>JAYESA010000015.1:116941020-117541020 GCA_036927795.1 Iris macrosiphon | reverse complement strand
AAACACACTCCAATTCCATTCACACCCGGAAGAAGAACAAGTGAGGCTAAGAACTCTTATAGCAAACTTTTGCAAGGTTGGAGTTGATGCACCATATAAGCCCCACCAATCAGCGGTACATAACGAAGTCCTACTTTGTTACTAACTTAAATCTCTACAAGCAACTATAAGCTAAAAATTATAAAATAAAAAATTAAAGTTAATAATCATAATATACATACCTGGTGCTCTCATATCTCAATGCCTAACATCCAAGGGATTTCCAAAGAGGCCGGTTGCTTTCTTATAGGTACTCAACTCCATAGCAGTTTTGTCTTGATCCTCAACTTTTGATACCGACCTTTTTATGCAATTAATCAACCCATCTATAATCTCCTTATCACAATTAAGATCTTCACCGTCACTTTGGCACTTACAATATATTTGAGGGTTCAAAAAGTGCCCATCCACATGCAAAGGTGTTGGAGTTCCCACCTCTTATCAATCATCTCCCAAATTGGCTCATAGTCTTCTTTCTTCCCATCCAAAGCATTCATAATAGCTTCTTTTTCTTTCTTCATGGCATCATAGATGTAACCCATTGCGGGCTTCTTCTCCCCATCAACTATTCTAAGCACTTGCACAAGGAGCTGCCACCTTAAGGCAATAAAGAACATTGTTCCAAAAATGTGTGCTAAGAGAAATCGTTCAGCTCATCTACCCTTTGTTTCTTTTGCCTATTGACTGCTTATCCAACCTTCTGACATGAACAAGTTCCTTAAACCCTTCCTCTGTTTATGTAAGCTTGAAAGTGTGATGAAGCTAGTGGCAAATATAGTCTTCTTGCTGGCCTCAGTAATTTTTTTTTTTCTTGAGTTTCTTGCCTCATCGTACTCAATAGCCTTGTATGGCTATATTTAAAACCTGTCGAGAAACAAGCTTTTGCAACCGTCTTGGAGATAACCTTCATCTTCCCCAAGTCCTTAGCATCAAGTCTATGCAATGAGCAGTACATGGGTTCCAATACAAGTTTTCATGTGCTATCATCAACTTTTTACCTAGTGGAATAACAAAACAAAATGGTTATAACATACAAGAAACAAGCTTCTGCAACCGTCTTGGAGATAACCTTCATCTTCCCAAGTCCTTAGCATCAAGTCTATGCAATGAGCAGCACATGGATTCCAATACAAGTTTTCATGTGATATCATCAACTTTTTTACCTAGTGGAATAACAAAGCAAAATGATTATATAAGTTATAGGAAACTAAGTTACTAGCTAATTAAATTATACCAGTTAACACATTGACATTGGCTCTATTTGTGCAAACTTGGACAATATTTGTTTTTTGATTCCCCGATCTTCATCACAAAGTTGCTCAACAAGTTAAAAAAATTCATGGCATCATTCAAATAAGAAGTATCAACAAATTCCATAAACACAGGCCCCTTTGGAGAGTACACTAGAAAATTGAGGAGATCTCTTCCACATCTATCTTGCCACCCATCACACATAATTGTGCAACCTAATATTGAAGAGAAGAATAGTTGGAAGAGTTACTTTTTATTTATATAACTCGAAGAAACAAATAAGGAAAGATGAAAATGTGACTCAATAAAAAAATATAGATTGAATCTTTGACCAACTCAATAGATCAAATAACCTAGTAATCATAAATAGATCCAAAACATATTATAATTTTCTTTATAGAAAAGGTAAAAGGAGTAACTTACAAATGAATGAGAGGAATCAAATTGTTCGAGAGAGGGCTTATGACTGTGGAGTTTCCATATAATTTGTTAGGAGTTAGAATGAATTAATTATAATAATCAACATCAGTAACGATTGGTTATTTAAGTGCAACTAAGGTTATGGGAAATAGAATCAAGGCTTGCAGTATCGACCGATACCGGTACTCATTGGTTGTATTGTATCGGTTTTGGAATGTCCAATCCGATACCCACACTTACCTTTACCGATTGATACCATAATAGGACATCTCTTTCCCTATCAATTCAACACAAAAATCAAAAGAAAGGAGAGGTGTGGCGACATATATTGTCGACATGATTATTTGATCATGCCTAAGATTGACATGCTGGAGTATGTCGATAAAATTGCTTATTGATACACTGCAACCATTACTATTTGTCAAAGTTGTGTATTATAGTCACACTTTAATACATCTTCATATTATTCCATTCAGAACTATATATTGTAGGGTACTTTATCTAAAAGGGGGTAGAATAAACAAGAATATGCATTGTGAGTGAACAATTCAACAATGTTGAATCTTATTCCGTTGGGTTCAAGACTAACAAGAAATAATAATTAGTACATAAGATTATGCCTACATTTATAAGATATTTGAGTAGTATTTAAAATAAATTTTATGATCTTTTTGCTTCCTTAGACCAAGAATTTGAAAACTTCGATACAAAACTGCCGAGAATGCTGATACCGCTGATCCCGATACTCATAAGAATCTGAAATCGATACCGATACTGCGAACCTTGGTTAGAATGTAGGCATGTCTGATGGATTTCAAACTCATATGTTTTTTGCATTGCTCCCAGGTTATGTTAGGTTTAATACAGGACCACCATGGTAGATTTTCTTACATGCTAATTTAACTTTCTGCATTTATGTAAGTGCTTTTCTTGCCTGTGTTTCCTTAGCTTCGGATCTGGAACCAATCAGAGTGTTGAAACTCGGTTGATATCTGGAATTTTTTTGATTAAATGTGAAGCTTTTGTGAAATTAGATGTTGTTTTCCCTTGGAGTGCTTGTAGTAGCAGAAAGCATTTTCCTGTGAGTTCATCTACAATATGGTCACAACTGTTCTAAGGCTATTTTGGTTCCCTTTTGAAATGGAGAGTTTGAGGTTTCCATCGGCAAATATTAATTCCCAAAATGCATAATAGAATATTCTCATATAGTCAGATGTGCGAAATTAGAAACTTAAGTACCACACATGGATAAGCCCCTCTATTTATCACCTGCCTGAACTATTCTGAATGGTGCCTTTTGTTCGTTAGGTGACATGATTAGCCTGTACTATAGTCAGGCTTAGGTCACTGAAAGACGCTAAGCGACATGCGAAAAGGATGTGGTGTGTTATCTCATAGGTGAAGTAAAACTTCTAAATTATGGAAATGCTGATATTTTGGCTACAAAGGCCCTGATTAACAAATTCTGCTCATTCTTTATCATTTGTTAACCTTTCACAATCATTAGAAGTCAGGAAGTAATTTGCTACATCACAGTTTAAATTGAGATACCACAAAATATTACAATGTTCAAATTAACTGACTTCTACTCCGTCATTTTCTATCCTCTACTCTCTCAGCTGAATATGTTGATCCTTTGTTCTGCAGCATAAACACAGTCTACTACATGGCGCCATTTGCGACAATGATATTGGCAGTACCGGCAATTTTGCTTGAAGGAACTGGAGTTGTTAGCTGGTTCTACACACATGACTCTATTTATTCAGCAATGATTATAATATTTAGCTCAGGTGTTTTGGCTTTCTGCCTCAACTTCTCCATATTTTATGTGATCCACTCCACAACTGCTGTCACCTTCAATGTAGCAGGCAATCTCAAGGTGACTGAACGGTGTTAACCCACTTGCCCATATCCGTTACATTTTTTTCTTTTTCTGTCAATGTGTTCATATCTAGGTTTTTGATCTACAGGTTGCAGTTGCAGTCTTGGTCTCATGGTTGATCTTCAAGAATCCGATATCCATGATGAATGCTGTTGGATGTGCGATAACTCTCACAGGCTGCACATTCTATGGCTATGTGAGGCACAAATTATCACAGCAGCTGCCTGGAACGCCTCGAACTCCCCGTACTCCCCGTACTCCTAGGAACAGAATGGAGATGGCTCCGCTTGTAAATGATAAGCTAGAGGTCTAGTGCTTTTGTCTACTCAACAAGCAGTTCTATCTTTTTTTGTCAAAGACGACAAAGTTTAAAATTACATGAGCAAACAAATATATTTTGCTGTTGGAACTTCCTTTCCTGTTTCAAGTCTCAACAGCCCCAAATTTCTGACAGTTGCAGGATCTATGTCCAGAATCTAGTCAGCTGCTGTCAGGAATGTTTTCTGTATCCAGAGAGGGAAATGCTGGGTTTTTATTTAATTAGTTTTCTTTAGACTTATTCTACATGAATATGTGCTGATACTTCTCCTAAAGATGATTGATACATGTTATATGACTTATATAGTTCACTAGACTTGATTGAGCTTAAGGTTGAAAATTTGAGTTTTATGATTAAAGCATTACTAGAATTTTCAGGTAAGGTCAGGCCTTTCATTTTTGTTCGTTGTTCTTGTCTATGTATTTCTCCCTCATGGAAGGAGGCCAAGATCCAGGAGTCCTGTCTGTCATCAATTACTGAGAGACTTGCCCTCTGAATCCTCTTGCCAGAGTCGAGACTCTTCTTGAGCTTCTAGTATATGTTCTCTTAGGTCTTGCCATGTGTTATTTTCTTGGGCCCTTGAGTGCAAATACACAGATTCTACCTGAATTCTGAACAAGAACTTTAATAGATCATGGTGGTCTTATATAAATACCAAACAGGGGAGTATAAATTGTGACTTTGTAAACTCCCTCAATTATTATTATTATTTTATTTATTTATTAGTTTATTTATTTATTAGTACTATTGTCTATTGTTAGAGTTATTTTATTTTGTCATTTATCTTATGAGGATATAATAGTAATTGTGAGTGTATTGTATATTAATATAAATAGACATGAGATGTAACCTAGGATTTTATGTCCTTGTAATCTTCTTTTTCATATTCTCTCTTCTTCTACTCTTCTCCTTCTCTCCTCTTCATCTCGAAACTTCACTCCTATTTTGTAAATTAGAATATATTTTCTTTTAATTTAATAGCTTATATAAATTTTTATACATACATTAATAAATCTTTCCACACATATATTTAGTATGTGTAGAATAATTTTTTTAAAGTGTGTTAGAATTTTTCAGAATTTATTTATTTATATACATATATATTATTAATTATGATATTGGTTTAATGAATAGTTTAAAAAAAAAAACTTTTAAGTGAACTGTTCACTCTCTCTTATACCCTGAACCGGTGACTCACCAACTTTATTCTGCTGCTGCTGCTCTTTTTCTTTTTCTTTTTTCTTTGAATTCAAATCAATTTGAATTCTTTCAAAATCTTTCCCCATAAATCCTCATTCAGATCCTCATCTCTCCAAATCAAATTTTTCATAGGAAACCTGATAATTTTTCTTTCCATCAAATCCTAAATTCGACCCCTGCATCTCTCGTCATTTTTTCTAAAATTTTACAAGGACCTTCATACTGAAACTACCCAGGACCCCTCCCCTCACCTGGGCGACCAGACTGAACCTGCATGCCACTGCCGGAGCACCGCCAGAGTGGCCGCAGCACCGCCGGCCGACCCCACCGTGCACAGCCGCGCAGTCACCAAACCACCCTTCTTCCAGGTTTGTTTTCTTCCTTATCGCTCACTCGTTTTTTGAACTGATTCTTTGATTAGATTCACAACATAACCCTCTATAAATCCTCTTAATTATATTTTTTAAACTGTTTTAATCGAGTAAAAATTGACTCAAAAATCGAAGAAAAACCAGTTCAAAAACAAAACAGAAATACTCATGTGACCCATTGTTGGAAGACCCGTAATTTCATTCACAGTTGATTGATCTATAAATCGATTTCACCTACTTGTTGGCCCTCTAGAAAATCCAATAAATAGTTTATTTTTTTGTATTATAACTCTAAATAAATTATTTTGAAATTTCAAGAAAAATAGTTTTTCAAAATTGAAATTCATCGATACGGAATCCGTCCCAACAAATCGGACAATCCTGTCGCGTACTAATTACATCGAAATGTGCGTATAATATACGTGGACGTGTGGGTTTCGATAGAATTCGAATTGGTCGTGTGTGTGCGACGAATTTGACCCGTATTTGTCAAAAAATACTATATCGCCATTTTTCGAAATTTCAACATTATTTCGTGCACATTCGTCGCGTCACAACGTAACTTGCACCATTTGACTCGCATCATTACGCTGGTCATGTGATCCAAGTTTGGTTCAATTCTGAGACAGTTGTCGGATCGCCGTTTTGCGGACCCCACGATCTGGCTTAACGGACGAAATTGTGATTAGCTCATTGGAATCCAATTCTGGACATATTATAGAGTTCGTATCGTTGTTCTGGTCTCGTTAGACATAAAATTTGCTGACTTTGGAAAACTTTAATCCTGACACATTTTTCGATATAAAGTTGGCCACATGTGGATCCCGTTTTGACTCGAAACTGTCGTTTTTTTGTGTGTGTTCAAATTGGAGTTATGGATAGACTTTTCTGACTATCTCAATCATTTTGGACACGTTGATGATATTTATTTCAGCATCCGGAGACGTTTGTTCTGCTTCTACATTTTTTGCTTTCGTGATTTGTCATATTTGTCACCTGGACGTTGTCTTGACACCATTCAGAATCCAAGCAAGTACACATTGCTGTTTTACTGTTTTATTTCATATCTTGTTTATGATTTAGTTATGTTACATTATCATGATTAGTTGTATAGATATAAACTGTGCATCCAAGCTTGACTTGGCTACTACCGACGGTATTCGTCGAGCTACTGGATTCATGTTGCTTTATACATATCGACTTAGTTGCTAGCAGTCTACCATATACTTGTGAGATATTCTCATATATCCATGATCTTGACACACCCACGACGCGGTATGATATTCATGATAGGACACAAGATATGGTATCCGACTGATCATCGATACATATGGAATGTGTGACAGTTAGAAACGTAATTGCTATGATTAGTGTTTAGAGACTTAAACAGTTACAAACTGGACATGTTGTGGATACGTCTTGGTCAGTATGTGAATTGAGGGGAAGGACAATCATTATGCGTATGAGATAGCCAAATTGGTATACCATAGTCTCCAGATGGAACTATGGGAGGTTTGATGAGTTATACAGATGCCCTCTGATGTTCATGGATCGTTACGGATGGTTATAGATGACTGGTTGACAGTATATCTACACCACTAGACTTGAGCTACGTTGATGATTTCGAGATACCCTAAATTTTACCCATGCGTACGAAAGTTGTCCTCTAAATTGTACAATTAGGCGGTTAGAAACACCCTTACATATGTTATGAGTTTATTTCAGTTTATACATCATGTATATTATGTATTTTACTACGTCCCTCTGAAAACCTGGTTTTCTTCCAGATTTATAGTGTTTATTGTCGTTAATTTCTTCTGGAGCTGCTGATAAGTATCGTCTTGATATACATGTATTGTGATTAGGTACTTGTATCATATCTTTTATATATATATATATATATATATATATATATATATATGATTGAATTAGTAATTCATGCACCAAGCATTAATGGCTTAGGAATTAGAGCACTAAGCATATGTATCTTCACAATCTCTCCGTGAAAAAGTTGATGGTACATACTACATAACTACTAACGATTGCGTATGAACTACTATGATCCAAAGGTGAAATGTCCCTACGTACTACGGATTTTTCCAAAAAGAGAAGAAATGAGCGCCTTTGCAAAGTGACTTAGGGTAGTCTATTTTGTTCGTATTTGCATAAGCTAACTGGGTCGTTTGCTCCTTTCCTACATCAGCCCCGGCCCAGGACAGTGGCGAAGTGTGCCACCGTTCTGGACCTTCAAATTTAGAAGGTCCATAGTTTTAAACTAAATTACTTTATTTGAAGGTCCATAGTTTTAAACTAAATTACTTTTTGGAAAGATTCAAAGTTGATAGCAAATAAGACAGATATGGCAGCAAATAAGTTGGTAGCAAATAAACCCAAGATTCTAAAAAACAAAAACAATAAATAAATCGTTCACAGAACCTAGTGCCATCGCCATCGCCTCTCTCTCTTTCTCTGTGAGGAAAAAAAAAAAGACAAAGAAAAAGAAATGACCACCTCGCCTCGTCATCTTCTCTCTCTTATATATAAAAATTATATGTTTTATTATTCTGCTATATCAAGTCTCTCTCTATCATCGTATCCAAGAGGTGAAGGACAGAATAGGCCGGAGTCAAGATGTATAATGGGTCGGTCCGACCCGACGTGAGGTTCGATTTGATAAAGTTCGGATTGGTCCGGGTCCAATCCGGTGCAGAGAGCGGGCCGGGTCGGACCGGTCCGGTCGGATTGACAACCAACTCAGTCCGAAACCGTGATCCGGTCCGCGACGGACCAGGCCGAACTGGTCCGGACATGGGCCAGTTCACGGTCTGGACGGGCCGGCATAATTTTTTAATTTTTTTTTTTACGTTTTTTTATATATATTTTATATATAATCTATATGATATAATTTATATGTTAATAAATTCAACTTAAAATTTATAGATTTTTTGTTACTAAGTTAATTTTTTTATAATTTAAATTTTATAAGTTATTTGTTAAAATATTTTTTTTTATAATTTATGTAAAAATTTATATAAATATTAAGAAAATTTTATTTGATTTCTTTATATCAATATTTATATAACTTCGAGTATAAATAAAAATCTAAATATTTAAAAGTTAATTTTTTTTTTGAATAACTTATAAAAAAAAAATGTATAATTTTTTTTTAAATTTAAATATAAATTTATAACTTGAAATTTAAAGAAGTTATTTATATCAATAATACTAAGTTTACTACCAAATGCTTACAACCTTCTTACAACCCTTTCTCCCCCTGCTATGTGGGTCACACCCGGCCCCACCTCTCCCTCCAATGAATGGCTGCCACGTGGCTTTTCTGCCACGTGGCGGCCACCCGGACAGCCACCGGATCCCACCTCTACCCCCTCCTCCAATGGGCAGCCGCCACGTGGATGCCACGTGGCGGTTGTAAGAGGGTTGTAGGCATTTGGTTGTAGTCATAGCATAGCTCTATTTATATAGACATAAAGAAGTTAAATGTAAACAACTAAGAACATTAAGTAAGAAAAAATCGAATTTTTTTTATTAATGACAATAAAATTATAAATGTATTATAACATTAAGTAAAAAAAAAATTTGTAAATGATATTTTATTTGCATAAAGCTTGTAAAAAAATGTTCAAGTCTTCTAAATTTTTTTCGTCGTCCGTCTTTCATTGAAGTTTATTGCTCAGCTCCTCATTCGTTAGCGTCATCCATAGTAAGAGATTGAAAGTCCAGCTCTGAGATATCGACACTTCCATCTCTTGAATCTTGAGTTTTTTCAGCACGGGTCCAATCTTGAACGCAGACACAAGATTCTAAAATATCTGGCAGCAACCGACTCATCTTCTTGCTTAACATCCTTGAACCTGCACTAAAACAAGATTCTGATGCTACCGTGGGCACCGGGACCATTAGAATATCACGTGCTATAGAAGAAAGTACATGATAAGATTTTTCGTGTCTCTTCCACCATTCTAAAATTGAATAATAATATGAAGAGTCATCTTCATCTTCTTCATAACAATTTAGATATAAGGACAATTCTTGAGTGGGTTGGGAATAATTTTTTTTGTTTCTTCCTTTACAGTATACTTTTAGCATATGATAATTTAGACATAAAATCAGAGCTACTTCCTTGAACGGTTGTACATGGTCGGATGGATACAACTATTTTTTTGTATAAAGCAATTAAACTATCTAAAACTTCCTTAATTTCTACTTTCAAGCTACCTACATCAACTCTCATATTTTCTTAAAATTCGTCTAATAAAATAAATTAGATTCTTGTGCTGCATCACGTCCAGATGGGTCAAGCGATCATCCCGCAGGGGCGTTGGTGCGGTGATTCGCCCCTAGCGGGGACGACCGATTGCCTGCGGGAGATCGGGACGTGACAAATTGGTCTCAGAGCATGGTTTTACACCTTTGGACTTCATTTCGATTTTCTCAGTTTCGAAAGCTCGTTCGTGGGTTATGTGTATACTCTCTCTCTCAATGTCCCATCGGGATGTTCCATACAATAAGTCTAAATACTTTCAAAAGTGCATGTGAATGATATGATTGCTTGTACAAAATTGTAATGCGAAGGCCTTTGTATCGACCTGTATTAGACTTTGTGGGAATAGACTCGTGTTAGAGATTTGCAATTTATGTGAAAACCCGAATACCCATTCGCGATTACCCAGCTGGTTAGTGTGCGGAATAAAATATCGCCCGAACGGTTAGCTATGCACACAGCCTTTCAGCTAAGTTGTGTTGAGTATCGCGCGCCAAGACCCTTTGGTGCAAGCTAAGTTGCAAACAAGATTAGGATATCGTTCAATAAGAAGGATAAGTCAGACTTAGAATGGCAACCGATAGAAACCTTATCAGTTTATCGCTTAGGCGAATATTGAGAATCGTGCTTGGATTTTGAGAAATAGCTCAAACGGTATTTTCGTGTCGGAAGATGCAAATCGAATATTGTTTATTTGGATGACTATAAACAGGAAAAATATATATACGAGACTAAGATTTATCAGACGATGCCTAAGTATCATGCAGGAATTCTAAGGAGACTTGGTGAATATGCTATTGATTGATGCGAACACGATTGAGGATTTAATTGGGTGACACGATTTCGAGTGGTGTATGGATCATTTAGAAATGTTCAAACAGATTCATAGGTCTTATGCGATAGTTGGATTGAACAATTGAGAATATCTTGAATAAGTGACAAGGCTTATATCGAATAGGGATTCACGAAAATGGAAATCGGTATCTTGGTTAAGGAAAACTTGCTGGAAACTTGGAGGATCGTACGAGCGATTTTCGATTTGAATTAAACCAACTTGAATACAATATCGCTCGAATAGAAGTAGCTCGAGAATGAATATTGTGGTTCGATGAAAGAGATAAGCGATAACGGATTTGACTTGGAGTTTGGAAGAACGATCTTGAATCTAGTTCGAAACGATAACCTTCAAAATCAGTCCCAACGAGAACGATTATCCTGCGGGAGCGCCGACGTGGTAATTTCACGTACGGCGGGGATGATCGAACTCACAGGAACATGTTCGAGGATTATTCCAAACAGACTCGATGAATGGAACGTATAAAAAATAGATGAACTTGGGCTTGAATATTTGAAACTAGTTGCTTGAGGAATGCTATAAGCAGACTATGGATTTACCGAACGGTAACATTGAAGTTGGATGTTTTTGCTAGACGAATTATAATTACGGTATGAACGGACATGACTTGATAGATTTTATATATATCTTGGATGGAGCAAAGAAAAATGATAAGGTGTCTCGATCGTTTCGATGATTACCATATAGTTCGACGTTCTTGCCTTGTGCGAGCGTAACTCTATACTCGTACATGCGTCACGTCCGGATAGGACGGTTATCCAGCGGGAGCGTTGGCGTGGTAATCTCACGTCCAACGAGGGTGATCGAACTTGCGGGAGACTGGAGCGTGACAACTTATGGATCGTCTTGACTTTTGGTTCGACACGATAAGACGAATTTGGGAATGCAAGTGAATTGGAAGTGTTTCGAGGATAAGTTAGGTTAGAATCTGGAGTAAATCACGCTTGATAATTTTGTGAACGATTACATGAATCATGTTGGACGACTTGGAGTTATAAACAACGGTTTAGAATTGAATCTTGTCTTGGAGATCTAGACTTAGAATGTATATGGATCCTATCGAAACATGTTAAGGAGATAGACTATGCGAATTGCTAGGCTTGTCCTGCAACTTGGATATATCATGGATTTGACTGAACGGACTCGACCCCTGTGCGAACGAACGTGCTAATGAGAGTAGGATGATCCGTGCTCGATGTTTAAAAAATTGAGTGAAACAAGCTTGGGTAGAATATCTCGTGCAAATAAACAATGGTTTGACCTTAGGAATTGGGACGAGCATCGTGTGACAAATTTGCATGATGAATCGTGTGCTTGAACTTGTACCTATGACCTTGTGAGCTGACCTAGTAATTAGGCAGACGACCCTATGCCGAGTGAAGAACTTGAGTGACCGACTTTAGAATATTGCTTGAGAAAGCTATAGAACTGGGGCAGCAAGACTTAGAGTTAGACTTGGAACGGTATCGTGTGCTATGTTTGACCCGAACGGATGGACGCTAGTCGGTAGACCGAATAGATCGTGCTTAACAGTAGTGCAAATACTTGATTTAAATTGGAATAGAAATGACTTGGAATTTGATCGACCCTGTTGGAAGTATCATCGTGATTCATAAATGAGAACCCTTGAGATTTTCACAAGTAGCTTGTCCGATTTCACTATCTTTAAGTTTGGTTGAATGCATATATTTTAAGGACGCCTTGAACATGTGCACGATCCAAGACTCAATGATATGTGGAACTCGAGTGCACAGATTTCGCTATCGCTAAGTTGGTTGACATGCTTATGTTTGAGGTGCACTTTGAATATGTGCACGATCCAAACTCGCGATATGCTGATCTCGAATGCTAGTGCAAGTAAATATCTGCATGGACAAGTATAACGACTTGTATAAGTTTACCTCAGCCTTAGATCGTTATTAAAGATGGATCATAACATACCCCGCGTTAAGCGATATATGTTCCACGTTAAGGCGCAATAGAGACCGAGTCAGAACTTGGATTGGATGATAGAGTCATTCAATAAGACCGACCCAGCATACACATGACACAAAATAAGGAACGAGTAGAAGATTGTGTTCGAACGGATCTAGTGGTACCGATTTCTATGCTTGGGATAGATTCGATAGTGCGATAGAATGGCTTGCGCTCAGGAAGTCTCGAGGACGAGACTTTTTCTGAGTGGTGTATAATGTAACGACCCATTCCGCTCAAGAGGACAGTCGATTCAAACGGCAAAAGTGCAACGACCCGACCCGCTTTACTCAGCGAGAATACTCGTTTGAGGCAAAATAACTTTCAGACTTGGCCCTTCAGGAGTTCAGACTTAGACCTTTAGAGGCTCGCTCGGAGTATCACTCGACCAAGGCGAATCATCGCTAAGGTGGGTGGCTACGATGAACTTGTCTTTGCTTAGCCAGCACACTTAAAATATGGACGATACATGCTAGTCGCTAGGTGAATCACCCCCTGCATGCTAATAAAGAATACAATACACCTAGCTAAGGGAATAATCCCAACTTGTATTGCTTGTGTTAGAACATGAAAATAAAACTTTGCTTATAAATAAACCATCGCATGCTACCTTTGCTTTGTGCAACTAGACCCCACTATGCCTCAAGTAGAACGATATATACTCCTCGTAGTGTACTGTTCACTTGTTTACACTGTACGTCCCTAGATTTATATCGCTCGGTATGTCCCTTTACGGTTTCTCTCCTCGCTTTACCTTAGACCCGTGCGAAACGTAAATGCTTATGTTTCATTCGAATGCATGATTGCCTGCTTACTTGTAGTTTGTACTCGTTGTCTTATTGCAATGCTTATCACACAAATTATGCCACAATCAAGTAACACTATCCGTATCGTGCATGCATTGATTTAGCTAGATGACTATCAAATAGTTCTTCTGGACAATATGAACCTGCAAGTATCCGGGACCGTTAGGTCGCCAAGGTAGTCCCCGAACCAGGATAATGCATCAAGTCAAGTTGAACACTGAACGAGAATCATGTCAAGCAAATCAAGAATCACAGCTTGTGGAGCAATGCTCGTTCAGAACAAGAATCGTGGCTTATCGTGTCAAGTTATGAATTTGGAAGACCAAGATTTGCATGTCGCGGAAAACTTGTTAACAAGTGAGATTTTTGGATCTCTGTTCCTGCTGACGGTCGCTGGGGCACCGGGGCCGATCCGATCCGGACGGAACCTCCTGTAGTCGCCTGTTAGTGGGCAGCATGGACTGAATGCCCCCCTTGGCCTTGCGTCGCACATCGATACCTCGTCGCACTCCATACCGTCTCGGGCGAAGGTGGCATCGGATCCTGACCTCGCACACTAATATCGTCCCGACTAAATGTACGTCCTTTATGGCTATGCCAGCGACTCCTGTTCATATAGATAAGTCATCCTCATTTAGCGGCAATCCGCGTGCGAGTCATTGCATCGCGCCTAAAAATCAAAAATACTTGAACGGATAGGGATTTAACACAATTATACATATTTGAATAATTGAACCTATTCTGCAACACTTCTGATAATCTGTATAACTCGTGCACCCAAAAAATAGTCTCGTTCACGACACTTTGTTTGCATATGCTACTCCCCTAAATTATATATATATATGCTCGTGCTTGATTAACTTAGTTTTCCTTAGACAGGGAAGGACGAATGGTAAGTTGGTAAGTCACGTCATATTTCCTTGTATATCGTACGGTGTACTGCCACACGAGTTAGGCTTTACATCATTGCCATAAAACTGATCCTAAGGCAAGAATAAAAAGATAACTTAATAGATGGTGCACGAAACCTATATAATGTGTTTGGATTTATCGAGCGGGCGAGAAGCTTCCCCACCACTGCATTCATGTGATGATAATCCACCATATTGCTTGCATGGTGCGAAAGAACCTCGTTCGGTGCGGATGCCCCCTTCGTACGTGCTAAGGAGCCTTGGAGCGTTGCGACCGGAACTGAAGCACATATACAAGACATAATGTTGGAACATCGCCTATGTATCATTCCACAAATGTAGCCACTTGGCACGCCTTTTACTGTTTAGAGAGAGAGGCTTGAGCAACTTGTAATCTCGGCCAAGCGCTGCTTGTAATATTTGTTCAATATCAATAAAGAGTTTGCTTTACTTATATACTTGTGTTATTCAATGCTTCCGCTATTGACGACTCTGTGAACTTGTTACCAATCGCCTGTGCGTTTTATATTCCGCTGCACTCGGACAATCTGTGCGACTCTGTGGCTTAGACCTCTTACCTCCTGTATGGACCATGACCTTGCACGTACGCGGCTTATGCTCGTGCAGCATCACACCCAGATGGGTCAAGCGATCGTCCCGCGGGAGCGCTGACGCGGTGATTCGCCCCTAGCGGGGACGATCAATTGCCTGCGGGAGATCAGGGCATGACAAACGATGCCCTCCTAACCAAACTCTTTATTGGGGCATTGTCTAAAGCAGCCTTCGATTTGTTCTATAGCCTCTAGGACAACTGTATTTCGTTGTTTGACGATCTCAATGGTCTTTTTCTTGCTCGATTCTACGACGGGGGGAATGACATAACGATGTCCTCTCTAATGGACATCACGCAAAAAGAGAAAGAGTCTGTATAGGAGTATATCGAGCGTACAGGCAAGCAGCGCTGAAGTTACGCTTCGGTAATCCTGAGTCCACACTGATGGGCACCTGCCAAAGAAATCTCATTTCCACGGTCAGACTCTGGATGGGTAACTCTCAGTTTAAAGACTGGACGTCGTTCATCATAAATGTTGTCTGTGCTGAGATAAAATTAAAGGATGCCCGCCTCTTGGTAATACGGATCCCCATCGCTGATGATAGGAAAAAATATCCTTACAACAACAACAACGCAATAGCGTCCGGGATGACAAGGGTAAGCAGGCCCTTGTCGTCAATATAACCAAGAAGCCCTAGGCAAAAGCCTGCAAAGGCTCCAAAATCGAAGAAAACTTATTCTTTCGAAGATTATGATGTCATGATAATCTTTGACATACTAATGAAGGAAAACAAGCTTCGTCTCCCCGACGTCAAGCGCCCTGATGAGGCAGTCGATATGAATAATCCGAAGTACTGCCACTACCATCGATTCGTCTACCATGCGACGTGGGATTGCTACACACTAAAGCGGTACATCTAGCGTCTGCTTGATACCAAGGCCCTCACCTTGGACTTCGATGACAAAACAGTTGCCGCTAACATGATATCTCTCCAGTTCGGTAACTTTTCGGCAACGAAAGCCCAAGACGGAGTGATCCCGATCCCCAAGGCAACAATGAAGGTTGTCAATCTTCCGCCAGCTCATGACCAAACATACAGGCTGATACCTCTCACCATATCACGTGGGGAGGTCATGTAGGTTCATCCAGATCTTTCTCCAGACTTGATACAACATGCAGTACCTTCCGCCACCAAGTCCAAGGGCAAGAAGTCCAAGTCCTGCTACACGATTTCTCTCCCTTCCGAAGAAGCTATAGTAGGAACAATGAGGTCAGGCCTGGCATACCAACGAGAATACGACATCCCTGGCGATGGTGCGCTCCCAATCGCCGCACCTACAACATCTGATCCAGGTCCATTTCAGCCTCCGGTAGCGGACAAGTCCAAGCAGAAAGAAACTAGCTTTGACAAACTTCTGCACAAATATACAGTTCAAAGGCTGGAGAAGCCCTAAAACTTTGACATCTTGGCATAACTGGCCAATACTACAACGAATTGTCACTATTCGAGTTTCTTCGACTCTCCAAAGATATTCGGGTTGCTCTGAGTGAGGCATTGCAGAATGCCGACACCTACCTGACGCAGGTCAAGCCGTCAGCTGAGAATCCTGCCGCATGCCCCTACTACAATAATGTGATGGAGGCGATATCCAACATCACGTTCTTACAACAAGACATGTTGTAAAGAATAATAGACACGATCGTTCTCTGTATTACCCAGGGTAAATTGGCTCCATCAAGGTAGATCGGATGCACATCGACCCCGGTTCGTCAATCAACATCATCCCGCGGAGTCTGCTTCAGACCTTGGATATCCTGATGCATCGCCTGGAAACAACCAATACTGCCATCAGTGGATTCAACGCAAGGAGGAGCTACCCTCTGGGCAAGATTCGCTTGAAATGTCAGATCAGCGATTTGAAAACAGAGGTCACCTGCTATGTCATAGACGTAGATATATCCTATAATGTCCTGTTGGGACGTTCGTGGATACATCAATACATGATCATACCGTCGACCTTGCACCAGTGCTTGAAGTACGTGGACGATCATGGTGTTGTCAAGACGGAGTTTGTCGACGTTGATCCATTCGAAGGGGTTAAGGCCTATTACTCTGACTCGATCCTCTATAAGCAAGTCCACCAAGATGAATGTGGCAATAATGCCGACGATGAGGCAGAGACTGGGACAACATCGGACGAGCCCTTGAGATTTTATCTCAAAGTACGCGCTCCCGACACAACCCCTCCCCTCATGGTGAAATTGCACATGAAAGCACCTGAACCTCTAGTCGTTCACCTTCGTAAACTGAGTCGACCGTTGAAGGAAGATACGACACCTACTACGACTCCTGAACCTCTAGTGGTAAATCTGTGCAGGAGACATCCGAAGCCATCGCTCGCACTAGGGCTAGATCTCGGGAAGGACGACTGGAGGAGTACGTATCCGCTCATGCTAACGTCCCTTCTCTTGACGATGTAATTCCTGAGGATAAGATACCTTATTTTATGAATAAAGGGTTATCTTTGAACTACTCGGATGTTGCACATCTAAGCACATTGTATTCCATTGAGCACGCTCTAGGCCTGCACCTGCATACACAGGTGATTACCACCTATGCAGTGAACTAAATTCTTCCCAGTCAAAACTCCTACTTCATAGTTCCAACAAGGAAAAGGGGAGACAAACTTATCATCTTCGGCAGAGTAGAAAGTCCCCAATCCTTCATCCCAGAGGAACTGGAGCCAGAACTCGACACCGATAAAATACTACTTCACCGGTACAGCTCTCAAGCCAAGCACCTTATTCAGAAGATGAGATACGATCTGAAAGCCGCTAGGGGCTTGAACTACGACAAAGGCTAACAGCTGGCTTTGCGTCTGCATGCTCCTGCAGGCAAGTTCGAGTATTACTACCATAAGACCAAGCATGGCCTAGGGTACGTCACGTCTCCCACAACCCCTGAAGGCTCGGATGAAGAAGATGAGTTATACTCTCACTCTTCAGAATCTTCCGCTTGGGAAGTATCCGGGAGATGCTCAAACAAACGTTGTCTGCCAACATGGTGTCAGCTGACCCTTCGGAAGATGACGAAGATCCACTTGAACTCTTTGAAGTAAAACCGTGGGCCCAATGCCTAGTGTCACGCCCCAGTCCCAAAATATACGGGACCAGGCCACGTGGCAATGGCCAGCTAATATGACTCCGAGGGATTATCCAATTTAATGGACCCGGCGAAGTGTACTACGCTGTCCTAAAATACTAACAAGTCTAATATGCTAACATACAGCAGGTAAATGTCTAATCTCATCCACAAATATAAACAAGAAGTACTGAAATAAATACTGAAAAATAAGTGCGGAGTCTGAATGTCATAGTACAATCCATATATGTTTGATGGGAATAAACCCACTACAATGATGAAATAAGAGTACGAAAGGACATATAAGAGAGTACGGCTAGAGCATCGGCTAACTAGATAAGGATGCTCCATCCCTAGGCGGAAGGCCTACCAGTGATCAAGGGAACTCTAATGGTAGCACCTCAAGCTCCTCCTCGGACGCGTACCTCGTCTCCTGCCCGGGCCCGTACACGGTAGGATAGTATGCCTCGTCCAAATCTGGAAGGGAACCAGGTCCTCAGAGGGACGTAACAAGATACAAAAATATATGCCATATATAAATACTGAATAAAATAAAGGGGTGTACTAACCATCTAAGTGAATGCAATGTGAGGACAACCTTGGTACGTATGGGTAGGTGTAGGCATAACGTCCAATACTCCGAAGAGCGTGGTATCTGTACATGTAACGTCCATCGTTCCGAAGAATGAGGTATCTGCAAATATATACGTCTGTATCGCTCCGAAGAATGTGGTATCTGAATAAAGGAAGTCATTGGATCCGTGGCTCCTCTGGATACTACGAATTCCAAGTGTGTATCCCATACGCCTACCAGTTGTCCTTCCTGCCCAATACAAATATATAAGTCGAATACACGACGTGCATACCATGCAACTACATGCCAGGTCTCAATTTATTAGACTATCCTGATTACGCACTAAACCGTGATGCATGCCACGCGCACCGATAGCTAGTCGGGTATGCGAACCCGCATCCCAACATGAGTTTGTCATCGTGATGCGTATAAAAGTGTTAGGGACTAGGAAGATATCAGAATATTCTTACAATGGTATGTGAGTCTCCTAGTGACTAAGTCAATACACTACACATCGACGCATTCGTCGACTGCACCCGAGTCGTTCTCGGACGCACACATTTATATGTAATATTGCAACAAGATATCATGCAACATTTTATAATTTAAATTAAACAATAAATAAGGCAAGGTATACTTGCTTGGATCCTCAAGCTGTAAGTACCAAAATCCTGCTCCCGAAGTCTCGCCCGAACGGTCCAGCGACCCTATATATATATAATAATAATAATATAATCATCAGTCATTACACTAGTACGCACAGGAAACACAACTACGCTGTACTTAGAAACTGACGCAAGGGGGTCATAACCGGTCAACTAGCAGGGTCGAGTGTGTACGTAGTTAAAATGCACAAGTGTCATGTCCTCAAATACCGTGCACAACGAGACAACGAGTTACCAAAATACGTTACAATACCAAATATCGTATAACCTAAACACAAGTCCTAGCTAGTAGGTTAGTGTGCACAATGTCAGTTTAGTCTAAACACCTAGGTCAACACAAGTATACCATATTAAATAACCAAATTTTCTATGAGGTATTCACTAACCCAATTACTATTCTCAAACATGCATACATATACACATTACACTAGGGTTCACAACTGCACATAAAGAAATAGAAGGGTCAGTGCAAACCTAGGCGTGATCGTGGCCGAGGGGGGTGATGCCCGTGGCTCATGGACGAGGGGGGGGGGGGCAGTCTCTAGCGGTGCACAGTTGCAGCAGCAGCTACAGTGGCAGCATCAGGGTGGTGCTCCGGCCAACCAGTAACAATACTGGCAGCAGCAACGGCAATGGCAGTAGCTCCGGCTTGGTGGCGGTAGCGGGTTTGGTCGTGGGATGATGGTGGCTAAGGTGGTGGTGGTTACCGGTGATGGTCGGGGCGGTAAAGATGGGTGCTGGTGATGGTGAAGGTGGTGTTGGTGACAGTGGTGTTGGTGATGGTGGTGTTGGCGATTGATGGTAAGGCGGTGATGATGGTGTGCCGGTGATGGTGATGTGCCTGTGATGATGATGATGGTGAGGCGGTGATGGTGATGATGGTGAGGCGGCGATGGTGATGATGGTGTGGTGGTGATGACGACAGTGGGAGTGGTGGAGATGGCTGCAGTGGTGGAGGCGGTGCTGGTGGTGGTGGGTTGGTCGTGGTAGAAGGAGGCTGACGGTGGTGGTCGTGGCAGAGGAAGAAGGTCGGAGACGAAGGGTCATCGGGGGAAGATGAAGAGGTCGGGGGAAGAAGAAGTCGGGTTGGGGACTACTGTCGTGGTGGCTGAGGCAGAGGCGGCTGCTGGTGGTGGCGGGTTGGTCGGGGTTGAGGAAGGTCGGCGGAGGAGGAAGGTGGTTGCTGAGGTGGCAGAGTGGTGATGGTCGGAGTTGGAAGATGGAGGTGGCCGGATGAAGAAGAAGAAGAAGGTGTAGTTAGGGTTCGGGTAGGGTGATGTTGTTGGCTGTGGTATTTTTTTTTTAGAGAGAAAGTAGGTATTTAATTAGGAGAGAGAGAGGGGGTGGCCTTGGGATTAGGGCCGGCTACAAGCTTTTCCTAGGGATGGGGGAAGGTTCTACATGAAAGAATGGGTGGCTAGGATGATGTAGGTTTGAATGGAGAGCTAGGATGATGTAGGGGGAAGTTGTATATAGTACAACCAAATTGGAGGGAAAAATCAAGTGGACCGGTCAACAATGAAGGAGGGGGTTTCTTCATGGCTTGGCTCCAATGGGAGGTGGACACCTTATTGCATTTTTGCACAAAAGTCCCTAAAAATTAAGAAATTGCACAAACAATGAGATTTGGGATTGGAGGAGGAAAAACACCATGTTTGGTGTGATGTAGTGGGTTAAAAGGGTGTGTGGTGTTTAGTATGAACCTTGAGGGTGTGAGTGGGGGTTTGGGTTGGAGTTGGGTCTAGTTTTGGGTTAGGTTGGGTCCTTATACCAATTTAATTAAAATTAGTGTAAATGATGTTCTTTAATTAATTGAAAATACATAGGGTTAAAATTGGGTGGGACACAAGTGTCATGGATGTAGTAGACTCAGAATAGAATATTGTCAATAATTGGGTTGTACAAAACGGGTTGAGGTTGTGTCTCCAATTTCAATTGGAACAGACAAAGATGCAAAGTTGGATTTATTTGGATTTAAAAATAAACGTTTGTAACGAATATTGTCCGACTAAAATGAAGTACAAGAGAGGGTATTTATGAGTTACACAAAGGTCAGAATGGAAGGCTGGTACGTCTAGAAAAAGTGTGTGAAATTTATTTGAAGACAAATGCTAGTGTAACGCTCCAAATATCGAAGAAACGGTAAGGTGCACAAGGTGATACAAATATTGCACAAAAATCTAAAATACTGTGTTCTAATTCTAATTAGCTCCCAACTAACCCTAGTCTCTCTATCTAAGCCAGGTAGACCTAGATTTGGTTGAGCGGGTTTACAAATCTATCTTCCTTAGAGTATTTCGTCCTCAAAATTAAAACACACATATCGTAAAAACTATTGACTGAAATTAAATGCTATGACATACCTAGGCCTTCGAAGAGATAGAGAAAACGCTGCCGAATATCATCCTCTCGTTCCCAGGTCGACTCGCCTGGTGCATGATGCCTCCATGCGATAAGAACTAGAGGGACAGTCTGACCTCGCAACACCTTCTCGCTTCTGTCCAAAATATCTACAGGCTCCTCCTGATATGACAAACTCGGCCCGACAGTGATCTCCGAGTGGTCAAGCACATGACTCGGATCTGGCATGTACCTCCTTAATTAAGATACATGGAAGACGCCATGAACTCCTTCTAATGTCTGCGGCAACGCTAATATGTAAGCAACCTCTCCGATGCGCTCCAACACATCGAATGGTCCGATGTAACTCGGACTCAACTTTCCTCTGCCTCCAAACCTGATAGTCCCTCGGTTAGGCGAGATTTTTAGAAACACATGATCTCCAACCTGGAACTCTAAGGGTCGTCGATGCGCGTCTGCCCAATGCTTCTATCTGTCCTGTGCTGCTCGCAGGTGCCCTTGGATCTTCTTTACTTTCTCCACTGTACGAACAACCAACTCTGGTCCAAGAATCTGCCTCTCGCCCACATCACTCGAGCACACTGGGGAACGAAACTTATTGTCATACAATGCTTCATAGGGAGCCATCTGAATGCTCGCTTGATAGCTATTGTTGTAGAAAAATTTGACCAAATATAAATGGTCCTCCCATGATCAACTAAAATCAAGCATACACGCCCTCAACATGTCCTCCAATGTCTGAATGGTGCGCTCGGACTGGCCATCCGTCTGCGGGTGATACGATGTACTGAACTTCAGGCGGGTACCGAGACTCTCTTGCATACTCCGCCAAAAGTAAGATGTGAACCTCGTATCCCTGTCAGACACTATATTGAATGGCACTCCATGCAGTCACACAATCTCCCTCATATACATATCTGCTAAGACCTCTGTAGACTGCCCAACTCTGAAGGGTAGAAAGTGAACGGACTTGGTGAGTCGATCTACGATCACCCATACCGTATTGCGACCACTATGACTCCTCGGAAAGCCCGTAACGAAGTCCATAGTGGTGTGCTCCCATTTTCATTCAGGTATCGGGAGTGTCTGAAGTAAACCTGCAGACCTCTAATGCTCAGCCTTGACCTGCTGACACACCAGGCACTTCACCACAAAGCGGGCTATCTTCCTCTTCATTCCATGCCACCAATAGTACTGCCTCAAATCTCTGTACATCTTTGTGCCTCCTGGATGAATAGAGTTTGTTGAACTATGTGCCTTCGATATCAGCTCCTGACGAAGTTCTCCATTCGGAACATAGAGACGATCTCCATATCTCAAAGTCCCGTCCTCGTGTATGCGCAATCCTGCCTGCATCCCGGCCTCTGTCCTCTGTCGAAGCCTCTGGAATCTGGCATCTGTTGGCAAGGCAGCCTTGATCCTCTCAACCAATATCGATTTCACCTGAAAACTCGATAACTAGCCGTCTGCGGCCTCTACACCCAACTGCTCCAGATCTCTCAATAGGCGTTGTTGGGTAGTCAAAAAGAATGCCATGGGCCCCCTGCTCAATGCGTCAGCTACCACGTTGGCCTTTCTCGGATGGTATTGTAGCTCAATCTCAAAGTTTGTCATTACCTCGAGCCAATGTCTTTGTCTCTGGTTCAGGTCCTTCTGAGTATAGACATACTTCAGGCTTTTGTGATCTGTGAATATCTTCACCCATTCTCCGTATAGGTAGTGCCTCCAAAGCTTCAGGGCAAAGATAACTACGGCAAGCTCCAAGTCGTAGGTGGGATAGTTCTTCTCATGGGTCCTCAGCTGCCTAGAGGCATAGGCCACAACCTTTCCATGCTGCATCAAGACGTATCCTAATCCCTTCCCAGACGCATTGTTGTAGATCACAAATCCTCCGGGTCCAGAAGGTATAGTCAAAATAGGTGTCGTAGTCAAACGCTTCTTCAGTTCATTGAACGCCGTCTGACACTCCTCCGTCCAAATAAGCTCCTGCTCCTTGCGGGTCAAGCGGGTCATCGGCTCTGCGATCCTCGCGAAGTTCTCTACGAACCTCCGGTAATATCCGACAACTCCTAGGAAACTCCTCACCTCCGAGACGTTGGTAGGGGTCGGCCACGTCTCTACTGACGAAATCTTCGCTGGATCTACTGAAATACCATCTCCTGAGATAACGTGTCCGAGGAAAGAGACACGGTCTAGGAGAAACTCACACTTGCTTAACTTGGCATAGAGCATCTCACGCCTCAGCGTCTCCAACACTAACCTCAAGTGCTCCCCGTGCTCCTTGTCACGACCCGCACCCGGAATTTGGGGCACGAGTGCGTGGGTATGTCCAGCCTACGTCGCAGCATCGGCGGTAGAATGCTGTCTAGGTTAATACACTATCTAAACAATCTCACACGAGTATCCAACTCCATAAGGAGTCACAGATATCACAATATAATATGAACAATACTCAATCACATAGCTAAAGCACGATAAGATATCAAAAATAAATAAATCAAAATGCAACACAAGTCTAAATAGAAATAATCTAACTCAACAATAATATCCAAGTCTTAACAAAGTATGCCGAAGACAAATCCGGTACCACAAACTGCTAAAAGAAACTAACTAAATAACTATTGATCCCGGCTAGACCTCCCGGAATTACACTTGGCTACAAGGTCCAAGTCTGCAGCTACTCTCCCTGTGGTCCATAAAATGTCGGACTCCAGTCCTCTAAGGCGCAGTCTGGAAAAATATTTCCAGTCAGGATGGAATGAAGTACATCTCTAACAGCAGTTCTATATCAATGATATAAACTATGTAGCAGTAAATAGATGGAAATATACAAGATGCATATATATATACAAGAGATACACAATAAAGGAAATACTGAAAATACTGTAAATAAATGCGGGAAGGAGCAATATGTCAATGAACAAGAATACTATGACTAAGTGTGTGAGTACTAGCTTTAACATGTGATCGACTTGGGAACTTGTACGAGAGCTATATGGCCTGGCTAACCATACGTGCAGTGTATGACCAACACTTACATGAGAATAAGACTTGTACATGAAGGGTATGATTACATATCTACACTAAAATACTCTCCACCCCCGACTGGTATAGTAGATCCAACTATGGTACGCTATGGCACGGGATTCCCCAAGAAGATAGCGACTCTTCCCGAGAATCAGTGTCTGTACATGTACAAGATAAACAATGAAACAAGACTTGTACAAGATACACCATGAACAAGGAATAACTTCTCATGACGACATCCGGATATACCAATCCGTGTAACCATCGTGTCAAGAAATATGGATATTTACACTCGATACAATGAACATAGAGGATATCATAAATAAGAAACTATCAGAGAATGTACTCGCCTGGGGTCATTAGCTGTCAATACCAATGTCCTGCTCCTGAAGTCTCGCAGGACGATCAAATAGTCCTATAGACATATCATATAATACAATATTGCATCAGACATTATACTAACACACACATAACACAATGAACTCATAGACTACACTACAGCGTGTCACGTCTGTAATTGCTTGTGCAAAATCAGACAGTCAATGATACGGTCTCGCCAGTACGTCGGTGTACATATGGCAGTCTGATCACTAATACTCAGGGTTACAAGGTCATGTGAAACTACGGGATATCCGCAGCTATCCCTAGGGGTCATACAACATGTACATCTTGCAGTCATAATTAACATATATTTAATTACTTATAATATATAATATATATATACATACCATATATTTGTATATATATAACAACCAATAATTATATGTATACCAAAGAATACATCTACTGAATATATATATACATATACCAAGTGAATAATATATATATATATATATATATATATATATATATATATATATATATAACAATTGAATACATATACTATATACATGTATATATGTATATATATATACCAATACATACATACTAACATATACTATTGAATACATATGCTACATATATATATATATATATATATATATATATATATATATGTAGCATATATATAACAATTGAATACATATACTATATACATGTATATATGTATATATATATACCAATACATACATACTAACATATACTATTGAATACATATGCTACATATATATATATATATATATATATATATATATATATATATATATATATAAAAATATATATATCAAATACGTACATACTAAACATATACCATATATCAAATATCGATGGTATATGTATAGTATGTACGTATTTGATATATATATATATATATATATATATATATATATATATATATATATATATATATATATATATATCAAATACGTATATACTAACATATACTGTATACATACCAATTATACATACACCCATCAAATACGTATACGCGTACGTGTACGCAAGGGGAAGAATGCGAACCTGTGTACGTGTACGAGATCGACGATGACGACGGTGTCCACGATGTTGATGACGACGACGACGACGAAGGTGACGATGATGATGACGAAGATGATGACGATGGCGATGATGGTGAAGAGTGGTGGTGGTGGTACGGGGTGGTCGTGCTGGTGGATGGGAGTGATGGAGGTGATGTGATGGAGAACGTGGCGGGGGTGAACTCGGCTGGAGGTTGGTGGTGTAGGAGACGATGTCGACGATGGTGGTGGTGGGAGGAGTTCAGGCGGGGGAGGTCGGGAAGAGGAGCGGGTGGTCGAGGGGGAACTCAGGCGAGGAAGGAAGATAGGGTAGAGGGGAGTCGGTTGTCAGCGGGTCAGTTCGTTCTGGCCGGTCGAGTGCTTCAGCCGTCAGGCGAGTCGAGGTTCTTCGGCGGGTTTAGGTGCAGTCGTCGACGGAGGAAGGGAACATGGAGGAGAGGTGAACGGTGGTGGACGCTGCATGGGACTCGCGGGGGATGACGAGGCGAGGCGGAGGGAATGGTGATGAGATGGAGGAGATGAAACTGCTTGAGGCAGCGGGGTTCGACTTCGGGTGGCCGGCTCGGTGCAGAGGGTGGATACGGTGGTAGCAGCCGCGGATGGAGGTGCTGGTGGCCGGGGTGATGTCGACCGGAGGAGGAGCGGTTGTAGCAGTCGGAGAAGGAGGAGTGGCCGGGGGAGAAGCTTGGCCGGAGTTTAGGGTGGCCGGTCGGGTGAAGTTTGGTTTTAAAAGAGGAAGGAGAAGTGGAGTGAAGAAGAAGAAGAACAAGAAGGAAAAGAGAATAGGAAAAACCTACGGTTGTGGGTTTGTGAGGAGGGAGGGGAGAGAAGGTGGGGGGTTTCCCAAGTTTGGGGATTAGGGCCTGCTTGGGGAAATGTGTGCATGAAGAGATATTATATAGGGGAGGGTGATGTAGAGTGTGTGGTGATGATGAGTCCCATTTTGAATGGGTGGCTCAGATTTAACATGAAGAAATATACATACAAAGGAGGGAGAGAGGAGTGAGGTTGACTAGTCAATGAGTTAGGGTTTCTCCATTTGGTTTGAACCAATGGGGTGATGACACCTAATGCAACATTTGCAAATAGGCCCCTTAAATTTGGATATTTGCACAAATACATGAAATAATGAAAAATTGGTGGGCGATTTGGTGTTTGGTGTTTTGTAGGGTGAGGGGGTGTTGTGTGTTTTGCATGGGCTTAATTAATGGGGTATTTGGATTAAATTGGGGTTAAAATAGGATTAGTCAAAGTTGGTATCCCCAATTTAATTAAAGAATAAATGTAAGTGGTGTTCTAAAATTAATTAGAAGTACATGGGCTAAAATTAAGTGGGACAGAAGTGTCATGAATGAAGAAGACTCAGAACAGAATATTACCCTAATTTGGGTTGCACGAAATGGGTTGAGATTATGTCTCCAATTTCGATTGGAACGTACAACGATGCAAAAGTCAAATTTATTAGAATTAAATAATAATGTCTGCGACGAATATTGTGCGACTAAAATGAAGTACAAGAGAGCATAATTATCAGTTACACAAAGGTCATGAAAGATGTAGGCTTGGTGTCATTCTTGGACCCTTTAATTTGTCCGGCTAAACGGATTGCGTTGGTGTCTCAAAATTGATGACAACGACACAGGTGCGCGACACAGGATTAAATAATGGATTTCGGACACGGAAAGTTGTGCAATTAAATTAGAGCACAAAGGATTATGATTTTGAGTGACGAAAAAGTACAGAACCTAAGTTGGCGTGTCAAGTCTAGAATGCAACAACTTGTTGGAAATTATGGGCTAATGTTGGGCTCCGAATATTGCAACAGCGGTAGGGTGTAACAATCACGATAATTAATTACAACCTCAATAAATTAATCCTAAAATAATACAATTTAAATTCATAACCTTACATTTCGGTCAGGGGTCCATCTAGTGGACTTCTGGGTCTAGTCTACTAGCTCAAACATTAATGAACACTATACAATAATATATAATATAAATACACATATCATGCAATTATTTAAATTAAATACACACAATACTTATAATAAACAAAAAGTCAAAAATATCCCTATTTTTAGAAAGTGGTAGTGACACTCCTCGTGGCTTTTTGAATACACCAAGATGTCGTCGATGAAGACTACAATGAACTGGTCCAAAAATTGGTGGAAGACTATGTTCATCATGTTCATAAATACGGTAGGCGCATTCGTCAGTCCAAAAGGCATCACCAAGAACTCGTAGTGGCCATAACGAGTCCTGAATGCTGTCTTTGGAATATCTTCTCTCCACACCTTTACCTGATGATACCCTGATCTCAAGTCGATCTTCGTGAACATCACTGCTCCTATCAGCTGGTCGAACAAATCATCAATCCGCGGCAGGGGTACTTGTTCTTGATAGTCAAAGCATTAAGGGGTCTGTAAACAATACACATACGAAATATTGTCAATAATTGGGTTGTACAAAATGGGTCGAGGTTGTGTCTCCAATTTTGATTAGAACGGACAAAGATGCAAAGTTAGATTTATTTGGATTTAAAAATAAACGTTTATAAAGAATATTGTGCGACTAAAATGAAGCACAAGAGAGAGTATTTATGAGTTACACAAAGGTCAGAATAGAAGGGTGGCACGTCTAGGAAAAGTGTGTGAAATTCGTTTGAAGACAAATGCTAGTGTAGCGCTCCAAATTCGAAGCAACGGTAAGGTACACAAGGTGATACGAATATTACACAAAAATCTAAAATACTGTGTTCTAATTCTAATTGGCTCCCAACTAACCCTAGTCTCTCTATCTAAGCCAGGTAGACCTAAATTTAGTCGAGGGGGTATACACCTAGACTCACAATGGGAGATGCGGTTAGAGCAACGGGAACCTCCCATTGAGGAGGAAGTCGTACAAATCAATCTGGACGGCAAATCCTCCCATAAACGTATCTTTATCAGTAAAACTCTATTCGATGAGGATAACGAATCCTTACTATAGCTCATCAGGGAGTACATCAATGTCTTTGCCTGGAGTTACAAAGACATACCGGGACTGGACCCCCAAATTATGGTCTACAAACTCAATATCTTACCAAACCCTAAGCCGGTCAAGCAACAACAACGGCGGTTCTGGCCGGACACCATGAATGTCATCGAAGCTGAAGTTAACAAGCTGATAGCTAGTGGCTTCATCCGCGAGAAATAACATCCGGATTGGGTAGCCAACATCGTGCCCGTCGTCAAAAAGAACAGGAAGATTCGAATCTGTATTGACTTTCATGATCTAAATGCGGCATACCCTAAGGACGAGTTTCTCCTTCCGATCACAGATATAATGATCGATAACACTTGTGGCTTCGAATGTATGTCCTTCATGGACGGATTCTCAGGCTACAATCAAATCAATATATTTTTTGACGATGAAAAGCATACATCGTTCCGAACCCCGATAGGAGTGTACTGCTACACAGTCATGCCCTTCGGTCTAAAGAACGCAGGTGCTACATACTGGCGAGTTATGAGAACCATCTTCCATGAATATCTATGCAAGACAGTGGAGTATTACGTTGATGACATCGCTGTCAAGAGTCGCTCTAAAGATAATCACCTTCTAGACTTGAAGACATTGTTCGACCTGATACGTGCGCACCAGCTCAAGATGAATCTGACTAAATCCTTTTTGGGAGTCTCCCACGACAAATTTTTGGGTTTTGTCATAACTTCGATGGGTATCCACGTAGACCCTGACAAGACTAAACCAATACTTTAAATGCACCTGCCGAAGATACTCAGAGAACTTCGTGGCCTTCAAGGAAGACTGGCATACATTAGGTGGTTCATATCAAACCTCTCTGGATGTTGTCAGCCATTTACTCAGCTCATGAAGAAGGTAGTCTCCTTTATCTGGAATGAAGAATGCCAACGCGCCTTCGACGACATCAAGGAGTATCTCATGAACCCCCCAGTATTGGTGGCCCCCGTTGTGGGAAGACCCTTCTTGCTATATCACTCCCTCGGAGCTCTACTAGCCCAGAAAAGTGATGCGGGTCATGAACATGTCATCTACTATCTCATCAGAATGATGGCCGGTGAGGAGCACAGATACAACCCCATTGAGAAGGAGTGCCTCTGGTCTTTGCCATTCAGAAGACCCATCATTGTGTGGCAGGATAAACCATCCATTTGATCTCGCGAGTTAATCCTCTCAGGGTCCTTATGACTAAACCCATGAGCGCTCAACTCTCGCCTAGCCACATGGGCAATACTGCTGTCGCCGTATAACATGTTATTTGTCCCATAAAAGGCGGTCAAAGGCCAAGCATTGGCAGATTTTTTGTCAGCCTACCCTATACCAGAAATCTCAAAGCTCTATGAGGAGATCCTAAACGAAGTAACGGACTCCAACATGACGAGCTCGGAAGCCATTTGACAAATGTTCTTTGATGGTGCTTCAAGAACAGGGTCCAAAAGTGATATCATCGCTGGAGTCAGAATAATATTAATATCCCCATACGATCTGCTCGTCAACCACGCTTACTCCCTCATAGAGCCATGCTCCAATAATATGGAAGAATATAATGCTCTCGTCATTGGGCTCCAACTTCCTAAACAAGTAGGAGTAGACTACCTGGAGGCCTACTACGATTCTAAGATAATAGTCAGTCAGGTCCGAGGCGAGTATGAGGTCCGGCACGAAGACTTGATTCCCTACCACCAAGCCATGCTCGGAATAATCTCTACCTTCGAGGAGTTCTTTATAGAGCATGTCCCTCGGCTGTAAAACATCGAGGCTGATGCCCTGGCCGACCTCGCTGCCTCCCTGGTAGTCCCGGTCAAAATCCATCAGCTGATCATAGTGGTCGGTCAAGAGCTGGTCTACCCAAAAAATGACCTCTGCATGTGTCTAAGCTAAACAATGGAAGTAGACACCGACATCCAAGACTAGACGCTCCCATTCATCGACTACGCAGTCTATGAAATTATCCCCGAGAGTAAAGGAATCCACTTCCATCAGAAGACGTTCTCTCCGGTTCCATTACGATACGACTACCAAAATGCTGTATCGTCATTCCTACGACGATCTTCTGCTACGATGCCTATCGAATACAGAAGCGAAGTAGGCCCTCCGTGAGGCTCACGACTGGATTTGCGGTACCCATCATCCCGAACCCAAGCTATAGGACTGTCTCCGAAGAATGGATTACTATTGGCCGATAATGGTAGCGGATGCTGTTAACTATGCGATGAAGTGCTAAGCGTGCCAAATCCACGCAGACTTTATCCACCAGTCCTCAAAATTTCTACACCCAACGGTAGCATCTTGGTCGTTTGAAGCATGGGGAATAACATTATCTGGCCAATTAGTCCACCTTCTTCTAAGGGACATCGGTTCATCTTGGTTATCGCTGACTACTTCTCCAAGTGGGTGAAAGCTGTTCCACTCGCTGAAGTAAATACCTCAAATGTGATCAGCTTTTTCAAGCATCGCGTCATATACCGCTTCGGCCTGCCACGGAGGATCATTTACGACAATGTCCACAGTTTGTAAGTCATATTTTCTACCAGTTTTGTGACAAACTGAATCCAGAACGTGGCCTCGACTACCTACAACCTAGCAGCAAATGGTCTTGCGAAAGCATTCAACAAAACCATTATAAAGCTACTCAAGAAGTTTGTGTCATCCAATAAGCGCGACTGGAATGATAAGCTGGGTGAATGTCTCCGGGCCTATCGTACAACTGTCTGGACACCTACTGGCAGTACGCCATGCTCCTTCATTTACGGAAGCGAAGCGGTCCTTCCACTCGAGATCCAAATTTTGTCTCTCCGAGTGGCTCTTTCCAACCGATTAACCGTTGACGACAATTACTGCCGACGGCTACAAGAGTTAGAAGTAGTCGACAAGAAACATCTTTTAGCTCAACAACGCATTAAATTATACCAAGAGCGCCTTTCAGGAGCCTTCAACAAGCGGGTCAAGGAGAGAACTTACCAAGTAGGTGACATCGTCGTGACAGTAAGAAGGCCGATGGTTATGACCCACAAGACGACTGATAAATTCCAACCTAAATGGGAGGGACCGTTCATCGTGGAATCCGTGTTCTCCAACGGCACATACCGGCTCGCAAAATCCAATGGCGACTTGCTCATGATGTCTATCATTGATAAGTTCCTCAAAAAGTATAGTGTCTAAGCTAGGCTTGTACTCCCCTTATTATCAGTAGGAAAATCAAGATATATGTTATTTTCTCCAACAGGTGCCTACGCACAGTACATACCCTCTTTCCACAAAATCTTGATAAAAGTCATTGTCTGTATTTAGGAATCCTGAATACGCAACAGACAGTGGATCCTCAAAAGCTCCCCAGCGGAGCCACTTTCAGGTCTATCCACACTTTCGGGTAGACCACTCATAATCAGTTTCCTTGGGCATTAGTTCACGTCCATATCATCTCTGAACTACTGTCCTAACCGTTCTCCCCAGTTGGGTATGCCATGTCCATATTACCTCTGAGCAAACATCTCTGTATGACTATCGATTATCACGTCCACAATACATATGATGTCGGTCGTCATCTAAACTTATCACCCAAACTTAACTCTAAGTATGCCAGCGGTGTTAAGTCCACAAAACCTGGCACGTCCATATCACCTCTGGTAGGGCTTGTCTCGAACCTATTACTTGCTCCCAAATGCGCAAGAAGTAATAGATACACCAAAGATTCTCCAGTGGGATATCCTTGACAATTGCGATATTGTACTATGTCTATATTACCTCTAGTACAATATCTAAGGTTCTCACACATAATCTCAATAAAAAGGAAGCTTTTTATTTCTTTTGCATAAGAAAAAAAAAAGCAAACTACATTCAAGGGACTATTAATGCCCCAACCACAAAATCAAGACAAAAAGGTAGTTTTGGAAAATAAAACAAATAATACTAATTCTCCTGGTCTGAGCACAAATCTTCTACTAATGCTCCTGGTCTCAACTTCTAAAGCAAAGACTTCAGGATCCTCATAGCGGGCATATGACTCATGCTTGTCCTCCAGCTTTTGCATCATGACCTCAACGCCAAACGTGTTCTTCGCCACTGTGCTCGCCTCGGCTCCGATGGTCTCCTCATCTCGTTGGACCTCTCGGAGACTATTCCCCAGCATGTGTAATGACCCGTTCTGCTCAAGCAGACTGCCGATTCAAACAACAAAAGTGCAACATCCTGACCCACTTTGCTTCAGCGAGAAGACTCATTTGAGGCAAAGAATATCCATACTTGGTTCTTCAGGACTTCCGACTTAGGCTTTCAGAGGCTCGCTCGGAGTATCACTCGACCGAGTCAAATCATCGCCAAGGTGGATGACTACGATGAACTTGTCTTTGCTTAGCCAACACACTTAAAATATGGATGTTTCATGCTAGTCGCTAGGTGAATCACCCCCCACATACTAATAGGAATACAACGCACCTAACTAAGGGAATAATCCCAACTTGTATTGCTTGTTTTAGAACATGAAAATGAAACATTGCTTATAATCATACCCTTGCATGCTACCTTTGCTTTGTGCAACTAGACCCCTTACCGCCAGCCAGAACCACGGCCTTGCACGGGCTTGGCTTACGCTCGTGCGGCATCACGTCCAGATGGGTCAAGCGATCGTCCCGCGAGAGTGCTGGCATGGTAATTCTCGCATAGCGGGGACGGCCGATTAGCCTGCGGGAGATCGAGGCATGACAGATTGGTATAACGACCAATTCCGCTCAAGCGGACTGCCAATTCAAACGACAAAAGTGCAACATCCCGACCCACTTTGCTTCAGCGAGAAGACTCATTTGAGACAAAGAATATCTAGACTTGGCTCTTCAGGAGTTCCGGCTTAGGCTTTCAGACGCTCGCTCGGAGTGTCGCTCGACCGAGGCGAATCATCGTTAAGGTGGGTGGTTACGATGAACTTGTCTTTGCTTAGCCAACACACTTAAAATATGGATGTTTCATGCTAGTCGCTAGGTGAATCACCCCCTGCATGCTAATAAGAATACAATGCACCTAGCTAAGGGAATAATCCCAACTTGTATTGCTTGTGTTAGAACATGGAAATGAAACATTGCTTATAATCAGACCCTTTTATGCTACCTTTGCCTTGTGCAACTAGACCCCTTACCGCCAGCCAGAACCACGGCCTTGCATGGGCACGGCTTACGCTCGTGCGGTATCACTCCCAGATGGGTCAAGCGATCGTCCCGCGGGAGCGTTGGCGCGATGATTCTTGCCTAGCAGGGACGGCCGATTAGCCTGCGGAAGATCGGGGCGTGAGAGATTGGTATCAGAGCTTGGCTTTACGCCTTTGGACTTTGTTTCGATTCTCTCTCTTTCGAAAGCTCGTTCGTGGGTTATGTGCACACACTCTCTCTCAATGTCCCAACGGAATATTCCAAACAATAAGTCTAATACTTTTAAAAAGTGCATGTGAATGATATGATTGCTTGTACAAAATTATGATACGATAGGCCTTTGTCCCGACTTGTGCTAGACCTTTGGGAATAGACTCGTGCTAGAATCGTGACTTATGTGCGAACCCGAATACCTACGTACGATACCCAACTGGTTAGTGTACGAAATCGAATATTGCCTAAACGGTTAGCTTTGCACACAGCCTTTCGGCTAAGTTGTGTAGAGTATCGTGCGCCAAGACCCTTTGGTGCAAGCTAAGTTGCAAACCAATTTGCGATATCGTTCAGGAAAAGAGAATAAGTCAGACTTAGAATGCCAACCGATAGAAATATTATCAGATTTATCGCTTAGGCGAATATAGAGAATCGTGCTTGGATTTTGGAAAATGGCTCGAACGGTATTTCGTGTCCAAAGATACAAATCGATTGAGGATTTAATTGGATAACTCAATTCCGAGTGGTGTATGGATCATTTAGAAATATCCAAATGGATTCATAGGTCTCGTGCGATAATCGAATTGAACGGATTTGAGAATGTCTTGAACGAAATGATAAGGCTTATATCGAATTGGGATTCGTGGAAATAGAAATCGATATCTCGGTTAGGAAACTTGTTGCAAACTTAAGGATTATGCAAGCAATTTCGGATTGAAACGAACAGATTGAACTTGAATACAATATCACTTGAATCAAAGTTAGTCCGAAATGAATATTGTGTTTCGATGAAAGAGATAAACGATAATGGATTTGGCTTGGAGTTTGGAAGAACGATCTTGAAATCAAGTTTGGAAGGATAACCTTCGAAATCAGTCCCAACGGGAACGATTATCTTGCGGGAGCGCCGGCGTGGTGATTTCACGTACGGCGGGGATGATCGAACTCACGGGGACATGTTCGGTGATTATTCCAAACGAACTCGATGAATAGAACGTATCAAAAGTAATGAACATGACTTGGTCGATTTTATATATAACTTGGATGAAGCAAAAGTGAAATATAAGGTGTCTCGATCATGTCAAAGATAACCATAACGTCCAAACGTTCTTGTCTTGTGCGAGCGTAACTCTATGCCCGTACATGCGTCACGTCCGGATTAGGATGATTACTCAATGGGAGCGTTGACGTAGTGATATCACATCCAACGAGGGTGATCGAACTTGCGGGAGACCAGAGCGTGACAATAAATGGATCATCTTAACTTTTGGTTCGACATGATAAGACAAATTTAGAAATGCAAGTGATCGAAAATATTTCGAGGATAAGTTAGCCTAGAACCTGGAACAAAATTATGCTGGATGGTTTCGTGAACGGATACATGAATCAGGTTGGACGACTTAAAATTATAATCTAAAGGTTTAGAAACTGAATCTTGGCTTGGTGGTCTAGACTTGAAATGGATAGGAATTCTATCAAAACATATTTGGAGATATAGACTATGCAAATCACTAGGCTTGTCCTGCAACTTGGATATACTATGGGTTTTACTGAACGAACTCAAACCACCGTATAAACGAACGTATTATTGAGAGTAGGATGATCCGTGCTCTATGTTTAGAAATCTGAGTAAAGCGAGCTTTGGGTAGAACACCCCGTGCAAGTAAACAATGGTTTGACCCTAGGAATTGGGGCGAGCATCGTGCGACGAATTTGCACGATGTATCGTGTGCTTGAACTTGTACCTATGACATTGTGACCTGACCTAGTAATTAGGCAGACGACCCTGTGCCGAGTGAATGAACCTGTGTTACCGACTTTACCATATTGCTTGAACAAGTTATAGAACTGGAGCAGCAAGACTTAGGGTTAGACTGGGAACGGTAACGTATGCTATGTTTGACCCGAATGGATGAACGCTAGTCGGTAAATCGAATAGATCGTGCTTAACGGTAGTACAAAATGCTTGAATTGAGTTGGATGGAAAATGATATCGAATTTGATTGACCGTATCGGAAGTATCCTTGTGAGTCATAAAACGAGAACCCTTGAAATTTTTGCAAGTAGCTTGTCCGATTTCACTATTTCTAAGTTTGCTTGAATACATATGTTTGAGGGACGTCTTGAACGTCACGATCCAAGACTCAATAAGTTATGAAACTCGAGTGCTAAGATTTCGCAATTACTGAGTTGGTTGACATGCATGTGCTTGAAGCTCTTCGAATATGTGCACGATCCAGACTCGCAATATACTGATCTTGATGCTAGTGCAAGTGAATATCCAAATAAACATGTATAACGACTTGTATAAGCTTGCCTCAGCCCTAGATCGTCATTCGCGATGGATTGAAATGGACCCCGCGTTAAGCAATATGTCCTGCACTAAGGCGCAAATGAGACTGACTCAGCATACACGCGACACGGCGTAAGGATCGAGTAGGAGATTGTGTTCAATTGGATCTAGTGGTACCGATTGCTACGCTTGAGATATATTCGATAATGCGATAGAATGGCCTGCGCTTAGGAAGTCTCAAGGACGAGACTTTTTTTGAGTGGTGTATAATGTAACGACCCGTTCCGCTCAAGCGGACTGCCGATTCAAATGGCAAAAGTGCAACGTTCCGACCAACTTTGCTTCAGTGAGAAGACTCATTTGAGGCAAAGAATATCCAGACTTGGCTCTTCAGGAGTTCCGGCTTAGGCTTTCAGAGGCTCGCTCGGAGTATCGCTTGACTGAGGCAAATCATCGCTAAGGTGGGTGGCTACGATGAACTTATCTTTGTTTAGCCAGCACACTTAAAATATGGATGTTTCATGCTAGTCGCTAGGTGAATCACCCCCTGTATGCTAATAAGAATACAACGCACCTAGCTAAGGGAATAATCCCAACTTGTATTGCTTGTGTTAGAACATGGAAATAAAATATTACTTATAATTGGACCCTTGCATGCTACCTTTGCCTTGTGCAACTAGACCCCTTACCGCCAGCCAGAACCACAGCCTTGTACGGGCGCAACTTACGCTCGTGCGGCATCACGCCCAGATGGGTCAGGCGATCGTCCTGCAGGAGCGCTGGCGCGGTGATTCTCGCCTAGCGAGGACGGCTGATTAGCCTGCGGGAGATCGGGGCGTGACAGCATGTCGAGTTTAACCTGGAGTTTTTTTATTTCTTCAGTCACCTCAATCACTTCCTGGGTCAAGTCCTTCTGCCTCGAGAGGCAACCCTCTCGGAGATCTCTCAGCTTATTGCGTCTCTCTTGCAAACCCTGTCGGTCACGCTGCAAGCCCTCTTTGGACGAAGCGTATAATGCCTTCTCCTCCTCAACAGACTTTGAAAACTCGCCATACTCATCGGATATCAGCCTTTCCATGTCCACCTATTAGTACTGATTCAACTCTGTTAGGCATTGCTCTATTTCGACCATCTTATGATATAGGAGGTCGGTCATTTTCTCAAAACCGGAGAGGTCCCTTAGTGATTTGACCTGACCGCCAGCAAAGTGCCTAGCCCAGGCGAAGGATATGTTTCGCTCCAAACACGCTCTGGACCCCCTGCTTCAGAAATGTATAAAAGCTCTGTAGGGAGAGCCTGACAGTTTCATCGATCTACTCCAGCGTAGCCGGAGTCAAAGGTGGCACGACAAAAGGAGTAGCCACAAGCACAACAGGTTGCACGATGGCCCCCAACCGTCGAAGAGGTGAAGGAGTAGTTGAAGAGCGGCTGGCGGTCCTGCTTGCTATCAAGTCTTTCAAGGTCTTACAGAGTGTCTGCACACCCGGTAACTCGGCAGCAGACAGCTGATTAGCACTGCGATCAGATATAGGGGTACTAGGGTGTCCCACGGTGTCTACACTCGCCTGTATGCCAACATCAGATTGTATCATGACAACCTCGGAGGATGACCCAGTAGCCGCAGTTCTGGGAACATCGGAGGCGGCCTCCTCGGAACGGCTCGCTCTAGCGTCCAAAGAGGTCGCAATGACAGAATGCCCAGCAGCAACCGTGGATGGAGCAGCCACTGCACCAGAGGGATTCGCAACAGGCCCCACGGGGTGTTCTCCACCCCTAGTGGAGCGAGGGAGAGACTCAGACCTCTTCCGAACGAGCCCGCCGTCTCCTTCTTCCTCTATACCTTCTTCAATAGCCACGTCTAACGTTCTCAAGGGAGAGGCAGGGTCTGCAGAGCCAGAATAACCAGTAATTAATTTCACCTGGTGGATTGAGCGCTGAAGCCAAAAATATCATCTCTTGTGAAATTATGAAACGATATACCAGAGGAAGGCTGTATAGGTTATGACTCATCCAGCGTCGTTAGAGCCTTCCCTTTGCATCTAGGTCATCCACAAATATGTGCTCCAAAGGGGTATAAGGCTCCATTGAGGTCGTATCCAAACCTGGAGCTCCCGAAGCCTCAGGTGCAGGTTCAGCATTAGCCTCGGGAGAGGTGGTCTCCTCTTCCTTCTCGGCGTAAGAGACCACTGAGGCAGTGGCCCATCGGGGATGGTCCCTCTTCGATGGTGTCTGCATATTATCAAACAGACCAGAAGAAAGGTATTTATAGAGAGGACCAGGAATAATCAAACTGAGAGGTTCTACGGGTACAACCATCGCATCTAGAGGGGGGTTTGGTTCAGAAGCCGCTATTATAAGGGGTCCTACCTCCTCGCTCACGGTCCCCTTCCCAAGGGACTTCGACTTCGCTGCAGGTCCCATCTCTGGGACCACCTCAGTCCCCGCCTTCTTGGAATAACGAGCATGATGTGTCTCAACCTTTGATTTACGCTTAGCAGGCAAATGATCATCAGAAGGAGACATTTCCTCTTTCTCTGTTGGCGGGTCCAGCTCAACGATCAAAGGTATGGAAACTCCCTTACCTTTCTTAGGCGTCCTACGTGACCTTGCTTCCAGAGGCATCAACATGGTGCCTTCAATAAAACTCCTCTCCGGGTCGAAGTCAGTCGGCGAGACATTGGCCGTGCAATAATACTTTGTCCCTGTGTACAACATTCGGGGCACGACGCCGGCCGTTGGCGGCTGAAACCGAGCTCGAGTGCCAGTGGCACTATAGTAACGCCATGCTCAGGCCCCATTGAGTAAGATGTCGTTGTATCCGAGGGAAGCACTCGGGTGACCCAGAAGATGCTGAGTGTAGCCAAACTAACGAGGGAACCGGCTGGGCAGATAAGGCTCCATGAAAATAGCAACTTTATTTTGGTACACTAAATGGGATGGACGGATGGCTTGGAGCCAGCGAAAGAGCCTCTCAGACAAATTATGAGGCACCCCCCCCCCCCCCCGTCATCTTGGTGAACGGCGTTTCTTTTATCATCGATGAACTTTGGCTCAGACGTGAAGAAAGTCCAGCCAGTCATGAAGGAGAGCTCTCTCCTAGCAGCGGGGACCGTGTCACACTTCCACTTTATCCCTCGGTACCTGCGGATTAGGGCATCAGCAACCACCATGTCCTCATCAGTCCCATGTCTCATCAATGACCCGTGATACAAGAGAAGCCAACCCATCAAATAATGGTAAGGGAGCTCGACCCTGTAGAAATGCCCTTTACCGGGGTGGTCCTCCACCTTCTTAGAAAAGTTGCGGAGACCCCGATGGATGCAGCATACCATGACCGGTAGAAGGGACAACTTATGGCCGAAAGCCAATTTCACGGTCGAAAGGATGAGGGTACGGATGATCCTCTCTATTGTCCCAGACCGTCCAGGGACTATGCAGTTGTGCAACCAGAGAATCAAGTATCCCGTCAGCACGATGTTATGGTATAACTTGTGGATATCCATATTGAAGTAGCTGAGCTCCTCTTCGAGGTCACCCAGCTCGTCAAGAGGCTCATCCCCTTCCTCCGATGAACCCTCAACTTTGTCACCCTCAGCATCAGCTAGTTCCCTCTGTACCGAATTGAATCGGCCACTTCTTGTTTGGATCGTGGTGCCCAAACATGAACTCTAGTATTCTCCTTCGATTCCGGAAAGAGGTAGCAAGTCCAAGTCGTGATATAGGGAGAAGACCCCTCAATAGATTTCTTCTTTTTCTTCTTCTTCGACATCCGCTGACAAATGACACCAGGAGGGGCTATGGTGTGCCCAGCTAAGAGCCCGCAGTTGTCCCGTGTGATAGGTCCCCTTCTTGGCAACTTGACGAAGGAAGGTGCCCGCTGCATATATGCTAAGGTTCGGCCCCAGTTCACTTCCCACAAGACTGGACTTCAATCCAAGCAAGGAGTACGCGGGTGACTCCTTCGTGCTATAAAATTCCCTTTTGTTCTTGTCAGTCCCACACCGGACATTGCCAAGGAGGGCCCCCCTGTGGCTCAGGGGTTAAGTTCCAGTCCATCCGCCGTGGACCCATCATCACCTTCAGGATCGACAAAGGCAGGTGACATTCAAAAGAAGGAAATGTCATCTCCGTCCCGCGAAAGGTAAAAGAACAGCTCTCCCTGGTCGTCCCTATCTCGGACTGTGAAGACTCCAGTGCATCCCCTAATAAGAAGTACGGCTTCTTAAAGAAGTGCTTCCCATCTTTAGCGGGGATCTCCCCCTAGTTTATCTGGCTCAATAAGAAGGAAGGCATCTGCTCAACGATCTTCTATTGATGTTCAGGCGGGAGATCCTTTTCAATCTGGGTCTTAACGGCCGCAATCAGGTCCTCGAGGTTCATGTTCAACTGAAGCAAACCGTGATCGAGGACCAGATCGCCAGAGGGTGTGATGGGCAAAGTCAATGCAAAACCCACTAAGGAGCTTGGTCAGAATTATTGATAGGAGTATCAATGTTCCAAAGTGATATACTCATACGACTGGCTTGCTCATGCGGCAGAACCAAACCATGCGGCAGTTTATTTATTCGGCATTGTCACTCATGCAGCCGAGTCAACCCATGCGGCCGAGTCACCCAAGCGGCAGGGTTGTTTATGCGACTGGGTTGCCCATGTGGCTGGGCTACTCATGCGGTAGTGAGAAGTTGGAGCATAGAATCATCCATGCGTCCAACTGTGCATGTGTCTCTGTGTTCAGAACTCTACTTCGTCTTTCCCAAATGACCTACCCTTAATCGATGACTGAACGTCATCCAAAAACAGAGGAGGGTCAGCCTTGGCAGCGCAACCCTTCCCTTTGGTCTTGCCTTTGCCCTTGTCGTTCGGGGCCTTCTTGGCATCAGCGGTGGAGGATGAAGCTTTGGGAGCCATGGAAACAAGGAAGAAGAAAAGAAGAAAGTTTGAAAGACTTAAGGGTTTATAAAAGACTTCTCTCTCTCCTCAGACCCCCTTATATAGGCCAAGATATGCGGCTTGGGGTAATGATCGTGGTTGTTCAAATCCCGATCCACCTCAATCCATGTAACGATAAGAGATGACGATGACTCGTTTGTTGGGCTGCTTTATCTCCTCTGAACTGTCGTCTCAGAATCTGAACCCAAATGACATCGCAAAATCCTAAGAAATATCCTCGAAGAGTAAGCCAAATCTCCTCATTAATGATCTGACAGCCTGGCAGAACCGACTATGCGGCAACATGTCTATGCGGCATGTCACTCATATGCGGCCAAAAGTGCTCGACCATGCTTCTAGTTCAAAGTATTCCAAACTTATTATTTTGGAAACTTTGAAGGGGTCTTGTAAAACATGAAAATCATTAAGTATGCCCAGAACCGTGACTAGGAACCATGACCAGGTCCGCGGTGGACCGGGCCGAACCGATTTGGATCCAGGCCAGTTCACGGTCGGGCCGTACAGTCCTTTTTTTTTAGTTTTTTTTTTACGTTTATTTATATATATTTTATATATAATCTATATGATATAACATATATGTTAATAAATGTAAGTTGAAATTTGTTAGTAAGTTTTTTTGTATAATTTATGTAAAAATTTATATAAACATTAATTAATAAACATTTATTTGATTCTTTTATATCAATATTTATATTACTTTAAGTATAAATTAAAATATAAATATTTATAAGTTGATTTTTTTTGAATTTTTTTGAATAACATATAAAAAAATGTATAAATTTTGTTTTTTGAATTTAAATATAAATTTATAACTTGAAATATAAAGAAGTTATTTATATAGACATAAAGAAGTTAAATGTAAACAACTAAGAACATTAAGTAAGAAAAAGCTGGATTTTTTATTAATGGAAATAAAATTATAAATGTATTATAACATTAAGTAACAAAAAAAATAGAAACTTGTAAATGATATTTTATTTTCATAAAGCTTGGAAAAAATGTATAAGTCTTTTAAATAAAATTTGTTGTCCGTCTTTCGTTGAAGTTTATTTCTCAGCCCCTTCTTCAGTAGTGTCATTCATAGTAAGAGATTGAAAGTCCAGCTCTGAGATATCGACACTTTCATCTCTTGAGTCTTGAGTTCTTTTTTCAGAACGGGTCCAATCTTGAACGCACACACAAGCTTCTAAAATATCTGGCAGCAACCGACTCATCTTCTTGCTTAGCATCCTTTAACCTGCACTAAAATAAGATTATGATGCTACCGTGGACACCGGGACCATTAGAATATCACGTGCTATAGAAGAAAGTACATGATAAGTTTTTTCGTGTCTCTTCCACCATTCTAAAATTGAATAATATGATGAAGAGTCATCTTCATATCCTTCATAAGAATTTATATATAAGGACAATTCTTTAGTGGGTTGGGAAGATTTTTTTTTTGTTTCTTCCTTTACAGTACCCTTTTAACATATGATAATTTAGACATAAAATTAGAGCTACTACCTTGAACAGTTGTACCGGGTCGGGTGGATACAACTCTTTCTTCATATGAAATAATTAAACTATCTAAAACATCCTTAATTTCTACTTTCAAGCTACCTACGTCAAGTCTCATATTTTTTTCAAATTCGTCTAATAAAATAAATATACCATCTAATTTAATCTTGGGTTCAAAAATCGAAGCCAAACTATATAGAAGAGGTACATTACTGTAGAAGCATGCAAATCGTATAGGCCGCATAGAGCTCATACCCCTTTAAAATAAAAGCAGGCCGCAAAGGAGCCACACAGAGCCCATGAGGCCCGAACAACCAAGGAATTGGAGGCCGTATAAGAAGATCCCATGCGGCCTAAACAACCACGAAGTAAGGGGCCGCATATAAAATCCCCTAATTTTAAAATATTATAATTATTTAATTAATCATTTAATTTATATATAGTATTTCTTAGTTAATTAGAAAATAGAATTTATTGAATATTAATTACTAGGTAAATACTCATTTAGAATTAGTGCACAAAAACTATTATTTTTATTTTAGGAATCTTTGTGGAAGAGTGATAGATTTTTTTAGAACTTAAATTGGGTACAAATGTTTTTTTATATGTACCTTAAATATATAGGTAAATAATATATAGTTATTAGATATAATAATAATAGTAATAGTTGTAATAATAATAGTAGTAGTAATAGTAGTAGTAATATAGTAATAGAATTAATAAAAGAAAAGAAAAAGAAAAAAAAACCCTAATCAGTAATCCCTTAAACCAAATCATTAATCTAAAAACCTAGCCACTAATCCCTTAACTACAGCCTAAGCCTAAACTAAACCCGCAGCAGCCAAATCCCCTGTGCGACCCCGCGGAAAAGTCCCCTCACCCGTTCTTCTATATATATATATATATATATATATATATATATATATATATATATATATATACCTTATTATAAACCCTAAACCCTATCCCCCTATTACCTGCGCCGACCCCGACTTCCGCCTACCGCCGGAGCACCCCACGGCCATCGGAGCATTGCCACCGCGTCCGTCAACACCCGCGCGACCACGCAAACGCCGCGACAAATTCGCAGCGACGATCCATACTTTCCGCGCTGTTTTCTGCCTCGTCGCTCGATCAATTTTGACTCCGTATTCACCGGTATGTTCACGACCCATCCCCCTCTCAACTCTGTTAATTAGTTTCCATCGAACAACGCTTAACACTATGTAGAAATCGAGGCCAAGTTGAAGAAAAACCGCATCACTTAAACTGCAGAAAACTGTTTTGACCACTAGGTTTAGAGGCTGTTATCTCCCACCACAAATACCCAAACTTAAATCTACTTTTTGATATGTGAAGACCATATAACCGAGATCATTTCCTGTTAATTAGATTATTTTATTGTGGGTTAAATGCAGAGATAAACTGGGTTGAAAATCATGAAAAACTTGTTTTCCAAAAACTTTAGAAATTGTGATACGGAGCGCACCCCGCCAAACGGGACCGTCCCGTCGTCTACCAATTGCACCAAAAGGTGCGTATGGTATATCATGACGTGTGTGCTTTCACGGAAACTGATTTGGACGTGTATGCGCGTCGGAATCAACCCGTATCCGTAAAAAGTCCCCATATCGCGACTTTTGCAAAACATCGCACCATTTTGTGTACGCTCGTCGGAATGCGACAAAAATTATGCCATCGGATTCGTAGTATCACGCTGGTCCTGTGACCCAAGTTTCACGCGATTCTGAGACAGTTGACCAAGCCACCTATTTACGGGCCCCGCGGTTGACTTTAAGGGCGAATTTGTGTTCGGCTCACCGGAATTCAAAATTGGACATACCGTTGAGTTCGTATTAACGTTTAGAATTTCTTTGACCTATAATTTGTCCCATTTAGAGACCTTTACCCCTGGCACGCATTTTGGTACAAAGTGGGCCACTTGTGGACCCACTTTGATCCGAAATTACCGTTTTGCCCCAGTGTCCAAATTGGACGAAAGGATAGTGTTTTCTAGCTATCTCGCTGATTCCGGGAATGTTGGTGATGTTTATTTCAGCATCCGGAGACGTTTATTCGGAGGCCTTAGTTCCTGATCCTGTGTACTTGACGGTTGGACGCTTACACTATACAGATTGCTTGCCAGGCAAGTATACCTTGCCATTGTACTCCGATTTATATTTCATATAATGCATGTATTTTATTTCTGTCCATTTAGTTCATATATTTTAACTGCTATATAAACTGCGCGTCCAAGGATAACTTGGGTGCAACGACGGTGGCATCGTATTCTGTTATTATTATATATATATGCATGTTGACCTAGCTTATGAGACCACCCCATTATCATGAGGCATTCTTAAGTTTCATTGGCCCTGACACTGTTATTACACGAGTGTGAGTCTCATATAGGACACAGAATTGCGTACTCGGCTGGCCACTGGTACGTATAGGTCGTGCGACGGATAGGGATAACTGCTGATAGAAATTGCATGCTAGAAGACCTGGCAGTTATTTAGAGGTATCATCGTGTCATGGATGTGACATGCTTAGAGCATGGGGTAGGGAGAACAACAAGTAAGGCGTTTTGGCTCCTTTCCACTTTCCTTGTGTAACCCGTACGCTCCGCCGGAGATGCGCTATCATGATGACCACTATATATTATATTATTACCTGGCGGCCTCTGAGGTTCAAAAGATGTCATGATTTTTAGGCCCCTGAATCTCCGAGAGAATCATGCCAATCCCATTTTAGCCAGATAGCCCACGTGTTGGAAAGTTGTTCTCAAACTGCATTCACATAGATGGTTAGGCGACCCATTGGATGTTTATTTTTAGTACTTTATTGGCATGTTTCTATGTATCGTGTTATGTCCCTCTGAGGGCCTGGTCCCTTTCCAGGTATATACTTGCAGGATTATCCACAGGAATACGGACCCGGACCTGACGCTTCATACCAGACTGAGGAGGTCTTACCTTCAGAGTACCTTTGATTCATCGCAGCTGATGGATATTCTAGTTGCTATTTCCTTTATTGACATTTATCTTATATTAGAGTTTGATCTCTTCTCTCATTTAGTAGTTTTAGTATAGTCGATTTGCAGTGGATTTGTTTCCACCCGACTATCATTCTTTGATACTTCATATTTGAGATTCAGTTATTTATTCCTACTTCTTTTATGATGTGGATGAGATATAGATTGCGTGTGACTTGTGTTGACAGTATATTACCACTTGTGGATTTGATATTCATATTACAGCGTATGTGTATATTATGGTATCTATATATTGGAGTTGACATATACATACGGCTGGCATGCTTACATATTCTGAGTCTTACGTATTTTGGGACTGGGACGTGACATGTTTTTGTGGTGGCCCATGCAGGTCACCTGAATATATTGTCTCGGTTACGTTATTGTACCGAACAAGCCTGCGTATAGGAATAGAGTATAGGATCTCATCCACGCTTGACTAAAACTCATCTTCCCTTTCAACTTCCTATTTAGATGCTTGCATCCTGTTTGATTCTTGTACTCCTTCTAATCGTTTCGTCCACCTCTTGCAGAGAGATGGATTTGCGTAGTAGATGTACTGCCACCGGAGGCGACATACCTTCAGGAGTCAACTGCCAAACTCGAGGGAAGACCTCGACGACTCCTAGACTTCCGGGGCCGGATGGACAGACTCACAATCTAGTTCCATCTGACCTTTCCGCATCGCCTAATAGGACTTTACCAGCATCATCGACACCATAGGATGGCCAGACACAGCTGTTCCAATTCTTTCAAATGATGATGCAGGAACAGAGACAGCAGGCGGCCGTACTGGCTGTAGAGTAGAGGCAGCAAGCGGCAGAGCAGAGACAAGAATTTCTGGCAGCACTTGAGAGAATGACTGCACAGACACCTGTACCAGCCCAGGCACTGGTTGCAGTACCGCAAGCTAGAGTTGGTTTGGTCAAGGACTTTGTACAGATGGGTCCCAAGCCGTATAAAGGCACCGAGAGCCCAGAGGAGACCACAAACTATTTACCCACACCCAGAAGTTATTAGAAGCATCACAGCTACCTACAGATCTATAGATAACAGGTGTAAGGACGCAGCTAGATGGTAACGCTCATCAATGGTGGGAATCAATAGAGCGCCAGTTGGGTACATGTCAGACTTGGGAACAATTCTTGGAGTGTTTTGAGAGAAAGTACTTCCCGGACACTTTAAGGGATGCATTGTACGATCAGTTTCTCCATCTGGAGCAGGGGAACAAGACGGTTGACGAGTATGATGCAGAGTTTAGTCGCCTTAGTAAATATGGCGCTGCCCTGATACCGAATGACTTTGAGAAGGCTAAGAGGTTTCACCACGGACTGACTCAGGAGCTCCAACACTACACTAGCTCACAGTCCCGGATCTCTTATGCCGAATTATTAACAGAAGCTAGATTACAAGAGACCATCAGTAAGGGAAAATGAGGTCAACTGAAGACACATCAGGGAACAGCAAGGACACAACAAGGAGTGCCTAACAAACGTCCTTTGGCACAACAATAACAACACCAGCACAGAGCAGGACCGTACCAGAATTTGGAGAAGCCCCACTGCAGTTATTGTGGAAAATACGGACATATTTTGAGAGACTGTCGGACTCGCTTAGGACAATGTATGAGGTACGGTTCCGGACAGCATATGGTGAGAGACTGTCCAATGCAGCAGGCATTGATGCTTCCACCGCCAATACAGAGGCTAGCTCTTCCAGCACCGAAGCCAGTTCAGCAGATGACTAGACCAGGAGCACCTCGACCCCCAGCAGCAGGTGGATTTCAGCGAGGACCACCGCTACCTACTCAAGAGGATAAGTTCACGAGGGCCAAACATGGACTACCACATGGGAATGGACAAGCTTTTGCACTAGAAGTGGATGACATGGAACAGGAGATTGATGTTATAGCAGGTATTACTCTTGCTTTTACTTTTCCTGCTGTGACATTATTTGATACGGGAGCCAACCACTCGTTCATATCTTCTAGTTTTATTGCCAAACACAATATTGCCACTACACCTTTACCTAGTTGTGTTAGAATTCTCACCGGAGGAGGAGTTATACCTGTTAGTCGAATTTTTAGATCGTGTCCTGTAGTAATTCGTGGCAGAGAGATGAATGTCCGACTCTTAGTCCTTCCTATGCCAACTTTTGATATTGTGCTTGGAATGGATTGGCTAAGCAAGTACCATGCTTTCTTCGACTGTTTTGGAGGAAGCATTCTTTTTAAGGTACCGGGCCAACCGGAACTTGAGTTTGCACGATAATCCACAGAAGCCCTTGATGGTGTTCAGCTTGCAATGGACGACGTTATTTATCAACCCATCATTTCAGAGTTCCAAGACGTCTTTCCAGAGGAATTGCCAGGACTACCTCCGGACGGAGACGTAGAATTCTTGATTGAATTGACACCGGGAGCAACACCCATAGCGTCGCATGTTTACAGATTGGCAAAGAAGGAGATGGATGAGCTGAAGGCACAGCTGAAAGAATTAGAGGATAAAGGTTTCATTCGGCCAAGCGCATCACCCTGGGGAGCACCAGTGTTGTTTGTACCAAAGAATGATGGGTCAGTGCGTATGTGCATTGACTACAGAGCCTTAAATGCAGTGACCATGAAGAATAAATACCCATTGCCACGCATGATGACTTATTTGATCATCTTAGTAGAGCCAAGGTATTCTCGAAGATAGACTTGAGATCGGGATATCATCAGGTGAAGGTACGGAAGCAGGACATCCCGAAGACCGCATTCAGAACAAGATATGGACACTACGAGTTTCTAGTCATGCCATTTGGGTTGACAAATGCTCCAGCTATCTGTATGGACTTAATGAATCGAGTATTCCATCAATTTTTGGACCAGTTCGTGGTCGTCTTCATAGATGACATACTTGTCTATTCGAAGAGCCACGAGGAGCACGAGAAGCACCTGCGGATCATCCTAGAGACCTTGAGGAGAGAGCAGTTATATGCGAAGCTCAGTAAATGTGAGTTTTTCTTGGACAGAGTCTCATTTTTTGGGCATGTCGTTACGGGAGATGGTATTTCTGTTGATCCAGAGAAAATCTCGGCAGTCGATACATGACATGTTCCTAAATCAGCATCGAAGGTGAGAAGTTTCCTTGGACTTACGGATTATTACCGACGGTTCGTGGAGAACTTCTCAAGGATAGCAGCACCTATGACTCGGTTGACATGCAAGGATCAAGAGTTCGTATGGACCAACGAATGTTAAGCCGCTTTCGAGGAGTTGAAGAAGCGACTGACTACAGCGCCAGTATTGACTATTCCATCAGAATCATGAGGTTATGTGATTTACAGTGACGCATCAAAAAAAGGCTTGGAATGCGTGTTGATGCAGCATGGCAAGGTGATTGCATATGCATCTAGACAGTTACGAGTACATGAGAAGAATTATCCAACTCATGACTTGGAGCTTGCAGTCGTTGTTTTTGCTCTGAAGCTATGGAGACATTACCTATATGGAGAATGAGTGGAGATCTATACAGACCACAAAAGCCACAAGTATGTCTTCATGCAGAAGGAGCTAAATATGAGACAACGCCGGTGGCTTGAGTTGATGAAGGTTTTTGAGATAGAGCTGCATTATCACCCAGGCAAGGCGAACGTAGTAACAGACGCGTTAAGCCGGAAACTAGCAGCTTACTTCTTGACAACACAGAGAGAATTATTGGAGGACTTGCAAGAACTTGGCATAGAAGTGGTATTACCCAGAGCAGATGGGATACTAGTCAACTTACAAGTACAGTCATCACTAGTAGAGAGGATCAAGGCAGCTTTGTCTACGGACGCCAGATTCAGGAGATTGAAAGAAATGACAGAGGCCGGAGAGCAGACGGGATTGCACATTCATGATGACGGGACATTATGATGTGGTAATCATCTATATGTTCCCAATGGAGAGATTTGACGGGAACTAATGGCAGAAGCTCATAGTTCAATATATTTTATTCATCCTGGAGGCACCAAGATGTACCGTGACTTGCGACAACACTTTTGCTGGCATGGGATAAAAAGAGAGAGAGAGAGAGCTCGCTTTGTAGCCAAATGTCTAGTATGTCAGCAGATAAAGGCGGAGCATTAGAGAACGGCAGGGCTACTGCAACCACTTCAGATTCCTGAATGGAAGTGGGAGCACATCACTATGGACTTTGTCACGGGTTTTTCCAAGAGTCCAAGTGGGAGAGATGTTGTATGGGTAATAGTGGATCGACTCACCAAGTTCGCCCATTTCTTGCCTTTTAGAGTTGGCCAGTCTACAGAAGCTTTGGCTGACTTATACATGAGGCAGATCGTGAGATTATACGGTATTCCGGTCAGCATTGTGTCAGACAGGGATTCGTGTTTCACATCTCACTTTTGGAGAAGCATGCAGGAGAGTCTTGGGACTCGTCTGAAGTTCAGTACATCTTATCACCCGCAGACAGATGGACAGTCCGAACGTACTATTCAGACACTGGAGGACATGTTGAGGGCTTGTATGTTGGACTTTGGAGAATCATGGGAGGACCATCTACATCTTGTAGAGTTTTCTTACAATAATAGCTATCAAGCGAGCATCCAAATGGCTCCGTTTGAAGCATTGTATAGAAGAAAGTGTAGGTCTCCCGTGTGTTGGAGTGTGGGAGAACGTCAGATTCTGGTACCAGAGCTGGTAGTCAACACCGTAGAGACAGTGAAGAAGATACAAGGGCACTTGCGAGAAGCGCAAGACAAGCAGAAGCAGTGGGCAGACCTTCATCGTCGTCCCTTGGAGTTCAAAGAAGATGATCATGTCTTCCCGAGGATATCACCTACTAGCGGCACTATTTGATTCAGAGGGCGTGGTAAGTTGAGCCCAAGGTATATTGGACCATTTGCCGTGCTAGAGAGAGTGGGAGAAATGGCGTATCGACTGGCACTACCACCTTCACTCAAGGGAGTACATGATGTATTCCACGTGTCGTAACTTAGGCGATATGTGGCGGATAGTAGTCATGTTCTCGACCACTCTGAGATCACCATTGGGCCGAGCTTGTCATACCAAGAGCAACCTATGGGGATCCTTGATCATCGAGAGAAAGTGTTGAGGAATCAGTCTATTCCCTTGGTCCGCGTGGCATGGAAGCATCACGCGCAAGGAGAATCCACTTGTTGAGGAATCAGTCTATTCCCTTGGTCCGTATCTGTTCGTAGACCAAGGTATGAATTTACTTTGTTCATTTCTACCTCATACAATCCTTAATTTTCTTTCGTAGCTTAGTTTTAATTTCGAGGACAAAATTTTTATAAGTTGGGTAGAATATAAAATCCCATAATTTTAAAACATTATAATTATTTAATTAATTATTTAATTTATATATAGTATTTCTTAGTTAATTAGAAAATAGAATTTATTGAATATTAATTACTAGGTAAATACTCATTTAGAATTTGTGCAAAAAAACTATTATTTTTATTTTAGGAATCTTTGTGGAAGAGTGATAGATTTTTTTAGAACTTAAATTGGGTACAATTTTTTTTTATATGTACCTTAAATATATAGGTAAATAATATATGGTTATTATATATAATAATAAATAGTAATAGTTGTAATAATAATAATAGTAGTAGTAATAGTAGTAGTAATTATAGTAATAGAATTAATAAAAGAAAAGAAAAAGAAAAACCCTAATCAGTAATCCCTTAAACCAAATCATTAATCTAAAAACCTAGCCACTAATCCCTTAACTACAGCCTAAGCCTAAACTAAACCCGCAGCAGCCAAATCCCCTGTGCGACCCCGCGGAAAAGTCCCCTCACCCGTTCTTCTATATATATATATAAATACCTTATTATAAACCCTAAACCCTATCCCCCTATTACCTGCACTGACCCCGACTTTCGCCTACCACCGGAGCACCCCGCGGCCACCGGAGCACCGCCACCGCATCCGTCAACACCCGCACGACCGCGCAAATGCCGCGACAGATTCGCAGCGACGACCCATACTTCTCGTGTTGTTTCCCGCCTCGTCGTTTGATCAATTTTGACTCTGTCTTCACCGGTATATTCACGACCCATCCCCCTCTCAACTCTGTTAATTAGTTTCCATCGAACAACGCTTAACACCATGTAGAAATCGAGGCCAAGTTAAAAAAAACCACATCTCTTAAACTGTAGAAAACTGTTTTGACCACCTAGGTTTAGAGGCTATTATCTTCCACCACAGACACCCAAACTTAAATCTACTTTTTGCTATGTGAAGACCATATAACCGAGATCATTTTCTGTTAATTAGATTATTTTATTGTGGGTTAAATGCAGAGATAAACTGGGTTGAAAAACTTGTTTTCCAAAAAATTTAGAAATTATGATACCGAGCGTGCCCCGCCAAACAGGACCACACCGTCGTATACCAATTGCACCAAAAGGTGCGTATGGTATATCATGACGTGTGGGCTTTCAGGAAAACTGATTTGGACGTGTATGCGTGTCAGAATCAACTCATATCCGTAAAAAGTTCCCGTATCGTGATTTTTACAAAATACTGTACCATTTTGTGTACGCTCGTCGGAATACGACGAAACTTGTGCCATTGGATTCGTGGTATCACGCTGGTCCTGTGACCCAAGTTTCACGCGATTCCGAGACAGTTGATCAAGCCGCCTATTTGCGGGCCCCACGGTTGACTTTAAGGGCGAATTTGTGTTCGGCTTACCGGAATCCAAAATTGGATATACCGTTGAGTTCGTATTGACGTTTAGAATTTGTTTGACCTATAATTTGTCCCATTTAGAGACCTTTGTCCCTGATACGTATTTCGGTGCAAAGTGGGCCACTTGTGGACCCCACTTTGACCCAAAATTACCGTTTTGCCGCTGTGTCCAAATTGGACGAAAGGATAGTGTTTTCAAGCTATCTTGCTGATTCCGGGAACGTTGGTAATGTTTATTTCAGCATCCGGAGACGTTTATTCGGAGGCCTTAGTTCCTGATCTTGTGTACTTAACGACTGGACGCTTACACTATATAGATTGCTTGCCAGGCAAGTATACCTTGCCATTGTACTGCGATTTACATTTCATATAATGCATGTATTTTATTTCTGTCCATTTAGTTCATATATTTTAACTGCTATATAAACTGCGCGTCCAAGGATAACTTGGGTGCAACGACGGTGGCGTCGTATTCTGTTTTTATTATATATATGCATGTTGACCTAGCTTATGAGACCATCCCATTATCATGAGGCATTCTTATGTTTCATTGGCCCTGACACTGTTATTACACGAGTATGAGTCTCATGTAGGACACGGACTTGCGTACTCAGCTGGCCACTGGTACATATAGGTCGTGCGACGGATAGGGATAACTGCTGATAGAAATTGAATGCTAGAAGACCTGGCGGTTATTTAGAGGTATCATCGTGTCATGGATGTGACATGCTTAGATCATGGGGTGGGAAGAACAACAAGTAAGGCGTTTGGGCTCCTTTGCACTTTTCTTGTGTAACCCGTACGCTCCAGCGGAGATGCGCGGTCATGATGACCACTATATATTATATTATTACCTGGCGGCCTCTGAGGTTCAAAAGACGTCATGCTTTTTAGGCCCCTGAATCTCCGAGAGAATCATGCCAATCCCATTTTAGCCAGATAGCCCACGTGTTGGAAAGTTGTTCTCAAACTGCATTCACATAGATGGTTAGGCGACCCATTAGATGTTTATTTTCAGTACTTTATTGGCATGTTTCTATGTATCTTGTTATGTCCCTCTAAGGACCTGGTCCCTTTCCAGGTATAGACTTGCAGGATTATCAACAGGAGTACGGACCCGAACCTGACGCTTCATACCAGACTGAGGAGGTCTTACCTTCAGAGTACCTTTGATTCATCGCAGTTGATGGATATTCTAGTTGCTATTTTCTTTATTGACATTTATCTTATATTAGAGTTTGATCTCTTCTCTCATTTAGTAGTTTTAGTATAGTCGATTTGCAGTGGATTTGTTTCCACCCGACTATCATTCTTTAATACTTCATATTTGAGATTTAGTTATTTATTCCTACTTCTTTTATGATGTGGATGAGATATAGATTGTGTGTGACTTGTGTTGACAGTATATTACCACTTGTGGATTTGATATTCATATTACAACGTACATGTGTATTATGGTATCTATATATTGGAGTTGCCATATACATATGGCTGGCATGCTTACGTATTCCTAGTCCTACGTATTTTGGGACTGGGTGTGACACCGCATGAGATTCTCTGATGCGATATTCAATGCCTGTCAAAAGTTCTGAGACACCACTCGTCATCCAGAGCACTTCGAGAATCGTGAGAGAGGCGGCGGCTCATAAAAAGATGAAAAGTCACATATAGGTCAAGCCGCCGGCTGAAGATCTGACGACATGCTCCCACTGTAATAATGTTACGGATACAGTACCCAATATTACGTTCACGCAACAAGACATGTTGCTAAAGAAAAACAAGCATGATCGTCCCTTATATTACATAGGGTATATTGGTGCTATAAAGGTAGACCAGATACACATTGACCCCGGTTCATCAATCAGCATCATCCCAAGGAGTCTGCTACAAACCTTGGGCATCCCAATGAACCACCTCGCAGCTACCAATACTGCCGTTAGTGGCTTCAATGCAGAAAGTAGCTACCCTCTGGGCAAGATTCGCCTGAAGTGCCAGATCGGTGATCTGAAAACAGAGGTCACTTGCTACATCATTGACATAGATGTATCCTACAACGTCTTGCTCAGACGCCCTGGATATACCAATATGTGATCGTGTCGTCAACCCTGCACAAATGCTTAAAGTACGTCGACGATCATGGCATTATCAGAACAGAGTTCGTAGACATCGACCCATTCAAGGGAGTCGAGACATATTACTCCGATGCCATCCTCTACAAGAAAATTCACCAAGACAAATGTGGCAATGAGGCTGATGATGAGGCCGAGGTTACGACAACACCAGAGGAGGCCATGAGAACCCGTCTCAAGGCTTGCACTCTCAACGTAGCCACTCCCCTCGTCGTCAAGTTGCACAGGAAGGCACCAAAATCTCTGGTACCTTCCACAACATTCGAACCTCTGGTCGTTCTTCTTCATAGGCCAAATCTATCGCAGAAGAAGGATCCCGCACCATATGCTTCTTCCGAACCTCTGGTCGTTCGCCTTCATAGGACAAATCGACCGCAGAAAAAGGATCCCGCACCATCTGCTCCTTCAGAATCTATGGTCGTTCGTCTTCGCAGACCTCCAAAAGAAGACCCGGCCACTGTTGCAGCCTCCGAGCCTCTGGTGGTAAAACTGCACAGGAAGCCACCAATGCCTGTAACTGCACTGGGGTAGCCCATGATGATGACAAACTGGAAGAATATGTGGCCGCCCAGGCCAATGTCCCTTCTTTCGATGATATGATTCCTCCGGAAGATATACCTTATTTTATCAATAAATGGTTATCTTTGAATTATTCTGAGCGTACACATATCAACACATTATACTCTATGGACCACGGCCTAGGCTTACGCCTGCAAACACAGGTGACTACCACCTACGTAGTAAACTAGATTCTCCCTAGTCAAGGTTTCTACTTCACGGTTCCAGCAAGGAGGAGGGGAGACAAAACCTATCATCTTCGGCAGGGTTGAATGTCCTCGGTCCTTCACCCCGGAGGAACAAGAGCCAGAATCCGACACCGCCAAAATACAACTCTACCGGTTCAGCGGTCAATCCAAACATATCATCCAGGATATGGGTTATGACCTTAAAAATAATCGAGGTTTAAACTGCGGCAAGGGCCGACGGCTGCCCCTGCGTCTACATGCTTCCCCAGGCAAGTCCGAGGACTACTACTATAAGATCAAGCATGGATTAGGGTACTTAATGCCTCCCACAACCCCCAAAGGTTCAGATGAAGAAGATGAGGTTCACTCCCACTCTTTGCAATCTTTCGCTTGGGACTCCGACGTCAGTATCAGGGAGATGCTCAAGAAAATATTGTCTGCCAATATGGTGTCAGCTGACCCTGAAAAAGACGACGAAGATCCACAGGAACTCCTTGAAGTAGAACCGTGGGCCCAACGCCTAGATGCACAGTGGGAGATGCGGTTCGAACAACGAGAACCTCCTACCAAGGACGAAGTCGTACAAGTCAATATGGACGACGAATCCTCCCCCAAACCTATCTTCATCAGCAAAAGTTTGTCCGAAGAAGACTGAAAATCCCTGCTACAGCTCGTCAGAGAATACATTGATGTCTTTGCCTGGATTTATGAAGATATGCCAGGGTTGGATCCTCAAATTGCGGTCAACAAACTCAATATTTTGTCGAACGCCAAACCGGTCAAGCAACAACAACGACGGTTCCGGCCGAACATAATAAAATCCATCAAAGCTGAAGTTAACAAGTTGATAGCTAGTGGCTTCATCCGCGAGGAACAATATCCCGACTGGGTAGCCAATATAGTGCCCGTCGTCAAGAAGAATGGGAAGATTCGAATCTTTATCGACTTCCGTGATCTAAATGCGGCATGTCCTAAGGACAAATTCTCCCTCCCGATCATCGACATAATGATCGACAATACATGTGGCTTCGAGCGCATATCCTTCATGGACGGCTTCTCAGGCTACAACCAAATCAAGATGTTTCCCAACGATGAGAAGCATACGTCGCTCCGGACCCCAATAGGCATATACTGCTACACGGTCATGCCTTTCGGTCTACAAAAACACATGTGATATATATCAGCGAGCTATGAGCACCATTTTTCGTGAACATCTGCCCAAGACGGTGGAATGCTACGTCGACGACATCGTCGTCAAGAGTCTCTCTAAAGATGATCACCTCCAAGACTTGAGGACTGTGTTTGACTTAATGTGCACACACCGCCTCAAGATGAACCCTACCAAGTCCTTCCTGGGAGTCTCCAGCGGCAAATTCCTGGATTTCGTTATCACTTCTCGGGGTATTCACATAGACCCCGACAAAATCATGGCCATCCTGAAAATTAGCCCGCCAAAGAACCTCCGGGAACCCTACGGCCTTCAAGGGAGGCTGGCATACATCAGGAGGTTCATATCAAACCTCTCTGGAGGTTGTCGGTCGTTCACCCAGCTCATGAAGAAAGGTGTCTCCTTTGTCTGGGATAAAAAATGCCAACGCATGTTTGACGACATCAAGGAATACCTATCAAACCCTCATGTGTTGGTAGCCCCGGTCATGGGAAAGTCCTTCCTGCTCTACATACGTGCGATGGAGCACTCTCTCGGTGCCCTATTAGCCCAGAATAGTGATGCATGCTACGAGCAGGCTATATACTACCTTATCCGGATGATGGTCGACGCGGAGCATAGGTACACCCCCGTTGAGAAGGAATGCCTTGCTCTAGTATTCGCTATTTAGAAAACTCGACATTACGTGGCTGGACAGACCATTCATGTAATCTCGTGAGTCAATCCCCTTAGGGTCCTCATGACCAAACAAGGGACACTTAGTTCCCGCTTGGCTACCTGGGCAATACTATTATCTCCATATGATATGGTGTTCGTCCCACAGAAGGCCGTCAAGGGTCAAGCACTGGCCAATTTTCTGGCAACCCACCCAGGGTCAAAAACCTCGAAGCTCTGTTAGGAGATTGCAAACGAGGAGGTGGACTCCAACGTCACTTCACACGAAGCTGTGTGGCGAATGTTCTCTAACGGCGCTTCAAGAGCAGGGTCCAATGGCGGCATCATCGCTGGGGTCGGGATAATGTTGATCTCCCCTACGGCCTCATCATCAATCATGTCTAATCTCTCACGAAGCCATGCTCCAATAATGTGGCAGAGTACACCGCTTTAATCATCGGGCTCCAACTTGCTAAACAAATTAGAGTAGAATACCTGGAGGCTTACGGTGATTCTCTGCTAATAGTCAAACAGGTCCGGGACGAGTATGAAGTCTGAAACGAAGACTTGATCCCCTACCACCAAGCTGCATTTAACATCATCACAACTTTCGAGATATTCTTCATAGAGCACGTACCTCGGTTGCAAAACATTGAGGCTGACGCCTTAGCCGAGCCTCGCTGCTTCCTGGGCGGTACCAAACAACACTTATCAGCTAATCGACGTGATCGGCCAAGAGATGGTCTATCCTAAGAGCAACCTATACTTGTGCCTCAGTTATGCAGCGAAGGTCGACACAGATACTCAGGATTGGAGGCTTCCATTCATTGACTATCAGTCTATGGAATTCTTTCCGAGAACCCGAAGAAGGCCACTTCAATCAGGAGACGCTTCCTCCGTTTTTATTACGACACGGAGACCAAAATATTGTATCGTCAGTCCTATGATAGCCTTCTGCTACGATGCTTGTCGAACGCGGAGGCAAAATAAGCCCTCCGCAAAGCTTACGACGGCGTCTGCGGGACGCATCAACCCGGTCCGAAGCTACAAGACCGTCTTCGGGGATTGGGCTACTATTGGCCTACGATAGTAGTAGATATTGTTGATTACGCGAGGAAATGCCAGATATGCCAGATCCACGCAGACTTTATCCGCCAACCCTCGGAGTTCCTACACCCAACTGTTGCGTTCTGGCCGTTTGAAGCCTGGGGTATGGATATCATTGGGCTGATTAGTACACCTTCATCCAAGGGACATCGGTTCATCCTCGCCATCACCGACTATTTCTCCAAGTGGGCGAAAGTCGTACCACTCGCGAAAGTCAAGACGTCCAATGTGATCAGCTTCGCCAAGTATCACGTCATATACCGCTTTGGCTTGCCACGAAGGATCATCCATGACAATGGTCCACAGTTTGTAAGTCATGCATTCTACCTGTTCTGTGATAAAAATTGGATCCAGAATTTAGCGTTGACTGCCTACAACTTAGCAGCGAATGGTCTGGCAGAAGCCTTCAACAAGACCATCATAAAATTTCTCAAAAAGTTCGTATCTTCCAATAAACGCGACTGGAACGAGAATCTGGGTCAATGTCTCTGGGCCTACCGTACAACGGTCCGGACAGCTACTCACGATACGCCTTTCTTTCTGGTATACAGAAGCGAAGCGGTCCTCCCGCTCGAGATCCAAATTCCTTCACTTTGAATGGCTCTCTCCAACCAATTAATCGTCGACGACAACCACCGCCAACGACTACAAGAGTTAGAAGCACTCGACGAGAAACGTCTCTTAGCTCAACAGTGCATTGAGTTATACCAAGCACATCTCTCTAGAGCCTTCAACAAAACGGGTGAAAAAGAGAACCTACCAAGTGGGTGATCTCGTTCTAACCGTAAGGAGGCCGGTGGTTATGACCCACAAAACGGTCGACAAATTCCAGCCAAAATGGGAGGGCATGTTCGTTGTAGAATCGATATTCTCCAACGGCGCCTACCGGCTCGCGAAACCCAACGGCGACTTGCTCATGATGCCTATCAACAACAAGTTTATGAAAAAATACTCGTCTAAACTTGACTTGTACTCCCCTCATCACCAGCGGGACAACCCAGATGTACATCTCTACACTCTTGGTTCTTCATCCCTAGCAAGTGCCTATGTGAAATATTTTCTCCTTCTTTACAATTTTTTTGTAAAAGCCATCATTGGTACCAGGAGTCCTGGATACACAACGGATGATGGATCCTCAAAGTCTCCCCAGCGGAGCAGTCCTTAGGTCCACTCGCATGCTCCCGCAGTGACCACTCAAAAACTAATCCTGTTAGACGCTAGCCACGTTCATATTACCTCCGAACTATCGTCCTACCAATCTCCCCCGCTGAGAAATCCTCAGGTCTATCTTCATATTCGGATAGACCACACTCAACATATCACTCAAAAGCAAATTTTTAGGACATCGGTTCACATCCATATTACCTCTGAACTATCGTCCTAATATTTTTCTCCGGCTGAGTTTTCCATGTCCATATTACCTCTGAGCAAACTTCCCGGATCTTGGCTATCGATCATCACGTCCATATTACCTCTGATATCGATTGTCATCCCCACTTATCACCCGTACTCACCAAAGTACACCAGCGATGTTAAGTCCACAAAAACTATCACGTCCATATTACCTCTGGCAGGGTTTGTTCCAAATCTATTACTTGCACAAACGTGCGCAAAAGTAATGGGTCCACAAAATCTATCACGTCCATATTACCTCTGATAGGGATTATTTCAAATTTATCATTTGCACTCAACATGCGCAACAAATAATAAGTCCACCAAAAGTTTCCCAGCGGGATGTCCTCAACAAAATGCGGTAGCGTACTACATCTATATTTTCTATGGTACGATATCACATAAAATTCATATACAACAAGAAAAATGTAGGAAGAAGTTCCGGAAAAGAGAAAGTTTTATTCAAGATCATGAGTACATATGATAGAAATCTGTTATATTTCAAGGATTTTCATTAATATTCAAGGTCTTGAGTACATATGATAGAAATTCCTTGTAAGGGTTTTCATGTGTTCTCGCCAACAAGAACCTCTTCCATTAAAAGGCGCCCCCTGTGCTGTTTCTGCCATGGACACAAGTGGTCCCAACTGCAGAGCTCAATGCTTTATGGCTCACCACTCCGCAGTGCAAACCTCAGTATATGGAAAAGAATCCATACTGATGGATAGCAAGGGAAGAGCAGGAGTAGATGCTCTACAACCAAGCGGAAGACCGACAACAGGAATGGCAATTAATCCAAATTCTGTCATTGCCGCCACAAGCCCCCAGTCAGTAGTAAGCCGCATAGAGGGAAGAAATGCAGTTGGCACGCTGCATGAACAAGGACGACTCAGCACGTGATGCAGGATGTTCATCCTCGTCTCCTGGATCAATCATTGCCGAACTGTCCTCGTCTCCGGGAGCAGCCCTAGGCGAACCGTCCTCATCTTCTGGATTAGTTCTTGACAAGGAACCGCCGCATAAGGGTGACATTCTTCGAATGACTGGTGTTATGATATCCTTCCATGCTCCATTATGATCATCACGAGCGAGAACAGAACCTGCAAAAAGAAGATATGCATCAGTCTCAGCGAAGATCGCATAAAGACACAACTGTCGTATACTGTTGCCCGGCCGTAGCGACGCACGACCGAGTCTGCACGCGTGAGCAAGAGGAGATCTCATCCATGCGGTCGAGCCAGAGATAAAGCTCTGCACGCATAAAAGAAGATGACCCACACCCATGCGGCCACGCCAAAGCTCGGCGCGCATATTACAGAGGAGTGCTTGTCCATACGACAGAACTCTGTAAAGAGCTCTGCGCATGACTAAGACAAGTCTCCATCCATGCAGCAGAACCTTGTGAAGGGTTTACACACACCCCTGCAGCGGGACGGTGTACTGGTGCGTCTTTGTCCTTCATAGTCCAGTATGAGAAGTGCGGTACTACCCTATCTCCAAGCAAAATATCCAAATCAGGAGGCCATGGATCGAGACCACCCCTGATAAACTCTTCAGCGAGAAGAGTCGTAGCCTTCAGCATTCCCCACAGGAGAAAAGGGGAAAGGAAGCGAGGGGATAAAGTTCTCTCTCTCCTGGCTGCCTATTTATAGCTCGGAATGAGGATGATCGAACCCAACGGTTAATGAGGATGAACCTGGCATTTTGATTCTCACAATTCACCCTAATCTCCTTGGAAACGGATGCCCCGAGCCCCGTGCCAAGGGATAGCTCGGAATCCGGAGAGATCCGGTCAAAAGATTGAGCAAATCCACTCATTTAATGATCCGACAGTCTGACAGGATCGACTATACGGCATGTCGCTCATATGCGGCCAAAACTCAACCATGCTTCTTATTCAAAGCATTCCAAAATGGCAAAATTTTGGAAACTTTGAAGGGGGTCTTGTAGAAGAATGAAAATCATGCAGGACACATAAGAGCTCATACACCCCAAAATGAAAGCAAGACACATAGAGCCGCATAGGACCTATGCGACCAGAACAGCCGACCGCATAGGCGGCCCTCATGCGGCCTGATCATCCCCAGAATACGGGGGCCGCATAAAAAAATATTTCATTTTGCAAAAATGGGGGGTTACAATATGTAGCCATCAAGGCCCATAAAAAATAAAAAATAAAGAGAGGAAGACGCGATCAGTCAAAAGAGCCGCAAGCCTCACGAAGCACATCCGCAACATCCGGGAGCAAACGTATGCCCGCACGATGAAACTGGCAGCGCATTCCTTCCATCCATTCCAACGTCTTCCTCTCCTCTGGAGTTACGGACAGCAAGGCGAAGTTCGAAGTGGACTCTAGAGGCCGAGCAAGATCCTCCAAAGATAACCCCAACGAGGACACAAAGCTTTCAGCCGCAGACAACTCACCATCATCCCACGCCCTCCGTCCAGGCAGAAACGCCATGACAACCGGCGGAGAACCGAAAGCTCGTCCCTCATGAGACCCTCCAAGTCCGGACCCTCCGATACCCGAGCACTGAGACGTAGCAGGGGGGAGACGACGAGGAAGCAAGGCGGGTGGCCAGGGTTCCCAACAAGAATCTCCCTTGGACGACATGTTTCACGAACTGGAACACGACGGACCACGGCAGTGGTATTTATAAAAGAAAGCGACGGTTCACGTGACGGCAATAATTGAAATGATGGACCTAGAAAGGGCGAATCCGACGTTTTGGCTTCCAAAAAGTTTGCATGCAACCAACGGTTAAGTTTCCAAAAAATCTGCAAGAAGGTGGTTAAGCTTCCCAAAATGGTTGAGCCAAGTCTTAAAAGTGCCAGCTTGGCAGCACGCGCTCATGCGTCCAACAACCATGCGCCCCCAAAAGGAGGCTAAAATCATGCCGCACAAGCAAACTCTGTGGCCCAACAAGCCAACATCCATGCGCCCCCAAAAGGAAGCTCAAATCAGGCCGCATAGCCACCCTGCGACCCAAACAAAGGCGACATCCATGCGTCCCCAATCAGCCAAAGCATCTTGGCCGCAGAAGGACCTAACATGGCGTCCCGTCAGCAGGATCGTCTCTGACACAAAATCCTAACGAAAAAGATTTACTGATTTTTTTAAAAGACGTGAACACACTAAACGACAAAAGTCTCACGTCGGCACAGAGAGGCTATCTGCACATCTACACTCGAGCAATCTGCGCATCTACTAATATAGGGAGGCTATCTGCGCATCTACACTCGAGCAAAAGGGAAGAGCTTCTGCATCGGATCGTCCACGGAGTAAAGAGAGTTACTACACTTCTAACCCTCCATCGTCACCCCCTAGAACACAAAATTTGTATTTAGACTGTCTGTTTAGGACTCCTCTATATACTCTCTTTTCGTTTGTTAATTAAATCAAGTTCTTTCTTAAAGACTTTCGAATTTAATGGCGACCAACAGCAAAAACGATTTAGTAGGGTTTTTTTTCCTCATTGGCTTGTAATCACTATTTTTCCTGTTGCATGTCATGAATTGTTGTTGTATTTTTTTGTTCAAACCGATTAAATCGATTAAACCGAACAATGAATTTGGTTCGGTTTCAAACAGTTCTTCCTACAATTGGTTCGGTTTCGGTTATATGTTTCCAAACTTTGGTTAATTCGGTTTTCAATATTTCGGTTCGCTTGAAACCAATTAGATCGTACTCACCCTTAGGGACTATCACAATTTTTTTAATTTATTATTTTTTGATATCTTTGAAGGACACTATAGAACAGTAGGATTGGGTGGGAGGAGGTGGAGGAGGCTCCTGATTGGGTGTGGTGGCGACCAGCAACGGGGCAGCGTTTGAGCTTGGGATGGAGGAGCAAGGGAACCGGGCTAGGGGAGGAGGAGGATAGATGGAGCAACCTTGGAACCTCAGGAGGAGCTCGGGTACATGCAGGAGCGGATCTACCCTGGGACACAACCAGGCTGAAGCCCGTTTCAAATTTTTGGAAAAAAAAATTCTTGAGATTTTTTTAAATGTTTCATTAGTAATGTTTTATTTATTTTTATTTGAATTTGAAGTATGTAACAATTAAGTGATAAGTAAATTCTAAAAAATTAATATTTTATGCGGTACAATGTAAGTGTTTTCGTATCGTTCAAGGTATATATAAAGTTTAGTAATCCCTAATTTTAGAGATCAGTTCCGCCATGGGTACATGAGCAATAGATGAGGAGAATTAGGATTTAGGTTAGGAATTGGGGGAGGGTGGGGATTTAGCGACTTTGAGGAGTAACCTGAATATTTGATATTTGTTGAGCTATGGCAACTCTGTTAACAACGTACAATGTGTCGACATGGCACGTGATTAAGTGGTGACGCATTTGTTACGAATTTGCGACATCATCTTGAGTCGCTATACATCGCCGACAGACATCACTCAATTATTATTTTTCTATACTCCGCTAATACGTGGCGTAGATATCGCAATCAACGACGCTGCTCGTCAACCTCGCTAAGCACATCACAATTTTCCTTTTGTGGTGAGGTCAAACTAGTTGGCATGAATCCTCTTTATCATATGAATAAAGAAGAAAAAGTGAGGTTTTAGATGATGAGATTTTTCTCAGCTTGAATTTTTTTGTATTCTTCTCTTTTTCTCTGTGTAGATACTATTTCTCTTCTCATGGTGTTTAATAGGTCGGTCGGGACCGGTCCACAGTTCGTGCTGACCGAGTTTGATCGGTTTCGGATCGAGTCGGACTTAACTCGGAAGACTTAATGGGCCGGCTGGCATGACTCGGAAGAAAAATAGTTGAACCCAGTCCGGATGCATGATCCGGTCAGGGACGGACTGGATATAACAGACCTGGATTCGTGTCGGTTCACGGTTGGGCCGGACCGGCCCGCATTGAACGGTTGTACAGGATCAGCTCGATACAACTCTTTCTTCATATAAAGTAATTAAACTATCTAAAACGACTTTAATTTCTACTTTTAAGCTACATACCTCAACATTTATATTGTCATTAAATTCGTCTAATAAAATAAGTACACCATCTAATTTAATCTTAAGATCAAAAACCGAAGCCAATCAATATATAATACGTATATCACCCCAATATTTTAGAAATTTTGCTTCCATTTTGGAAGCAACATAATTAAAACCAGGAACAATTCTATATTTACAAAATAAATGAGACATGTTAATAATTTGTATTAAAGCTAAAAGAGAAGTTGGATAGTATACTCAAGATAAAGTACATGTAGCATTGTAAAATAATTCAAAAAATTGAACTAGCAATTAAATAATTATTTTCAGTTACTTGATAATCAAAACTATGATTAATATTACAATAATGTGTAGTAACATCTTTAAATTTAATAGAAGATTTCAACATTAAATAAGTACAATTAAATTAATAATATGACATGCACATCTAACATGAAAAAGTCGAACTTCTAGTATAGACAAAAATTGTGATTTTTAAACATTAATAGAATAAGTGTTATTACTAGCATTATCAAAAGTGATTGAAATTTTTTTTTTTATTGTGAATATCATATTCACTAAAAATTGTATTATATCATCACCAATTACAGAGTCAGTATGTGAAAATTCTAAAGATTGTAAACAAATAATACGTTTTTGCAACATCCATTTTTGGATCTAAATAATGTGTCGTGATACAAATATAAGCATAATTTTGTTTAGTACTCCATATATCAGAAGTTAGAGCAAATTTACTAACATTTACAAAACTTTCTTTTAAAGTAGCATTTTCTTTTCAAAAGATTTTCATAGCCTCTGCTCTAATACCATATCTAGAAGAATTAAGGGTACTACAATTGCATAATCATAATACCAACCACTCTCACCAAATGTAAAAGGTTGTTCAGTACAAATAATGTATTTTTAAAAATGTAAGCAGGAGAAAGGATTTTGTTCCGAATCACCTCCATAAGGATGGTTAGAACCAGTAGCATCTATATTTTAAAAATTAATTTTTGGAAAAAAATAATAGAGGAATTTATTTTTTTACCAAAAAAGAGAGATGAAAGAAAAATCATGAATCAGAAAAAAGAAAACTATTGTATAATTTTAAAATTACTTGAAACGTCAACTTGAATCCTCAAAAAAAAATTGCACAAGTTAAAGCCTCAAGAACACTGTAGTTTGGACTCTATAAAGTTGCACTCCAATATCCAGAAAGTTGTTACTTCAACCTTCAGAAATTGCTTTGTTTCTAAATTTTGTAAGAGAGGAAATAAATTTTGTTGTGGTTAATTTTCATGAATTATGGCCTATTTATTGAAAATTTTTGGTGCAAAATAGCCCCCTATACCCTAAAATATAGTTGTTATAAGGGTATTTTGATCATTTTCAACAGATGACAAAAATAACCCTAAAACAGTAAAAAATAACCACCAAAACGGGAGTATTTTGGTCAAAATATCCCCCAACGAATATAAATAATAATAATTAAAAAAATATCAGGTCGGACCAGGCCTGGATCCTTCTCTGCGCCCGCTCATGCTTCGCTGACCTATCACATGGTAAAGAAGAGAGTACGGAAGAATTGTAAACAGAGCAGATCGCAGAAAGATTCTAAATATGACAAGTCCCCCATGGATTCGAGAATAAGGAAATGAAGAACGGAAACGAAACGAAATAAAGCATTTCTAGCGTATGAGCTTCTCCCAATTATGTATGGTAATAGAATAGTCTGTGATCGAGCCGGTCTGACCAGACTTTCCGGGTTTAATCGGCCTGCACCCACATACTAGCCGGGTCGAGTTGTCGCGTCGAAAATTTGGACCCAGCCCGAACCCGCAAAACTTATGGGCCGAGCTGGACCGGTCCGTTGACTGGGTCCGGGCCGGCCCAAAATGGCATTAACCGGACCGCCCGGCCCATTATACACCATAATTCTCTTCTACTTAAGATAAGCTTATATTTAGATGAGTTCATATTAAATTCTACATTTGATTAAATGGTGTAAATTTTGTGAGCCTTTCAATTACATATTAGGTTGGATGGTTAATTCGTCTTGAAATTTAAATTTGATTAGATAATAAGATAGGATTGGCATCAGAGTTTTAGTTAGCCTAGTATTTTCACTCGAATATCAAAAACCATTCTTTGAACAAAGATGAGAAGGGGGAGGGGGAAAAAAACTACAAACACTAGAACAAAAAAAAGTATATTACGTAATTAAATCAATTGTATTAAACGATATTTCTTGTATTAAACGATATTTCTTACATAAAGAGTTTGTTCTATGCCTGCTACTTGTGTTCCAAACTTTAAAGAGCTTGTTCTATATGCCTGCTACTAGTGGTCCAAACTTTTGTTGGTTTCTTAATGGTAATTTGGATGTAGGGTTGCTACTTGGGTCATAAGAACCCTGACCCATCATTGCAAGAATTGGAACTGGTCCCAGAAGTAGACTCTCTACCCTACAACGTGTAGGGTCCAGCTACACATGAATCTTAAATGTGACGGCCATGGGAGAGAGCAAGCTGTTGGCTAAACTATTTCTTGACTCGAAAGAGAAGCAATCGAAGGCTGATGAAATATTTTCCACCACCAACTGATAAAGACAATTTATCGATAACCAAATGCCCAGAATGGCTTCAAGGCACATTTTTTTTGCTTTAGTGCCATCTCAATTATACCACCAGATGGACGGCCAAATACACTTTCATATTTATGTGAAAGACTGGAAATCCTTTATGCTTTCAATTATAAATACATATCAACAGTTATTAATCTATTGTACTAGCTTGCAACATGGGCAAAGCAAAGCACATTTGCTCTCAATAAGTAATGACCAACTGTTGACCCAGCCTGTCGCAGTCATGTTCGACTACCCAGTGAGACTGAACGGTTAGTAAGGGAAGTATGTTAAAACTGCGAGCAAGAATTGCATTCTTCAACAACCATTTTAGAGAGCATCGACATGAGATCCCCCTTTCCCAACAATTAATGAGATCCTCATCGTTGACTGATCAGATGAAACACAAAAACATGAGACCAGCAAGCTGGTACCTGCTGAATCTTTCCTGCTCCTCAGCTACATCTGGCCCAATTTCGCCTGATTATAGGACAAAGATACAACATTATCAATGGTAGAGAAAAAGACAAGAAAATAAATGGACAGTAGACGAGAGAAAAAAAAATCAAGCAAGTGCAAGTGATATAAACTCAGCAAGCAGGGGGGGGGGGGGGGGGGGGGGGGGGGGTGGGTTGGAGTGGAGGGGGGGGGAGGGGTGTAGAAAGTGATATCCCATGAAATGTTTGGATATGCATGTTATGTCATTTTCTTTATCTAGTCAAAAAAAATCACAGACTAAGGGCTATTTAGTATATATGTCTAAATTCACTCTTTTCTACACTTCAATGGTTTGCTTTGATCTTGATGATAAAAATCAACTGCCAAACAGACACAAAATATAAATTCCTTTTCTTCTGTAGCATGTATTTTACTTGTTATTTTCTAGATCTAGTAAGTGACCGAATTTAGAATAGATTTGTATAATGGGGATAAAGAATCGCTTGGGACATACTCTATTGCTTGCAAGTAAGGACCCAACATATCTAAAGAATGTTAGATTAGATTATGGATTTCTGCACCACATACCAAAAATCCAGGTAACAAAACTATTATTAAGCGGTCTGTGGGTGAATAAGACTCAAAATACAGCTTCGGCAAAGCTGCAGTTCCGGACCGGTACATTTGCTAGATACTATAAGATGCTAATCACCACTATTTAAACCTATGGCTTTGGAAAGTCGAAAACTGGAAGATATTAAGCATTAAATTTCAACTAATGAATTAGGTATTAGAAAAGTTAAAGCACTATTCGAGATCAGGAATACCTGAAACTTACATGCACACACCCAATTAGAACCAATTCTGTAGCCAGAGCAGATTCACTGAAGGATACGAGTATCAAAATTCCAGACCTGAACTTTAACCGGTTGATATAGGGGTCTGCACAAATGTTTGAAACCCAACAAGAAAAGGACCTGACCTAATTAACTAACTTAATGAATGCCTCAAATCCTAGTCATCATCGATCTTAAAACCACCAGGTGTAGGTCAAGTGCAAGTGACTGGATCTGCACCCAACCTGCTCGCAGGACACCCGAGATAAGTCCATCACAGGACTGAAGAAAATATGTGGAAGACAAGTTTTCAAACCCATGGTTCTAGGCAGATTTTGGATTAACACTGGTTTAAAAAAGAGCACCCAAACAAGCCCCCATAGGATAGGAATCAAAATTGCAATTTTCACCATAAAATCATGGATTAGTAGAAGACACCATGACAAGCTTTTTATATTATCAAGTATTAACAACTGAACAAATCCTTTCCATTTAAAATAAACGAACTGCAAGAAACTCCAAGTGCACTAGAAATGAGATTGAAGTCATAATCATACAAACGACTTTCCAACTGCAAACTCAGTAAATTAAGTTAACGATAATTGACAGCAGAAATGTATTGTGGAAAAGAAACTCAAATTTATTAAGCAAGATTAGTTGTTCTCTCCTTTTTAAAGATTATTCAATCTTAATGCACTCTTAATGCCAGGTCCTAATACTTTCAAGAGTTCAAAATGACCAAAAACAAATGAGTATACAGATCGGAGTGATGGTTTTATTAGGTAGAAGCAGTAATGCACAAGACCTTAATCAAAACCACTTGCATTCCATTTTTTCTTAAACACTTGAATACTCTCGGTTTAGCCTCTTGGATGACAAGACTAATGTACAACTGCATTAGATCATGGAAAAATAACCATAACAAATGATTCAGTAGAAATTAATAGCAATTTCATACCTGAAGCATCTCCATTATTTTTGGGTTCTGCTCTAAAAGTTGACAAAGCTTGTCGCGGTCACTCAACAAAGACTGTAAAAAAAAAACTCTCATACTCAAGCATCAATTACTAATCGATTTTGTAATTACAAGAATATAATTAGACAAGTACCTGAATAGCTTCCGGAGAAGAAAAGTACTGTTGCAGTGCCCCTAAATCATTTTGTTGTTGGGCTGTATTATCGGCTTCATGTTTTGGTTGAGCATGTTCAAGAAGTGGTTGCGAGGGTTGTTGGAATTGCTCTTGCTGCTGTGGCTGATAAAGAAGTTGTATTTGAGGAATATGAATCTGTTGCTGGCGCATCTGAAGGGGCTGCATTTGGACTTGAATAGAACCTTGCTGAATTGGTATCATTTGTTCAAACTGAGGTTGTGGAACATGAACAGAGATACCAAGGTTCTGAGCAAGATGTGGAGGATGAGGTTGCTGTGGAGGAGGTGGTGGCAGCTGGGGTTGTACTGATTGCATAGGTGGTTGAGGGCTAGGCATAGACTGGGGGCCACTAGATGGGATCTGACCAAGTTGCTGAGTAGAAGAGCCAAAAAAGGTTCCACTAACAGCAGGTGGTCTACTCATCAGCAATGGTTGTGTAAATGGTGATAGTGAGAACGATGATAGGCTGTTTCCAGAAAAAAGGCTTAATGGAGCATCGCTTATGGACGCAGAATGTGAAGGAAGGTGGCTTCCTGCACTTAAATTTTGTGTATGCAGTAAAGAATGGGAGCCAGAACTCGACGCAGACTGAGCCATTGGAGTGGAGAATGGTGGTGGCATAGGAGGAAGTGGTGGCAAAGGTTGTGAGGCAGTACTCGAAGAGTACTTCTCACCATGCAATCTACTCCCAGGAGAATCTGTATTTCTCATGTACTTATTATCCACAACAGGTTGAGCATTTGTTCGTGACATTAGAGAACCATTGTTCATGGAAGACAAATTCTCTGACTGAAGTTGCAGATACAAAAGATAATCATCGGTTAGATAATTGTGTGTGATATATCTTAAATAACAGGATGAAGTAACAGGAAGTAGTTCTTGGTACTTACTTGAGGACCTGCAGTGCCACTGGAATTAAAAGCTTGAAGTGCATATCCTGAAAGAAAAGGTGGCTGCATCTCTCTATGGATATAAGGTGATGAATGTCCTGGCATGACTTCGGTTGTTTGAGGTGACATGGCAGATACATTTGGAGGAGGCATTGGAGGCAAAGGCGGTTGACTAATCGAAAACTTGTGCTCATAATATCCTTGGGATCCAGAATTATTAGGACCTTGTTGTGGACTTCCTCTCTGGTGAAAATTAGGTGGAGCTAATGCCTGTAGGGATTGAGGAGCACTGGGATGTATCATGTGTGAAGGAAAACCTGGTGGAAGGGCATCAGATCCTTTTGAACTTGAAGTTGGAGATGGGTAGTTAGGTTCATCAGATTGACGACGAAAGAATGCTTTACCAGCATTTGTCTCTGGAAGGTTCCTATCAAAAGAGAAAGTCCCTTCCTTTGGTATCTCAGGTTGAGAGCCTAAAATTTTCAAGGCAGTCTCTGGCCGTGAATTCACATCCTCAGATGCTTGAGCACCTTCATTTGCATCACCTTCTGTCTCCTCGACAACAGAACCTGGAGACCTCCCCCGAACGATAACAGGGTCAGACTGCAGATTATCATCCGGTTGGGGAAATGGAAGTCTATCATCTGATCCTGATTCTTCATCAAACACGATATCAATTTCTTGAAGCTCATCATCAATATCAGCTTTCAGCTGATGTGACTTGTCTAATTTCTCGGGAACATTAAGGTCATCATGAGCTAGAGGCTTGGCTTGTGCTGTGCTCCCAACTTTGACAAATGTGGGGTTCTGACGCTCTCTCTGCCTGGCCTCAAACTCATCCACATGAACGGAAGGTGGCCTTCCACTTGTGGATCCTCCCCGCTGAGAAGTTAAAACATGTGATCCACTACTTGCACCATCAATGTTCCTCTCTCTCGCAACATAATCATCAACATGCATGGATGGTGGTCTACTTGTATTTGGTTTGCGCTGTCGAAATGTGTCTCTACGGCTAGGGCCAGAGGAGACGACAGGCGTGCTGAGAGTTCGAGAAAATACATTTACAGCCTCAGATCCTGAATTCTCTCGCACACGCTTACCGGGGATCTCCATAGATGTCATTTTCCTCTTTCCTTGTGGAGCTTGCATTAGTCGGTCTGATGAAGTATCAGGACACTCCCACACAAATTTCTCAGCAAGACCTCCATAGGAAAATATGCTATTGTCACTTTCAGCATTTTCATTTGGCTTCCAAATATGTGAGAATACACTTTCATCATCATTTGGGGACATTGTTAAAGACGGAATCAGTTGGGATGTAGTAAGCTTGTGTATTATTTCAATAGATGAAGAGCCTTCACTTGAAACCAAAGCCTCTTCCGATCTAGAAGATGAAACAGAACTCTGAAGTAGTTCCAACATTAACCTCACTGATTCCTTAACCTGTACATGCAATAATTTTATTCTCATAACCCATTGTAAACCAGCACATATTACAAACAAACAAAGCACTAATAGTTATACCTGATGGAAAGTGATTTTCTTATTTGAAGGAACAATGTCATCTTCAGTAGGTCTCTGGTCTAAACGTTCTACCAACTCAAGCACATCATTCATCCTCTCATCAGGAGATAGACAATCACCTTCCAGATCATATGGGAGCCCGAAAAGCCACTTTAACACGGAAAGACCCTCCAAACTACCATTCATGCCAAATGATTTAAAACATTAGAACTTCATATTATTATATATAGAGAGAATAAAAATAGAGGCAAATAAATATATTAATTAAACAAAAAATTATAGTATTCATGCCAACTCCTGAACCAAGCTAGGAACTCATATCAATAGATATGATAATTACTCGTAAGGGGGATTGGCATTTTAGTCTCTCTTTCATTGGATATGCTCAATTTATGACTGCATGACATAAGTACTCAACAGTTATGCTAAATCCAAATCTAGTAACAATACAACATTCTTTGCTAACATATATAATATATGTTGAAAATTATTGGATATATTTCAGCAATATCAAATAAATTATAAGGTCCCTAATACCCCAAAGGAAAAATAACCAGTTGAAGTTAGCAAAATATTATTCACATAACTAATATTGTCTCAGTATGGCAAGTTATGTAGTGATAGTATCACATGTGACACGTAAACGTCAATCTAGAAAAAATGGTAATTACTTATAAATGAACTCACTTTTCACTTCCCATGCAAAGGCATAAAGCACTCAATGACAATGCATATATTATTTCGAAATTATAAATCGAAGTATCATCTTTGGCATCCAGGGATGTCAGTAACTTCTTCCAGCAATGAAAGAAGGGAGGAGAACACCTCCAGTTATACTTGTCAGAAACATCAGCATCTGAATCTCTTTCATCAACTCCTTGTTCCTTGAATACAGAAACTTTGAACTCACTAAAGATCTCCAGAAGAGCATTTCTACCTTCATTAGATAAAGCACATTCTTTTAAGGTCAAGAAACACGCCAATAGTTCCCCACCAACTGGAAGAACCTATAAAGAGAAGGAAAATCTCATCATTAAAATCTGAGTGCAACTAAGACATTAAAAAGCAAGTTAGCTTAGGCAGGAAACTGAATCAATTCACAAGCACTTATTATGGCTTTATAATTATAAACTCGCAGGATATATACATGTTCAAGACGAGTATGTTTATTATCAAGATAGATATCTAAATTTATAGCAACCACATGAGATCTCAAACCTTCATTGAGAACAATGTTACTGCTTTTTAAGGTTGAAACTTTAAGGAGCATGCAAATTAATTCATTGCCCGGGTAGCAAATAAATGTTAGTGATTCTGTGCGACATATGTTGGTACCACAAAGGCTTGCGCTCTCGTGGAAAATGTGGGTCTCTCCACATACAGGGTAAGGGTGTGTGCATCTTTGAGCCTCTGCAAGCCCTACAGTGGCGGGAGCCTCGAGACGTTGGGATGCACTTTTAACTAATCAGTTGATATAACATATCAAAAAACAAATATAATTACCTATGAAGTACAGGTAACAGGCACAAATACTTTCCCAGAATGGTGGTGCGATAATTTCAATATATATATATATGTACCCAATTTTTATTTTCAGTTTTGACTTTTGGTACTTTGTGAGTACATTTCTAGTGTAGCTCATTGGATATGAACTTGGCTTTCTATTTTTGTTTCAGAAATCAAACTTTCTTTTGTTTTCGACCAAAATTCATTTGATGACCATGGTGAAGAAATTTACTCTCAGTTTTCATCATGAAGATGTGTTGTCTCTATATACGTCCGTTATATGTAAAAACAAGTAATACATCTTCATAACTAAAACTAAAGAGTAAATTTCTTCACCATGGACATCACAAATGAATTTTAATCGAAAACTAATAAAGTAAGTTTTATTTCTAAAACCAAAATACAAAGGCAAGGTCTTATCCAATGAGCTGCAGTAGACATGTACTCGCAAAGTTGCCGAAAATAAAAATAAATAAAAATTGGTAACATGTACAGTACTTACCCATAATAACAAGGTGTTGCAGTCAGTGGCGAAGCCAGTTTTTTTTTTTTGCAAACCATTAAAACAATTGTTACTACTTATATAGCTCGGTCTTGACCCAGCTAAATGGAAGCTCGAGTTGGTTCAACTCCCATGGTGCTAGTTCGGAACATAGCAACTAGCAACCTTGAGTTGACTTCAATAAATAGCTAAGCTTGAACATTGAAATGAAGTTGATTTACTTAAGGAACCTAGCTTGAACATAGAAGCTCTGCTCTAGATCTCCTGAAGAAGCTATACTCTTAGCTTAGTGCATTTTTTTCTTCTATATTACATATATAATGCACTTAGGTGGATTTGCAAATAAGCTCGACTCCTATAGAAGTTGCTAGTATTTAATCAAAATAAATCCAATACATTGCAAAATGAACATTATTTCTGAGCATAGTTGAGTTTAGCTGACCTAGTTGAATTCAAGTTTAGTATAGCTTTCAAGCTCGAACTAGAGCTCCAATTGAAACTTTTCAGCCAGAGCATATTTTTTGATAAAGTTTCAGCCACAAATAATCGGTGTCAAATATTAATAGAAAAGAGTCGCCACTATAGTTGCCAAGCTAACCATGTCAAATCAGCACCTGACACATGGATGCATTGATGATATCATAAATATAAAAAATTGCATAAGTGAGGAGAGGTCATGGCCCCTCCTGGTCCACCTCCCACTGCCACTGGTTGCAGTATAAGGTACGGGGGCGCATCCTAAATGGAGTACTAATGTTTCATAGACTATGTGGCACAGAAAGGCAAAATGGTGTCCCTATCTATATCATCTCCATACCTGTGGCTGAATCGTGCAACATAGATGACTGTTTATTGCACCCATCTGAAAATATCCATAATATGTATAAGCATCGTGTCCTTATCCATATCCATGTCTGTATTAGTGCAACACATATAATTACTATATTGCTTGGACAACACTACAACCTGATATGACATAACTGATCAACTAGGTAAACCTAACTTATTGACATGAGTTTAAGCTCATGCAACCTAAGAGCTGCCTAGTTCCCCTAAACTAGAAAATAGTATAGCGAGTAGGTAAGATAATATGGTTTAATGAAATTAAGTGTATTCATCTTTATGACACAAACCAATGAGAAAAAAAAGGAGTAACATATTGAATTTGTCACACAAAATGGGAAGGAATTTTCTTATTACTCTACCTCAGTAGCAATATTATAGTTATTCTCCTTTAATTTGCTGATATGTCTTATGATCTGTGGTAACTTCTGTTTAAAATCTAGGATATGTTAGGAGGTATATCCGCTCATATTCCTGAAGTATCAATGTTTGACTATTCAATATGATCCGAACCGGTACGCTACCTCATTGAAGTATCCATGTGTAGAGATAGAGAGAATAATGTGATGTTTCATTGAAGGGTAGGGCCCCTATTTATATGATAAGGATTGAGGTTCCCTTACTACGTTAGCAGATGTGGAACTAAAAAAGACCAACCCATAAAGAAACAAGGAGATACGTAATACTCGCATACACTTCAGTGCAAGCTATAGCGTAGATGTCAACCAAGACCAACTAGAGAGAAATTGTAGAAATAACGATCGAGGAAGAGCCTTAGCGAGGGCATCCAGCAATTGCGCAACAATAGAAACATGGAGACAAACTTCATATAGCTTGAGTTTCTGTCTAATGAAGTGGAAGTTGCCTAATATGTTTAGTATGGGAAGATTAGATTCTCAGCAATGTGAATTGCAACTTTGTCATCGTAATATAAAGTTGTTGAAGCCGATAAAACATCAAGATCATATAGAACTGTTAAGTCCCATTAGCTTGGAGACACATGAGCCATTGTGTAATATTCAGCTCCAATAGAGAATGTGAGACAACTTCTCGTTTCTTGCTCTACCAAGCAACCAAGTGACCACCAACGAGCGTGCGTTAGCCACTAGTACAAGGGCGATCATCGGCGTAGCCGAGCGCAATCAATGTTTGCATAAAGTATGAGAGAAAAGAAGAGGGTGGTGTACAGACAAGGCTCCACTCAGCTGAAGACGTATTCAAGACGAATAAGAGATAGTAGGTGACCGCATGAATGTAAGATAACTTTACCTACGAAACTGTAATACAGGTCGGTATCTTGGAGAAGTGAATTGAAAGAGTTGATTTGAGAAAGACGAATTGGATCCATAAGTGAGTTGGCTGAACGACAACAAAGAAAGTCGGTCTCCTTCCAGAGATCTAAACAATACTCCCATCGAGAGAGAAGGAATCGTCGTTGACAAGCAACTTCAACGCCAAGTACCGCAAGTTGCATAAATTCTTTGGTGTGAAAGTGACTTGAAATATGATCTTTCATTTTGTATTGCTACAACGGTCATAGCCACATAATGGGAAAAAGGATCCACATAGCCAACCCCAAAATTTGTGATAAAGGCTTTGTTATTGTTGTCCAAATCGATGTACGAAAGTGGCATCCTCTCCTCCTTGGAAAGACATCTTGAATAAAAAAAAACAATGTGACCAAATTAAAACTAAAAACTAATCCAACTGCTACAACATAAGGGTATTATTAGATGTTCTTCAAGTATCTTGCTCCCAAACTTCCCAAGCTTCCTTTCTTTATCAAGCACGTCATGTGTACCATAAAAGGATCCTTGGCAAATGAAGGAGTTTGTACCAAACAACCATCAGACATAGTGCAAGTATACCACAGACTATAACACAAGTATACCAATTTCAAGTTTTCAACTGGCCTGAGAAATAGACTTCAAGCCTCTCTTGTTTCAAAAGTTAGTTCATTCTTGAGAAGTAGGTGACTGGAATAAATTGATATATATGCAAATTCAATTTACGTACTGCGTCTTTCATTAACACACTTTTCTTCAAGTCATAAACAACATTGAGAGATCTTAAGCATGCCTCCTAACATATTTCACATTTTATAGAAGTATGCACCAAAAAACATCATCTTCAGGCCAGCAACAACAAGGCCCACCAACACTCTTTCGAAAATACAACTCCGCAAGTAATAATGAACTAAGTAAGATGTGGACGAACATAAAGATAACGACATAAGTGCAAAAGATATTCTGATAGAAACATAGAGAAATCCTAATGCCACGTCTTGGGGTTGGCTACATGAATCCTTTTTCTTCTATTCAAATATATTTAAGGACATAAAAGTAACAAATTTAGTGATGGTGCACTTTTACTTCCAAAAGTTCGAGGCTTGTTACATGTATCATTTTTCTTCCATTCATTTCTCCCAACTTACGCATATATATAGTCTTACCGTACAGTACCAACTCTCATCATTTCTCCTAACTTACACAACCCATGCCCATCTAGGTCCTCCCTAATTTCCTGCAGGTCAGCCCAAGATAATATCACTCCTAATTAGTACATCAATGATCTACATTTCACATGATTTGTCCTCAATTATGGCGACCACTAAGTTCACATAAATGTACTCATTCTTACAAGTCTCTTGTTGATATTACAGCTCATCCATCTAAGCATTCTCACATTACCAATACACCAATGATTTTTCTTTACTTATGACACTTCCTACTGATAGCAGTTTTGTACTTTGTACAGACAAATGAACAGTTGGCTAGAAGAGGGAAAGATGTGCAAGCAACTTGCTCTGTTAAAGCTAAGTGACTAGTTTACTTTTGTGAACATATGGTTCAACTTGACTGCCAACATATTGATCAGACCTATAAAGCATGACCAATTTGTCTCATAAATCTATTATCTCGACTAGAATAGCATATAATATAATTCTATGACAATATCCTCCTCAACCTTCCAATCATGATGAATGCTCGACTGTTAGTAATGGAAACTAAAACTTGAAGGCATCACTTAGCATCAATTTGAACTACTCCCTCATTTTAATTTGATCAAGTTTCGTATATCGGTATCAGATTCGGTTTCACACCCTTCTTATGAGTATCAATATCGGTGGTCATGGCATTTTCGGAGGTTTTGGATAGGAGTATCAGAGTTTCTTTGTTTTGGAGAGTCAAAATCTAAAAATTATTATTATTAAAAATCTATAAAATATTTCATATATCTACTATCTAGGCATAATTCCATGTATTACTAGGATTTTTAGTTTTGAAGGAAATAATATTAAGGTTCATGGATGTTGTGAATCTATAAATACTCAACTTTGACAAATGGAATGGTTAACAGTAAGAAATTTTATTGACATGTTGTAGCATGTATCGAAATGCCAAAATCATTGTGCCAACATCGCTTTCCAATATTTCTCTTTTTCCTTGTAACTTTTCTTTGTTGAATTGGTCAGCAAACAGAGATCCAATGTCGGTATATGCTACTACCAGTAGCGGCTAGTATCGGATCGGAATGGGCCAAAAATGATATACAACCGATACTGCGAATCTTGATTTTGATTTTACCATTCATATTTTCCATTTTCCCCTTGCTAAATGTTTTACTAAATAGTCTTGAACCCCATACCCTTATAATAATGGTAGAGTAAGGAGTGGACCTAAAAAAGAATTGACCAGTGGTGGTTGGTCGAAGCTCTAGTGGGTAGCCACTCCCTTCTCGGGAACCATATGTGAAACTTCAGCATCATATGACACCGCTCTCAAGATTTGTAATTACAAACCAACTCTATACCTATATCATCAAGTAATACAATATTGTTCAACATGCATCATGGAACTTGAATGCCCTTCTCTAATAATCTCGATACAAAGGTAGAGACCTCATAACAATCCTTCAATTACTCTATGGTTATAGGAACGGACCACTATCTATAATTATTCTCACTCTAGTCAAAACTATGGGCTAAAGGGTTGTACCTGATAGGGATTTGACATATCAGATAGAGGATATAGGAAGATGTATCAACAATACATGAAAAAAGGGACATTTGATATCAGGCACCCGAAATATGCTCCACATATAGATACAACAGCAACAAAGCCCTTTATATCAAATTTCCCACGTATCTACATATTGATAAAATTAATCCAAATGCATTATCTTAAATGTGACATGGACTAAGTGCTACCTTGTTTGATGACATAGGCCACAGCTTCCCTGGCTGCCTACGGCTGCTTCCCTCGTTTAAAACGTTGCTTACATGACCATTATAAGCCCAAACTAGATCAGGACTCCAATGAAAAGCTGGAAGACTAAGGACCTTAGCGACAAGCATTAAACCACTAAAAATGACACACATATACACAACAAACTGTTGGCATAGCATGCTAATTATTTGAATATAAAAGCTGGACAAAAGTTAAAAAACTTGATGACCATACGAATTGACAATGAGGAAAATGTCAATTTTGTGTGCCACATTCATTTTTAAGCATGACAATTTTTGGGGTTGGCAGATGTCTCCATAGACGAAAATGCTAAATAGGATAGAAGAAATTGATGTTTTACAATATAAGTCACTAGACTCACTACTCTCATAATGATAAGGCCTCCTATATACATGTCAATTTGACACCGAGTGATATTATTTGTGCCCTAAAAATAAATGAAAGTAAACTGTACCTTCCCTCTATTTATACAATCTTCCAAGGACCTAAGGAGTATCAGTTGCTATCTGGAAGATGATATATACTTGGTAAGTTATATGATAGTTTCTTCCCCTTCAAGTAATGTGCTCAGCATCTACTAATCTATAACAACTTCTTCATGAAATTTAAGGTTTAAACATGTGAAACATTTTAGGGAGTGACAGAAGAACTATATGAATAAGAAATTATATCCACCTGAAGCTAACTAATTGAATGAGAAAGATTTCAGTCCTCTAAAGAAATTAATGATCCCCAACTATAAAACTAATACCAAAAATTTAAGCCAAAAGAAAGAAAAAGCATGAAGGTAAACTGAAGAAAATATTGCAAAGAAGTACACAGTTATGACAAATTAAACACCAAGTAACAAGAAAGTTAATCTCATGAACAGTAAATCCAAAAGTTCAAACAAGATAAATAACTGACCCCATCAGAGTAATATAAGTGTTTAAACTTCAAAGCATAATGTAAATATAGTTGCCCAGTCGTAAATATCAAATCAAAATCAACCCAATTATATACCTGGCATAACCTCAGAAGTTGGCGTCCAATCAAGGTACTGACTTCAATACTGATGCTTTCAGTAGAGTATCTTTGAAAGAGCAACAGAAACACGACATTAGCACTCGAACAGATAAAAAGGTAAAATATAACAATTGATGTCACTCACTTATCATATAGTTTAGAGTACTCTACAGATGCCTGAGGCTCGAATATCAATGCCAAGGATTTGAACAAGGGTATAGACCAGCTAAGACGGGAGGTAATACTTCCACCAGGAACTATGTTTTCATGGTTCAGCTTTCCATCTAGGCTATATGCATCAGCAAATCTTCTAAGTATTTTATGGAGGACTTCAACAGCCTCTACCTTCAATAATATGGTCTGGATAAGACAGAACTATAAGCCACTTTGACGAATTAATTTTGAAAAGAGAAAGCATAAACTATAATTATCCAAGCTTATTATAAACCAAATTATAATTAGGTATACTTAAAGATTCAAAGCTATAAAAAGCAAGTAACCTTGGCACGTGGATGCTCCAACAAACTAGCAATAAAATCAAGCAATCTATGCACCTGAAAGGCCAAAAAGAAGAATTGGTACTTTTGATAGAGTAATACCAGAAAAATAAAGTAAATCTCGTCACCTTGAAATTATCAATCTCAGAGTGGGATGCTTCATTGACATGATTGTCAATCCATGAAATTAGTGGTCGCAGAAGAACAACTGCACATTCAGTTCTTTGGCAGGCAATGCGAATTATGAAAACTCGGAGCATGTCTTGTATGATAACCAAGGTCTGTTCAGAACAATATTTTGAAAATAGAAGCAGAACTTAGATATAGAAAATAACTCCATGAAGTGCATAGAGACTAGAAATGCACTATAAAAATATACATACACTGAAAGCAAAATGCAGGACAATTTGTGCAATTCTATCAAGTTGAGGTGTTAAACGAACAAGCAACACTGCCAAATGCTCTGGTTGTAAGAACCAATCAACATCTCTTTCGGATTCAGGTCCTAATATCGATCCAATACTCAAAGTTCTAAAAGCGCTCAGTGGAGGCATCCCATTACACCAGAGCCATATACCTTCTTCTGGAAAAAAATCACCCTTTTGACGCACATACGTTAGAAAATTATATTAAAGGCATAATAATTAGAAACAATGAAGGGCGAAAAGTGACACTTCGCCCAAAACATAGCTTAGCCTATATCTTACATGCATATAGAAATCCACAGGTCGCTCAAAAATACACAATAGAATTACATACATACCAAAAGATGAAGCATGCTGCAGGCATCCTTTGGGCCCAATGCTAATGACGAAGTTGCTTGACTTTCAAGAAGACAATGAAATAGTGAAGGAATCCAGTTAAATATAGGCCAACAAGCAAGTGTAGACGCAATCAGATGACAGACAGCACCAAAACCAAGCAGGAGACTTGGATAAGAAGAAGAATAGTCAGTTGCACGTGCTGCTAGTTTAGGACTGCAAAACCAGTTTACAAATTAGAAGCAGGTCATAATTCATATCCAGAGAAAGAAAAATATTTACCTCACTTCTCTGTGTAAACGCAAAAGAATATTGACTAACTTCTTGTTCCTGTACGGCTCCTTTGCCTCCTAAAAGCAGAAATGATGCTTTAGTTTCATCAGACTTATAAATGGTCTGAACGTGAATCTAAAAAGAAACTGTAAGATTACAGCAAAAATAACAATAATTTACATGCCTATCAAGTATCAACCCATGCACCATTGCTGTGTCTAACCTAAAACAATAACAGACTATCAATTTTTTTATATTGAACTTTTGCACCTTGTTCACAATGTTGAGTTTGTTTTTTCCTAAAACTGCATAGTATGATGGCCAAGACATATTTCAGTGAACTGAAGACTAATGGTAATATGTTCCGGTGCATGAGATGTAATGATCTTCCCTGTCTAGCAGATCTTTAAGAACTATGAGGAGATCAAAAGGATGAATTGACATATGTATAAAAGAAACGTTACTAGGAGCAACAAGTAAACAAGACCAACTGTTAAAATAGCACAGTGCAAATCATAAAGGATCTTCTAGTCATTGACCGCTAGTTACGATTTAGAAATTCTGCAGATACCTCTATGGAGGTTGAACTCCAGGAAGTCAGGTCCACGAGGCTTATAGCTCATCATGAATCATTAGTATCGAGAGAGTGCGTTAAAATGAAAATGCCAGTCTAATTAAAGGATTACGCCTATGCTTATGGCTAAGAAAAGCAGTTGTAGTTTGCAACTAACAAAGAAAATCCTTCAAAAGTGCATCTCTAACACTTGATATATGATAAAATCTACAGTGGAACTCATGTTAGTTACAACCCTATACGAATTTCTGAGAAAATATGGAATATAGCATCTAGAACAAGGACAAGTGGGGGATGGGAGCTTCCATACATGCTCAAGTCATTATAGGAGCTCCTAGTGTATAGAGATGAAGATCAATAATCAAGAATATGACTATCGGCATGTACTGAAACAATCAAAACTAAAATTGACCTCGGTCAAGTCTTACTGATGTGATAACGTGGATGCATAAGCAATATAAATAATTTGATCAGAAAAATAGTTCTCGACTTTTGCCAATAATATGCTGAATAAAAAATAGAGATCCCACTAAACAATATTTCCTAACAAGAAAAAACATTTTAATATGCAACAACTACATAAAACCCTTCAAAATGCATCTTCCTAGCCATATCATGAACTTTCTCTATGCTAAAATTGTAATAGTAAAGTTTCATGTTAGTTATGAATTATGAGCTTCTGAATGGAGTTAACTTATTTACACATATTTACGCTTGAGTACTTTGTTGCCAATATCTTACGTTACATGTGTCTTACGATTCAATTCGGTACAAATGATACATATATCCATAGTATATATCTATCGGGAAAATTATTTACCAATATACATAATCTATCTTCTTATAATTTACGCACTGATATGATATAAAGATATTATGTCATGGATTGTTTAAATTTCAGTTTACATGTTTACAAAAATTGGACTTGCCATTGTCAACCTTAACTCACATATTCATGCGTAAACAAATATGCAAGCATATTTTCATGTTTGTTCGAGTAATGGCAAGTATAACTGTTAATCCAGCCATTTGAGAGAACATGCCGGCCTTATTAGCCTTCGGGTTAGGTCTAAATAGTGGTAGACCCAGACTCGGACATGCAGGAGAGTCCCAAGCCTGAAATTAGACTTGGCCCAGTTATAGTATTAGATCCAGTACCCAGACCCTGACCATAAAACTTTGAGCCTTGGTCAGGTTAGGTCGGTCCAGGTTTCTCTCAGGTCCTTTTAAAGATGATAACTTGTAGACACCAAAGGTCGGACAGCCCAATGGTTGAGGCCTTTGGTAGGGGAAGGAGAGGTCCTCAGTTCAAAAACTAGGAGAGGCAGTAAAACTGGCCCTTATTTTTGAAAAGAAAAAAAACATGACTTCCCGGACATCAACTAAGAAAAAAGTTTAATTTTATCAATATACTTGTGATTTGTGGTTAAATACTTAAATTATGTATACTTTAATTCATGATACGTATCCCAATTGACAACATATCATGATAATGTTGATCATGGTTTCTACAAAATATGTACCTAGGACAAGGACAAGAACAAGTAGCAGATGCAAGTTCCGATTTTCAATAAAGAGAAAAAGTAGAAAAAAGCTGAAGTATTGACAAAAAGGAACATCACTATATGAAAGGTACTAGGAATGACCCCTCCTTTCAATCAAGTGTTTAAAGAAATCACGGGAACATGATCAGAACACTTATGGAACCAGCTTTGATGGTAATTAATGTGATAAAATGAGTATCCACATGTGATATCTTGACATGCTTCTTTTAGGTATATGATCGCACAAGATGCTAGCCTTTGCTTTCTTCATTAAAGAAAGCAGCAAAATTTGCAGTAAGGTGTACTATTACATCTCTATATAGGAAAGAAGAGTGTCTACAATAACACACCTTTCATGTGACATTTTCAGGGTACCCATCATATAACATATATAAAGCTAGAGAGCTTGGCCCCTTCTACAAACTGGTAGAAAGTGGGACCCACGGAGACTTCCAATAACATTTTTTTACGTATTTAAATCTAACATATTTTTAAACGTTAAATCTAATATACTTTTAAATACTCCTTGAATCTTAGTGAAAAAGTGAGCCCCACGGCCTTTCCTAGTAACATATTGTTGGAGGATAATTTCCTCCAATGTAACAAACAACAAAGCAATTTGCAAAAACAGAAACATCAAATTCAGCTTTTGCTCCAGACTACCAGACTATGAAGAAAACATTTAACACTGCATTTGTCAAACATCATAAATTGAAAAATAACTCATGCCACAACTGTAATCACTTTATAAGGCAAATGCCAAATTTTCAAGTGATTAATACTTGCGCTTAAATATGCCAAATATGTGAAGTGAGTTTCATGCATATGTATCAAATGTAAAACATAATCCAACATATAAGAAAAAATGCAGAGTATATTATGTTCCTCTGGATAATAACCTCATCATGGATTTATCTGTTTTTAACATGATTATAAGTGAATGTCTTTATTTTACTCAATACCAAACGGGATATTTAATTTCCAAAAATTTGGCAACAAAGGCCACATGTTGGAGACAGGCAGCTCACGGAATATATATAATTCAAATTATCAATATAGTACTAAAGTTCATACATCAACTACTAAGATAAGCTGTGATCAAGATATTGAACAGAACCACCACCACCACCAACAACAACAAAGCCTTATTCCCAAATTTCTTTGCTCGGCTCTTTGAATCCTCGACTTCCATTCGACTATGTTAAGGATCATGTCCTCTGTAATGCTAACAAGATCCATATCCTTCTTTAACACTTCAAACCATGTTAGTTAGGCCTACCTCTAGTACGAACAACTCCATTAACTACTATATCATTGCTCATCCTTACGAGGGCATCTATGGGTTTATGCTAGACATGTAAAACTATCTAAGTTGATTTTCCTTTATCTTGTCCTTAATTGACATCACCTCTAACTTCCCACGGATACAGTTATTTCTTATCATATCCTTTAATGCATTGTCACTCATCCATCTTAGCATTCTTATTTCAACTATATAAACTTTCTGGACATGTTGTTTCTTAATTGTCCAACACTTTGCATAAAGCATGGCTGGTCTTATATCAATCTTGTAGAATTTTTCTTTCAACTTCAGGGATATCTTGTGATCACAAAGTGCTCCAGAAGTACTCCTCCATTTTAACCATCATGTTTTAGTTATATACATGACATCATTCGCAATTTCTCCATCATGCTGAATGATTGATCATAAACACCGAAAGCTATTACTCTTAGGCATCTCTTGTCCATCTATATGACCACACCCCTCCCCCCTCATTTCTATTTTATTTTAGGTTAAAATTATATTTTGTTTTCGTTCCACTGATCCTAAATCGCTTAGTTTCCAGTCTTTTTTCATACTTCTATTTTAGCATCTAACCATTTTTCTACTCTTATCAACCAATACAATATCATCAGCAAACATCATACGCCATGGAACCTCCTACTAGATATGTCTAGTAATTTCATCCATAACTATGATAAAAATGTTAAGACTCAACGCTGAGTGTTTACCACCACCAAATTAAAATCAATTTTTTTTCAAATATTTACTTCGAAAAGTACCATGTCATAAGTATGACGAGAAAACATAAATGGACAAATAAGGAATGCAGGGTCGCCATAAGATTTGGAAAACACTGTTCTTGGTTATGTATATTAGCTAACTTACATGTAGCCTCTGCAGAAGGTTAATTAGTAGTACAAGAGAGGGGATGATAAGATCCACCAAGTTCTGCTCATGACTACGTTCTAGTAGCAAATCTGATGTAGAATTGCATTCTGCTCCTTCATCTACAAGGTAATCTGCACATGACAAAAACCCCGGGAAGACAGGTTACATTTACAAAGTTGAGAGAGATTCATGTTGAATAAACTAATAGCATCTGACATCAAAATTTTAAATATGCAACAGTTGGTTGCATAATTTAAAGGGTATGCATCTCCAATATCTCTGACACCATAAAACTATTTTGAACTTTAAAATATCGAATTACTTCAAAGATGTTATATATATTATAGCATTCTTCAAAGAAGTTATTTTCCAATTGCTTCTAAGGTATGGTGTGCGACCAAAAAACTCAAACAGATTCAAAAGTTGGGGAGATTCTAGTAAAATAAAGGTTGCCAAGAGAAGAGAGCAGAGTGAAAAAAATGGCAAGATCCTAAAGAGGATAGGATTAAGCCTGAGAGAATAGGAGCCAAGGTCTAGGGTGAGGAGGTTACAAGAGAAAAGGAAGCAGGTATTGGAGCCTTGGAGGGGGGTTACATGTACGTGGATCGTGGATCGTGGATCATGAATCGTGATAGAGGATACTCTATTTCTCATTGTAAGTAATGTATAACTAGATGCACAGACTCAGTCAGGTGGTTCAGTCTTGAAAGTCCATATAGTAAGAAGCTGGGCCATGTCAAAAGGGTGACATCTTGGTTTGTTTTAAGAGAGGGAAATGGATGGGAAGAAGAGGAGGAAGAACTGCCTTAACTTTCCCCAAGGGTATTTAAGGCTAATTTGGTTCTCATTTGAAATGTCAAATACTCTCTTTCAAATGTAATACGCCAAATGGTGCTCTCACGAGCCTTTGGTGTTTGCTGTTTTCAGCCATTTTGTATGGTGAAAACAGCAAGCTCTGGGAACCAACAGATCTTGCCATTTTTGCCAAGATGCTAATGGAAACAGCAAACATCCGATTTCAAATGGGAACAAAACTAAGCCTTAGACTTTAAGCTTTATGTATCCCTGATTAGAGATAACTCCGGAGTCGTCCAATTTTATGGGAGTTTTGGACCTTATAATTCGGGACCTCTAAGCAACAACGTTTTGGGGACCTAAGCGAAATCAGTAATTGTTAAGGAAGTTGTATCTAGAAATCCTTTTGGGTATGTATATTAGAGTAAGAAACTAGTTGGAAGATGATCAATCACCAAAATCCTGATTGATACCAAACAAAGGAATATTGCAATAATAAATTCAAAATAAAAATTATTATTTCATAAAATCAAAATTTGCAGAGCATATCAGAATGAACAAATGTTTACAAAGTTTTCTTTGTGTATGTGTGTGGGTGTATAGTTTCTATTGTTGCAAAAGAGAACAATTTATCAAGATGCAATTTCAATGTCAACTACAGTATACAAAATGATTTTCTGAGAAACAACAATGATCGATACACATTAAATAACCAAGTATAATATTCTCATTATGGAATATGTTGGGCCAGCTAAAAACAACTCACCGTAGGTATTGGAGGACTGCTCAAGCATGCATTTACAATTACTTAACACCACATATACGAGTGTCACAGCACCTTCTTCAAAAAGTGCAGCAGCCACAGCCTTCATCAAGATTACGACAAACAGTGAAATGAAAAAGGATTCTAAGAAGAAATTCAACAAATCTCAAACAATTATATGAAGGTGAATCCTTACGGAGTTCTCTGAAATAAATGATAAAATTCGAATCGCAGACGTCAGTTGAACAATAGAAGAACTGCGGAGGATGACCCCGTCAAAATACTTGTCAGAAACAAACTTCCCAAGAAGAATATCCAATATCTGAGCATCTGAAGAATTACTTGAATCCCCCACGACGTTTTCTACATCCATTGAATCAGATACTAGTACACTTGCTGAACTCAAGTGAGCATCTCCACCAGAAGCCAAAATAGCAGCATATTTAAGAAGCCCAATTGCCCCATTTTTGTGATAAACAACACCAGCATCTACCCATTCCAACAGCCTTGTAGGAGCATCTTTTCTGTTAGATCCAGGGGAAGATGAGTGTAAAGCCTTATGAAGTTCCACAGCATGTCCAATCCAGGAACTGAGAGAAGATGCTGTTGAATCTGTCACCATGACTTCAAAAATTTCTGCCGCTGAATGAAAAGTGGCAAGACATAATGGTGAAGTTCCTGAAAACCAAGATTTGAATGAATAAGTATAGAGCTAAAAAACAAAAACAAGACGAAAATATATCACAGTCAATCCCCAATAAGACCATCTTTCACACTACATATACAAGAGACTACCATTGTTTATAGCAATTTGCTCTAAATCCTTCAAAGAATGTAATGCTCCCAATAGTACTGAAACTGCCTGCACGGCACCATCAAAGTATGACAGAAAGTAAGAGAGAAGTAGATACAGGAAAAGGAACATTAACAAGGAAACTCAGTACATTCTACAAGTTGAAACAAAATTCCGCCAAAAACATTTATGGAGGAACATTAAGCAAAAAAAGATGTCATACTAAGTAAAATACCTCAGGAAAAAATCCTAAAGACAGCAAAGCTTGGCGGCCACAATCAGATCTGCATATAGCTGTACACTTTTAGGAGAACTATGGACAAAATTCATGCCAAATAAAACAAACAATAACAGTCTACCTGGATATAGAACAGAGATCCCATAGGACCCATAGGAGTTCATCAGAATTGGTAGGAGTCGTGAGCAAACGGTCAACAGCATTCCCCTGTAAACCAGCAAGAAAAGCATGACTAGTAAGAGGCAAATGAAGTGAAATACATCAGAATCAATCTCTACAACCAAAACCATGATGCTAACTGTAATAAAACTACCAACCACATAAAGCATATAGCATAACCTAGACTTTTTGTTAGTCCAGAAGAATTTTTGGAGGCTTGCTCCCAGTTTCATGAGCTAACACTCGGTAGATAGGTTACCACCTTTCAAGCTTTGATAGCAAACCCCTAATTTCCATAGTAAGAGAGCAATATGGCACTAAAAAGAGATAATTTAAACTACTTTGACAGGAAAACGTATTTGGCCATCATTTTGTGTGCCATTTCACCTGACTAGTTTTGGTATTTGGCATGCAAATCTTCAAAGTTATGAATCAATTAGTATGTACATACATAAACTAAGATTCACACGTATCGGTGTCGTTGGTCTCAGTCCCTATGTGTATCAGTCTTGACGGTTTCGCCAATTTCAGCAGTTTTGGATTGGATTTCAAAACCAAAAATAATAATATATATTAGAAAATAGAAGGAAAAAAAATCGATACAATTAGTTCACATTATGTGTAGTGTTTGGTGTTTCTCGTTAGCTTTAAATGGAGCAATCCACATCATTGGTGAATGGTTCACCCACAAGAGATAGTAGTGTCTATTTACTTGATTTTAGACAGAGAAACTAGCAGTAGATAATTTTGAATGGAATAATATTAATGTGTAACGGATAATTGAGACAAGACAGAAAATTGACAAGTAACAAATGCAGATGAGATCATAGTTTGCAATATCGGTCGATACCGATCGGATACGGCCGATACTGATACGGTTTGACTTGTCCCGATCCGATACTGATCGATATCGATACTGACCGATACCGACATTGGGGGGTCTCTTTTCCAGACAATTCGGAAAAGAAAATTGAATGAAATGACCAATCGGCAATGGTGTAAAAACATGGTAAGGTTGTAAAAACATGTAAAAAAAGAAAACTTATCTATCGCGGATAAACCAATCAGCAAGGCAGATAAACCAATCAGCAAGAGTGGCTACTATTTCATTCAATTACAAAACTACTAAGAAACAACACACAAAATATTTAAAATTATACCTAAATGTATAAAACATTTTTCTAAAATTTAAATAATTTATTAACAATTATTGGCTTTCCGATAGCAAAAAAAATCTGATACACCGATTCGATACCGTCGATAGTGCCGATATCGTTGATCATGATATTCATAGAAGGAGTCTGATACCGATTCCTATACCAATATTGCGAACCTCGGATGAGACGACCCAGACTTTTACGTGGAAACCCTAATCAAGGGAAAAAACACGACAACAATAGATGTTTTCTTTTTTCCACTATTTCCATATGATTCCGTACATAATACGGTGGTGGCTATTTATAAGCCCCACAAATCTGTAAACAAGCTAGGATAAGTAATAGACAAATTCTGAAAATACTTTCAACTAACTTCGGCTCGTCGGACCCACCTGGAAGGGTTGTGGATATATTTTAGAACCCAGATGATTTAATTAGGATTCAAGACATGGTACAAACATCTTATCAACACATTGTAGCATATCAATCTTCGACATAATCGAACCGTTTTAAGTTTAAGTTCATGCAACCAAGCATCACCCTCCAAATTTTCCTAGACTTTAAAGAGTCTAGACAAAGAGGTAAAATTATACAATTTGCTATAGGGAATTGTATTCATCATTATGACACATTACGCCAAAGAGCCAAAGGGTGAAGGAATGAAAATTTTATGCTCCATATCCGACCCCATTCCAATGGGAGAAGGCTTGGATGACGATGACGATTTGCTGAATTGACCAAGAAAGAGAACCCAAAAGTCTGGCTCAGCCAATACTGGCTGGTATTAGTGGACGTCAATATCGGAACAATGCATACCAAAACCAATACCTATCTGCCTCAGCCCATACTGGAAACCTTGAAATAAAGAAGAAGCACATGTTACAGAAATATGATAAATGAGGCATTAAGGATGTTCAAAAACTAACTTAGGCTGAAGAGCAAATAGAAATAGTACAGTAATCTATGCCCAATAAAAAAAGGCTAATTTGCTTCTATATACCTTCAACTTTCATGTCTTTGCAGGTTGCTACACCATACTATTTTTAATACCACTTTGCTACCTTGAATGTTTTTGCTTTAGGCAAACGAGGAAGAAAGGATAAGGGTGGTTGATAACAAAATGCTCAAAAGCTCATGGTAGTGATTTCCTAGTATGGTCTAACCACCTGCAAAATACTGAAAGTTGCAGGTATTTGAATGCAAGTTATCCTTAAAACTCCTATTGACACCAGCACAGTAATGTTATCAATCTTTTGTACTGGAATCTTCAAAAAAAAACTACAAAATTTAAACAGTTAAAAGGAGATCGTCTCTTGTATATTAGATGAAGACTCTAGATGGCACAATGACATACTTATTCAGACTCAATTTTTCTAGTTGACACTGTTAGGTTCATGGATCTGCAAAAGGAAAAGACTACCCAGAACGTATGACAAGATCTTAGTATTTTACAAGAGAACAACCTAATGCAACAGCTTAGTACAGCCTTTGTTCTAAAAGGCGGCTGCCAAGGCGGCGCCTAGTGCCCGCCCGATGTCCGCCTAGGCGCCCGCCTGACTATACATATTTTACGATTTTATGGACTTTTTTTTGCAATTTTCAGTAGGTTTTTTAGATTTCCCACCGACTAGCGCTTTTCACAACCTTGAGTACAACCAAAAAACTGATACTGATCAACATGATTATATATCTTCATCAGATGCACCTATAAATTACTAGATAATCAAATGCTAGGACTGATCCATAATAATTGGCAATGGTTTAACAAATAGATTGCAAGAATCTAGCGATACTTCACATTTGTAATATGTGCATATATCCAAGCAACCTGATTGGTCCATCATGGTACACCAACACTACCAGTAACAGAGAGGGGAAAAGGTTTACACATAAAAGTGATTTACTAACCACTCTAAGATGGGTTTCCAATATCACTGCAACTTCCTGAGGATGACAAAAAAAATTCTTTGACATTAAAACAGCAGCCTGCCTGAGGGTTGAGCATTCTTCTCTGCTCCTTTCTTCAACACCTTGAAGAGAGAGAATTATGGTAGCAGTCGCTTCTGGCTGAAGCAGTAATAGAGTTAAACCTGATAAAGAGAAGGAAGCATGAACAAATTAGAACTATGCTATTTGATTACAAGAAGCATAGGAATAAATTATAAAAGAAATAACCTGATCGACAGAAAAGAAGAGAAAGAAGTAATGATTGAATGGAAGTGGCAATGTCAACAACGATGTCAGCAGAGCTTCCACTTGAGGAATGCAGTAGAGAAGAAGACAACAAAGCAGCTGATAAAGGAAGAAATCCTTTCTCCTGCTTACATTTGGAATGGAAATTAGCTGTTAAAATGAATTTCAATCTAAATCACAGAAGAAAAGCATAGTCAACTACAAAATTAATGGAGGAAAGATTTTACATTAATGGATAGATACGAAAACCATAATAAAGTCGGGCCAAAGATATATGAACTACATCCAGAAATTTAACATCCATAAACTGAAACAGAGAAACTCATAAAGTTCCATTAGCTTTCTTTATTTGTTTGCAAGTATAATAATGTAAATACACAACACGAACTTCAACCAAATATTTGATATGAACAAAAAAAGACCACTTAGCAATATATCACAGAAACACAACAGATGACGTTTCTCCAGCTCATGACTAGTATAGACTGTATAAGTCCTTCAAAATCAGGAACAATTTGACAAATTTAGAAGTTATAATAAACCATAAGTGATTGCAGAAAACAATAACAAGATTGATGCAAAACATAGTACCTTGAGAAATAATAGCATACATGTGTCAATATCCCATTTGGAGAAGCTGTATTTAGATAAGGAAATATAGCTTGATGTCCCTGTGTAAGACAACAGGCCCTCAGATCTTCCAGGAATTATTGACCTTCTTGCAGCTGCTGCAGGTGAAGAATCTTCAATACGTCCACATAAATTCAAGAGTTTCTGCATGATTTATTATTAGATGCATGACTTATAATGAATATGCAATAAAAAGAGGTACCGTAAGGGCCTGTTTGGTAAACAGGAAGTGAATTTGGATTTGGATTTGGGCTTTCAAAGAGAAAAGAAGTATAGGAATCCATGCACTTCCTTGTCTCCCAAGTATGAGACAAAGATGTTTGGTTAGGATATAAAAGTAAGAAGTAGAAAGTGGGAGTATGTTATAATAATATAAATTATGATAATTAATTTAATAAAAAATAAATATTGATTATAATTAATTAACATAATTAATAAAAATCTTCTTGACATTATTTACCTAATTATTTACTGACTTAAAAAACCATTAATTACATTAAAAAACCTTTAAAACCATTAATTAAAAAAAAAACTTAAAAAACCCACTAACCCACGACCTCAGCAACCCAAAGCTGAAAAGAGAGAGACCCTAAAAAAAAAACCCCCACCGACCCCTTCATTCCCCCCTCCGCTCTCTTCTTCTTCGGCCACGACCAGCCACCCCCCTCCCACGACAGAAGCAAGGGGCCGATATGGCCGAGGAATTAGATCGAATCCGGCCATGGCGTGGCAGATCCGACGGCGTGGCCTTCCGCGAGGCAGCGGTGGCATGGCGTGGCCTTCCGGCAAGACAGCGAAGGCGTGGCCGTTCACGAGGCAGCGACGATGGCCGTCCGCGAGGCTGACACCCCGAGGTAATTCCTTCTCAATTAAACTTTTTATTAAAAAAAAATCATTTTTCACCAACATCTGGATGGGGAGAGAGGATGTTGAAAGCAAGGATTTTGGGGGAGACAAAGGGGGGCCAGGAACTGCAAAAGATTTGAGGGGAGCACTTTCCATTGTAATTTCTCCATGAACCAAACAATGGAACTTCAAATCCTCTGCCCAAATCCAAAAATATTGCACTTTCAAGCTCAGTTCCCGTTTACCAAACAGACCCTAAGAGTTACAGCAACATTCCAAGAATAAATTCAATAGATTATTGTGGGATTCCAGAACTGACCATTATTTGTTTGAGCTGAGAAGCGGCGATGGAAAGTGAATCTACTTCATCAGTTAATTGTTGATCATCGGTAGGCAGCTTTTCCAAAACCGATAATATTGCAGACTGCAAGAAACTTTATACTGTCACTCAGGATCTCCGTACAGAACTAATGTACACATGAACATAAATAAACCACAGAATTTTTCATGATATGCACAGACCTCGTATCGAGAGACACTCTCATAGAAATGCAAACGTTGCAGAACATATGTTGCAAGAGAAGCAACATCATGCCTCTGCTTCGTGAGTAGCATCTTCAATAAATTAGAATAACCATCACTTTTACCAACTGGAACACTCTCATTTTCACGTGGCCACCATCCCAAGAATCCTTCACATCCTATTGCATGTCGTGTAGCATTCTCAATAACCCCAAGTATAAGCAATGCAAGAGAGGTTGACCTGTGAAACAGTTCAGCAACCAAAGCAGCAATTTGCTCCATTCCACCAGAATTAACAAAATAAAAGCAACCATCCCTTGCAGAGCACAAGAGAAGAACCACATTCAAACTTAAAATCAAGTTTTTCTTCTGTCAGGAAAAAAAACAAATAGAATTAAGTGCTACATACATAAAATAGGTTAGAGTATGGATCACTTTAAATCAATGGTAACATGGACAGTGAAGATGGAATTACAAAGGATGTGGTTTAAACCTGAAAAGGCACTGGAAGTTCTGATGGTGTAGCATTTATAAGAAATGGAAAACACTGGTGCAACATGTCAACCAAGAGTTGGGAGTTAGCCATATCAGCATCAGCTTCCAAATTGACTTCCTCTTCCAATGAATGATCATTGCCTTGTGAGGTTTGAAGACGTTTGAACAGTTCAAAAAGCTCAATTCTCTCCTCAGAAAGAACAGAATGTACCCTTAGAGTATCCTTTTTACTTTCTGCCTTATTACTTAGCTTAGATCCATCTCCAGTGAAAGCCCCACACTGATAATCAGTAGCGACATGTGAACAGACTACAGCCACAACAGATCTTGCAACTTTACGAATAGTATCCTCATCATTGGAAATTTGATATATATTCAAAGTTAACTTAAGAAATTGCTTCATCTCAGATGATAGATAAGAAACAGGAACAGGAAGAGCTAAGGATTTTGTAGAAGATATGGACTCCTCAAATGTTGACCTATCCAAAAGTAACGCAGGTGGCAGGTCCTCAAGTTTTCCTTCTGAAGGAGATGACACCAGGCTTGCAACCGAATTGTCCAAATCAAATTCTATGTTAAACTGTCCAAAATCCTCAGCAGTATTCCCATGAACTACAAGTGTAAGACTGCGATAGCATCCCCTCACTACTAAATGATTTGTAATTACAGCCTGATTACATCAAACATGCAGGTTAATGTATTTGAATTTCAATACAATATAATATTTCCTAATAGCATTAACAGAATGTAACAGAACATAAAACATAGCCAGGTTTCCACATTCAAAATGTAAAGAACAGTTTTCCATGTTAAGAGGACAGATTTTAGAAGCTTAGTACTCAACATAATAAAATATAAGTTTAATATAAATCCATCAGGTAACAGCCTTAACAATTTGCGAGATAGCACCTCAGTGATAAGACTGCATGCACTTAACGGCATTTCCATCTTAAGAATTATAAGTAAAAAAGGGCGTCCCAATGCCACGATGCTCCGGCTTACGCTTCAGAATTATAAGTCAGCAAGAAAATCGTAATCAAGAAAAATCAGAAGCACTGACTATGCGCGTCGTATAAAGTGGATATTAAATGAATTCTCAATTCAAACTGGAGAACGGGAAGAGTGTAAAGGAGAAGCAAACGGAAAGGGAAACAGGTAGGGCAGAAATTCACCTCCAAGGAGAATATTTTATAAAGAATAACCCATGAGTTATGAACACCATTCTAAGATCAAATGTCTAAAGATACCAAAGCCAACTGTCTCAGAAAGAACTTCATGTCAACCTATACATTAATCAAAGACGAGGATTTCCTAAACAATCATGATATCCGGTCCCACAAAGACCTAAATAATCAAATACCATTATTTACTTCAAAATAATCCTCAAAAGGATGTCCATCATGTAAGACAAGGTATGGGCCCTAATATAACACCACTGCCTACCATCAGTCCTGTAGTGTCCCGCTCCGCGTAGGCACTATGTACAAGTGACATCGCTTTGCTTGCTCGAGTGGATGTCTTCTCGGAGAGTTCCCGACCGAACCACAAGACGATTGATCAAAGTGAGTGGGCAGAACTGCATTCTCTGATTCTTGCACGCCTTAATAATGAATCTGGGTTTTTGAATTGCTTGTTTGCTTAATAAGATAAAGTTGCATGAATGATTGAACGAAAACCTGCCTGCCTAAAAAGAGAGTTAGAACCATTGTCATGCTAAGTATAAGAAATGTTGCATGCTAGATACACTGACACCACTATTGAACGAACCTTGCCCTGCTAAGGAAAGAGTAGAACTGCATGTTTAACTTGAAGAGATAAATAGACCCGTGCCATGCTAGCTTCAACTAAAAGATCGTTCATATGTTTGCTTGTCATCGTGTTTATAATTGCTTGTCTTGAATGCTAAAGCTTGATGGAATGTATGCTTGTTTCGATAAAAAGAGTAAATGCTTGTCTTGTTTGTGCAGAGACTAGTAGCCCGTCCTGATGTTCCAGTCCTACGGGATCCAGGGGGATGCGGCTATTAGATAAGTGATAGATGAATTGAAAGTTTGCATTGCCACGTTGTGTTGCTATTGTGATATGTGATATGCTTGTTATAGAGGGAGCTTGCGGTGGATGGAGGCCAAACAAAATGTGGGAGACTAATAACGCGCCCTGAGCTCGGGATGTGGATATTAGAATGGAGGATGGAGATTTGATGGGGTAAGACTAATAGTGCGTCCTCATGTTCCGGTCCTACGGGATCCAGGAGGACGTGGCTATTAGATGGGAGGCGGTGCTTCTGTTGAGAAGAGTTGAGTCTGTGTTAGAGAAGTTAGCTTTTATGGAGATAGCTGCATTCAGGTAGTTAGGGAGCATGCTAGGCTAGCCTTCTTGCATACCTAACTGTTTGAAGCAGAGACGGACAGGAAACTAAAGAACCTTATACATATATGTTTATGCAAATTGTTGCTAACTTGTATGTCTGCTGCAGGAATAACCGATCGGCAAGGGGTAAGAAACATAAAGAGTTTATATATAGCCTGCTTGTCCATGAACATGTGCATCTTAGAGTTTATCTGATAGTATTTCATGCATTTGCATCGGTCGGACAATGGCTATTAGTGAAGAGCCGAATCATGAGTCACAGCTGCTAATAGCATCAGATAAAGGAGTCATTGGTTAGCTTGATTACCGCTACCGATCCTGAATTTCTCGGAAACCGACCTCTGATTGATAGTTCAACTTGTGTGCTTGATTGAATGATAGTCCCTATATGCTACAAGTCCCTAAAGTCTTTGTGTATAGTTCACGAGACACGCTGTGCACATCCGGATTGGTGCATCGTGCTTGAAATGTTCGCCTCGATTGTTTGGTTGTATTGAATTTTGTTTTCAAAGATGTTTCCAAAAAGAAAGTAATGACTCCGTCTCTCCTGCATGTAATGAATCTAGGTAAAACTAGCAAGATCACTAGTAATGAAATGTTTTGCCACATGCTTACTTAGTGTAGGTTTCAGGGGGTGTAGCTTCTGTTCAGTTGTTTTATACTCACCAGTACTTATAAAAGTGCTGACCCACCAACAGTTTGCTTGTTCTCATGTGCTGGATCGTCCGAGGAAGCGATAGTCGTGCCTCATCCCAAGGAACCGAAAATCTGGAGTCGATGCCTTGAGCCATATCGAGATTGCTTTGAGCTAGCATTTGTATAGAGGGATATAATGTATGGAACAGTGTCATTGTAATCGAGAGAGAGAGCTTGAGCGAACTGTAACCTCGGCCAAATGTCGCTTGTAATACATCTTGATTATCAATAAAGAGTTTGTTTTCATATGTCATTGTGTTCTTTACTTTTCTGCAATATATATGCCGCTGCTTCTGTATTGAATAGCTTACTTTCCCTTGTATCAAAGCTTTGGCCTTGTGCAAGCGCATTTTAGGCTTGCACGGCATCACGCCCGTGCGAGGACGATCGGTACCGTAGGAACCAAGCGAGGACGATCGGACCCCTGCGGGACCGGGGCGTGACAAGTCCAACATTGATAAGATATGGAGCATCGCCATCAAGTGCAGGGAAACAGTAGCAAAACAAATCACATGGCTTCCCACCAGGTCTTAAGATATTTTCAAATATTTTTCCTTCAAATGCTGAATTCAGTATTTCATGATCTGAGTCCTGAAGTTCCACAACGTATCAGCTAAAGCCTTGAATTTTTGAAACCTTACATGCATAAATAAACAATACCATGATTACCTAACCATTCCATAATCTTCCCAAACTACAAACATCATGAGCCTGGGAGAACTGAAGTTAGGACAAGTTACCTGTGAACAGGAAGCCCCGGGATCCATTACCAAATTGTAAACTAAAAACACTCTTAACACAGTTCCCAATAAATCCCCTAACCGCATAATTTATCAAACGGAACGGCCCACTAGAAGGAACTTTCCAATAACAGAAAGCAGTACACCATTGCAATATAAAGCTTTTAAGGCTTCTATACTACTACTTCTAAGAAAGCTCTAGAAAAGGGATATTATAGAAGTTTATATCAAAAAACATGTCTCCATTTTCGTGATGATTGTAATTGCTTATGTGCCAGCCAGATAGATGTAAATAGATACAAAGGTTCCTAATAAATCTACTTTAGTGCAGATCTCCTAACCTAAATCAGTTTTCGTAGTATGCCAACAAGTAACCTCCTATCCCTTTACTAGCTATAATTGGTCTAGTACAACTCTGAATGGGACTTGATAAAACTTTCGGAAAGGATATAGTTGATAGCACTAGGCTGAGTCCAACTTCACCAAAAATGTAATTTAACCAAGTTAAAATGTCCATCTAGATTTAAGACATCTAACTCAAAGGTCAAATTATCAGATATGTCGAATGTAAAATGAATTGATCCAGACTGAATCTAGAATTATTGTGAAAGCTCTATTGTATGTAGGATGAAAGAAAATATCCTTAATTTTGGAACATGTCATACATGACATTTTTCCTCATTATAGAACTGCCAGCATTTAGCATAATAGTTTACTAATATTATTAGGGTAAATTATAGGAAACCCCCTACGATTTCGGTGCACACCATCAAACCCCCTTCAAGTTTTTTTTTTCATCAAGTAGCCCAGCCAGCAGGAGGTAGGTTATGTGTGTGCATTGTTTTGGTAATTGGTATTTTCTGCACGATTCAGATTGAGGAATAAGGGTCCAACCCATATCCGACCAACCCCAAATTTCATCCGGCCCAAACCAACCCGCTTCTGTTGTAGTTGCCAATATCAGATGTACATAGTACAGCCACATACCAGACATGCACAGCTGGATATGTATATACCACAGATAGATCCATGTCCCATTCTTGCCTGCCAAATATAGTGTCATCTGTCATGCACGCATGCCAAATATACTACCATTGGTCATGCATAAAAATTTGTGTGGGTGTGTTAAATTAAACAAGGAAGAACTGAGTTCTCTCTTCCACATTTCAACTAGCCTTGCATAGTGTTTTACTTTTGTGAGTTTCTTGTCAACATCATCTTTCCCAACAGCAGATTATAAATACTTGGTTCCATGATTTGCAAACAATCACGTCAATTGACCTCTTTCTTTCATGTCATTAAATTTTGTTTGCAATAAAGTTGGCATAGTTCCACTTTGGAAGTGAGATATTTTTCGACCAGACTCGAATATCTAACGTGAAATCAAAAAAGTTCTCGAACTTCAACATAACCCATTGATTATTTTGTCGTGTTTGATCCCCAATATGTTCTGTAAGGGTTTGAGTTTTACATAATGTCATAAATGTTGTTTTCCCAAGTAGATTCTCCCTCAAGCGGGGTCTTGCTTCCACAAAAGATCCATATGTAGACTAAAACATCATTGACAACAAGCAAATGAAATACCAAATTTTATCATAACAAACATATCACCAAGGGGAAAATGAGGAATAAGTTACCTACAAGCATATATTTGATATATTTGAAGTTATTTCTATAAGAACCTTAAACCTATTTTACAAAAATCATCTAAAAAGTGACTTCAAATAATAAAACATTCACACTTAAGGAGCTTACATCAAAGTGCTTATAGAAATATAGCAGAAGATGATATGAACTTTATATCACACAAGATAAAGAAAATTGAGGTTTGAGAGGTGCCAAATGAATGTTGAATTCTGAAAGATTTACAAGCTTCAAAAGGAATTCAATAAGTAATGATGAGAACAATAAAGATACTTCCATGCAGAGGTTAAGTATATTGGTACATCCACAAGAATGAAAGACTAGTACATTCACAAGAATGAAAGACTGAAAACTTTGATACTAAAGGTGAAACCTACAGAAACAAGGTTACATGTACGGTCCCACTACACGGTCAGTTCAGGACCTTGTAACTAACAGGTTAATTGGCTTATGCGTTGTTTAACCACGATGCATGGCCTTTCTTTGCATAAATAGCAATAAATTCAGATAAAAGAGAAGAATAAGGTGTAACTTAGGAAATAACAAAATATGAAGAACAAGTAAATTCAATAGAAGTAACATCGAAACAATAAAAATTTGCATAGAAACAGTAGCGGCACCGGGAGTACATGGCAACTTTACTAGTTCGAGGATATATAAATAGAAATGGCAATATAAACTCATTAGAGCAGCAACAAAGTAAGAGTAAAAAAAAAACAAGATAAGGTGAAGAGGGAGAGCGGAAAAGCAATGAAAAATAGGGATAATGTATAAGGTACGTATTGGTAAAGAGGAGACAGGAGGTTAAAGTTCGGGTATGGATCAAATTATCAGGTTGTCTCAAGAACTTGAGTAATTAACTAGACCTGTAAACAATTAAAAGGTTAGTTTCAAGAAAACCTACTTGGTTAATCAAAATCAGACAGATAAACCTGACATTTCACAGGCAGCGGGAGTTCCTAAGTGGTGGTGGGTAAAACCCCTTAACCAGCCGATTAATCAGCCTTTACATCTTTTCCTTAGAACATTGTACAGAAACATCATCACCATCAAGAGTTTTGCATTGGCATGGTATGGGAGCATAAGAAAGCTCCACAAAAGAATTGAGAAAAGTTTTCAGACCGGTGGTCGACCAGAGATCAACCTTCTAAGTTGGACTATTCCTAGTGGAGGTAGTTACGAGTATGAGAAGGACGTGCCATAAAACCTAGATGCCAATTGGCAGCTAGGCAAACCTATATTTTTGTTGTGCAGTTTAAGCTCATGCAACCAAGAAGCACCCTCCAAATCCCCATAGAATAGTCTAGACAACGAAGTAAGATGATACAATTTGCTATAGGAAATTGTTGATATCTTTGGCCCAATAAACAAAGACCCATAAACAAAGAGTAAAAAAGAATCACATTCCCATGGTGGATAATGTCGCCGAGTAATTCTTCAAAGACATAACCCCCAGTAATACTGCCAACAAAGTATCTAAGTTATTAACCAAACTTAATTAGCTTTGAGCCTGAGTTATTCCCACCCAAGTACCAATTGCATATATATAGAACTACAAGAATTCATGGCCAACAGATTAGAGCTTGGTAGCATCAGCATCAGGCCTTGCAATTGATTTAGTTTTCACTTTTCACAAATTACTTTGCACTGAATGAATCTGTTACTTTGTATAGAATAAATGTCCATGTATATCTGTGTTTGTTAGTCCCGAGGCTTAATCAAAAGATGGTAGAACGAGGCCAGGAACAAAAGTTCGCGTAATCCTTTCGGAATACCCTCTGTTGGATCCTGAAGTTGTAGTCGAAATCAGAAGTTCACACAAAAGTTTCATCTCTGACTATCCTCGATTCCAACGAAGAACTATAATATGAAACCCGATTACAACTTACAAAAACTGATTATAATGAATCGAAATATAAATTCTGTTCTTCCTTGCAAACGTAGTTGCAATAAGACAAAACGTAATACAACTTAGCAGATGAGAAGTAGAAGAAGAAGATCGGATCGTTGCTTGTTGGGGTGATGAAGATCATCGTTGCTCAAAGCAATATTCGTCTCACACGATCTGCTCCCAGGAACCAGTAAGTTCTTATAGAACTTCTGGAACGCTTGATGTCACCTCATTTCTAGACTCGCACGAACTCCTCTGGAATCCAATGGCGTCAGCAGGGTGATACTCTCTCCGTCCCTCAATTTCGAAGTAAGTTCTCAAAGGGACACGAAGAGAGTATTTATAAAGTAGGTTGGAAACCCTAACCCTAATCCTGACCGCCAACAGATTACGGAAAGATATGAACGATTTAAATTCAAATTCCACAAAAATCGGATCTGAATTAATGACCCAATCTTTTCATAACCGTTCAAATCCCACAATCAGTGGAATCATACGCCAACCACGCTATCTGCGCATATGCGTGTAGCAGCACAGGCACAACTGCTCCTACGCGCATATACCCAGCAATGCAGCAGCTCATGCGCGCATACGCAGGAGTGCAACGGCACATACACGCATACGCACATACGCGCATAGCCACGCATAGCACGCGCATGCGCCCACGCATGCGCCCACGCATGCAACCACGCATAAAACGAGGGCACGAGCACAACAAATGCGCACAAGGGCCATGCGACGATGATGACGTGCTAACTGCAAAGTGCGCCAACAAAACGCCCCGAGTCTGAGTCCAAGTCAGAGTCGCTAAGCCCCTTTGGGGCTTAGCTCCTAAGAAAATTTTTCCTAGTGACAAAAAACATAAATGCTTTCTTTGAAGAGTTAATCGTTTTTTCTTCTAGGAAAACACCCCCACATGGCACCCACATATGCCCCACCACACCCCATGTGCACACCTCAACACAAGCAAAGCATTATATTGAGATACCCACTTGGAGGAAAGGAAACAACTCCAACAGTGTTTCCTTCCATGATTTTCCAAAATGATAAATTAAATCAGAACGATTGTATTGAACATATCTTAGAATTGTTGGTCTCTACAAGCCAATAGACCTAAAACTAAGTTTTTGTCACAAGATTCATATTCTTGAATTTCACTAATGTTTAAGAGTTAAGGTCATAGAGGTCATCCACATGATTTGGACCCTTTCACCCTCTTACGCTTGGTTTGGGATTGCTTATCAAGGCTGCTTCTGCTTATATTTTGAAAAGCAGTCCCAAAGTTGTTTGGTAACAGATGCATATCTTACTACTTTGTTTGTAAATCAATTCAATTTTGGGGCCAACTTCTGACAACAGGTAAGGCGGTTGCTGCCATAAGCTGCTTCTGCAATCTCAAACCAAGCCTTACTCTTCGTCAAGGCCTTCCCTACTTCTTTAATCAAAAATATTTATAGAGATGGGTGTATCCTAGCAAATAGTAAGGGGACTTTTTCAGAGGTAGAGCAGTTCCCTATATCAATAGTGTCATCTTGCCACTTCATCTAGACTCTTTCCTTGTCTAAAAGGACTTCAAGTAGATGCCAAAAATAAGTTTCCCTTATCTGCAACTGGTGCTCTCCTGCTCATAGTTGCCTTAGCCAGGAATAAGGCATCACTTAAAAGGGTTGATTTCAAGTCCAGATTCTTGACTTAGTAATGCTCCCTAGACGACGACCAAAGACCTTATCAAAAACTTATGGATCGTTTATTCAAATATTTTTCTTCCATTCTATTCTGTTAAGGGTCATTTCCTCCCTAACATTAGAAAATAGCATCCTTTGTCATATCCTAATTGATATATGCAAGAGCTACAGATAAAACTAGAAAAGTATATAGTCATAAATTAGAAGCGCACTCGCATATGTTACCTTATTGTCCTTGTCTTACAAACTAACTATCAAAAGTGCAAAATAAAATCAGGAAAGAAAACTATTGGTGTATGAAGTAGTGATATAGAACACATTGACAAGTTTGTCTCCAGTTAAACAACAAGGTTATTCATCAAGAGAAAATAACGGAAAGTACAATTACCTCAACTTCCAACACATTAGATGAAGAATGAGAATAAAGGAAAGGCTGGCAGAGACGCCTAAAACGTGACTCCCCTTCACAGTGAACAAAAACCTCCATAGCAAATGATGGAGGTGTAGTTGCCCTGGATGAGGAATGCCCAGCATAAGAAACAATACAAACATTTTAAATGGCACAGCATTTAGCACAAGCAGAACAAGTCACAGTTAACTCCATATACTTTTGCATGCACAAAGTTTAAATGGCACTCAGGAATTTAGCACAAGCAGAACAAGTCACAGTTAACTCCATAAAGTTTTGCATATAGTATTGGTTAAACATTAAAAAGAAGGAACTTCTCGAATGCTCTGTCTCGCTTATACAAAAGGTTTGTAGTTTGGTTTCACTTTCAGTTGAATTCTTTCATATGATTCAGCAAAGGGATGAACTTCGCGCTAAAGACCTCCACTCTAGACTAAATTTCCAAAAGGCATAAAGGGTCAACCAACCCTCCACTAGTAGATTGCAAGAATTTTATCCGCAAGACATGCTGATGCGGGAGTGTGTGAGAGCATGCAAGCCAGAAAAGGCTTGGCAGTATTTACCCGCCCAGATCTAGTAGTTCAGGCAGGTACACTGGCACCAGTTCTGTGACAAACAGGTCACCGACAGGTAACCTTGCCCAAAGTACTCTACGTGGGTAAACCAATCTTATACTGATTTTGCTGGTTTCAACAAAAATTGCGTACTTAGGCTGATTCATTTTTGATGTTCCTATTTTAGGTTTATATTTGGATTTTACCTGCTTTCCTAATCTGGTTTGCGCTAAATTTACTTGCTTCTCTATTTATATGCTTTGAAATTCTTAATTAAAGAGAATATGACAGATTAACATGAAACTTGGATTAATGTTTTGAGAATTAAGAAACCTTTAGGGTTTATTCTTGGAGAAAGGCAATCATATTCATTCCAATTAATATGGTGTTCATGTGATTCTTGTTGTCTGTTCATGCCACTTTCATTGCATGTCGATAATTCTATATCTATTGGCATTATTTAGCATCAAAGCTGTGTCACACCTAGTGTTATTAAAGGTGCCGCCTAGACGCCCGTAACATGGTGTTCATATGATTCATGTTGTTGGTTCATGCCATTTTCGTTGCCTTCCAACAATTCTATATCTACTGGCATTATTTAGCATCAGAGCTCAGTGTCACGTCCAGTGTGATTAAAGGCCAGTTAGGCGCCCAAAAGGCGAGAGGCGATGTTTCATAGCCTAATCCAAACACAGGTGAGGTATCTTCTCTAGGTGACGCCTACGCAAGAAAGACATCAAAGGAGAGATTAGGCAAATGGATAATTAGGGAAAACTAGACACACATCTAGGTGTGATGGGTGTTTTATTCATCTTTTGGGGCTTTGTTTTGATTTTTTTTATAAGTTTTATGGACTTGTTGGTTTTATTGGTATTTAAATTTGCATGCTTAAGTTTTAAAGGCCCAAATATACTCTTCTTTTTTTAAGTTTTGAACTATAAGTTACTAACTAAATAGACAAATAAAAAAAGGAGAATTTGGAATGCGGAATATTGACTCATTGATTATCTTATGTTTCTTTTTTCATTTGAACAATTTATCTTCTACCTTAATGACTTATGTGTGATGTTATTATGTTTAAACTTAATGTTGTGTTCAATAGACTATGTTTTGTCTTGTTAAGTTACTTTGTTGTTTTCTATTGGTAATTTGATATTGTTTTTTACTTTTTTTTAGGTCTAAAAACTCAAGTTTGATGAATTTTTAGGGGTACATGACAAATTAAGTTAAGCTAGCATGAGCTATAAAAGTGACAAAAAATAACTTTGAGAAGTTGTCCAAGTGGCATTTTTCTTCTCTGGCCTAGGCTAGGCGTGCCTAGGCACTTCCAGACAATGAGGCAAGTAAGCTCGCTTAGGAACGCCTACAGCTTTTAAAAGAACACACATCACGCCCAAGATTTTTCGTTCCACCTAGACAGTTTTCACAAGCCTATAAAGCCATAGAGTTATTTGAGGGAAGCCTCCAGAATACTCTAGAACTATATGGAGTCTTTAGAAGAAAAAAATTGAATATTTCTTGAAAGATTCTTGGAATATTCCTTACATCTAGAAGCTTCACGAGGATTCCTATCATTTCTAAATGGGTATCATGTAAATATTTTATTAAGAATCATTGTAAATATTTGGGTTCTAGAAAGTTTCGACCGTTAGATAGCGGACACATGTCATAATCTTAGCAATTCATGTAGAGCCCTTAAGGCAATATAAAGAAGAGAGGCCTCATTTGTTCCTTACCACTCAAGAAGTTGTAAACTCTCTACAGCTTTTAAAAGAACACTCACCTAGACAATTTTTCACAAGCCTATAAAGCCATAGAGTTATTTGCGGGAAGCCTCCGGAATACTCTAGAACTATATGGAGTCTTTAGAGGGGAAAATTGAATATTTCTAAATAGATTCTTGGAATATTCCTTACATCTAGAAGCTTCACGAGGATTCCTATCATTTCTAAATGAGTATCATGTAAATATTTTATTAAGAATCATTGTAAATATTGGGTTCTAGAAAGTTTCGACCGTTAGATAGCGGACACGTCATAATCTTAGCATTTCATATAGAGCCCTTGAGGCAATATAAAGAAGAGAGGCCTCATTTGTTCCTCACCACCCAAGAAGTTGTAAACTCTCTCCAGTATAGTGAAGCTTCAACATTCAAATATCTCTCTTTTGTTCCACATCTTCTCGTTCTCGTCTTAGCGATCTAGCTAAACGTTTAGGAAAGACTTGCAAGGGTCTTCGAGAAGAAAGTACGTGCGCCGCACGGAGCAAGGTATAGGTGAAAAGACTAAGTCTGTGACATCAAGCTCCATTGAAAACTTTTGTGGAAGGCAAAGAAAGATGGACAACCATAGATGTGAGTGTGGAGCACACAACGCAAAAGGGAGCTTCAAAATATTGAGATGGATCAATTGCATAGCTAATCGAGTCGTGCATCTTCAACTCGTCGGGAGCATCATGATTCAGTCGTGGGTACGATGAAGATGAGAACGCATCCACCATCTTGGCCACATAAGGGATTCAATGATGACAAAACTTTCGTCGGTATCAGAATCATGATATCTAAAGGGGGGTTAAATATGAAGGTGGACATCCCAGAGTTCTCAAGAAGAATCAACCATAATCCTTTATTGATCGGCACTCGTCTCCGGCTAAAAAAAGTCCATTTACAAAAAATAGTGAAGGTTATTGCCACCAGGGTCAAGGAATAGTCCTCATTTTGGTGGACAAATCCTAAGAACAAAAGAGCCCGAGTAGAAAAGCCCAAGTCTCCTGTTTTGCAAGAAGATAGAGGAAAACAAAAATCTAAATTGGCGCTCAAAGTAGAGAAGCAGGAAAAGGCCAAGATGTTGCGGCAAGAATGCTATTCTCAAGAAAACTTTCCCAACCGGGAGACTTATTCTAGTGTGGAGACATTGCCGTAGACCATAGGAGAGCCACCCAGCAAAGAAGTTTGATCCTCCTAGTTTCACCACAATAGCGAAGAAGGATACACGTGACAATCAAAGCAAACCGAGTGGTGAGCATCAAAGGTGAGTATGCGGAGATTGAAGACAAGAGTCAGTGTGCAACTACTTAAAAGATGATGGTAATGAAGAAATTACATGGTGATCGAGGAGAAGCCTTGGTAATTAAGAGAGACATGAAAATCAAGAAGGTTGAGACCGAAATAATTGACTAAGCAGCGCCATCAATATCTTTGACACAAGGTGTACGGCCTATGGCGAAACTTCATAGTGGTGGTGGTGGTAGTATAATGAACAGGCAGCAGTCAAATAACTTTGTAATCAAATCACAGGCAGCAGCATTGTCCTTGGAAGATGAGAACTTCTCCAAGAATAGATGACAATAGACAACTTGCATATTAGTTTATCCAATAACTCTGTACTTCTTTAAAACACCAAAATCACATACAATTTTAATTTTAGTCATAGGTCTGACCCAAACTCCTATACGTAGCTAAATAAATCTTCTTGAAAAATCATTCACCTTAAATCCTATCTAACAAAGAGCCTAGCTCGTTCAAACATAAACATGCATTTAGAGGTTCACAAGTTAGAGTATGTCACTGAGAAATGACAATGTAGTACACAGTTCATCAGTTCAACTTCCATCAATGCAAATATCAAAAATAAAGTACTATGACATCATACCCCTGAACTGTTAGCATTGGTGTGGAGAGGGATGCATTCTGCTCAAGAAACTCACAAGCAGTTACAACTATAGGTTCTGCAAAAAGTACCTACAAGAAACAGCATCACTGTTATATGGTTCTTCAAAGATGCACTATTTCAAATTGAAAGATACTTAAGAATCTTAGCAGTCCTCAGCCTATCATCTTGTCTATCATGATTGTCTAATATTCAAGAAGGTACAAGTTACTGAATATGGACTAGAAAGAAATGGGTGAAATGGGTAAGTGCAATATAAGTTTCACAAAACACAGAAATCGTGAAGAGCCCATGTATAGTGCGAAGTTAGGAAGCACAGATTCTCCAAATTGGTGTCGTGTCATATATTTATATCTGTGTTGAAGAAGAGTTTCAACAAATGAATGCTCAAAGCAAAACTCAGATATAAAGGTGATTTCATGTGAGTTTTAAACAAATGAATGCTCAAGGCACTATATAATCGTTATATACAGAAAGAGAGCATATGGATAGAAGATGTTTGAGAGATGATACAACGAAGTAAGAAAAGACGGCATAAATTTATTAGAAGAAAGGAGGAATTGCTACCTCATCAACATACTCATCTAACTGGGAGTGACTAAAAGTCTGTGCAAACAGGATACAAGGCTCAGGGCGACCCATGTTTCTTATTTTACTGGTGACTGCAAAGAAAAAGAATCATTAGATAATGAATACGAAGCTCCTCGAGCAATATGCCAGTCAAACAGAAAGTGTAGAAAATATGCATCTTATACTTTAAAACCCCATAAGCTCAAAACAAGATTTTGACATATACTTAAATTAAAAATCCTTCTCTCATGGTTCATTACAGCAGAATTTCCAAAAGTAAGCATATGCCTAAAACTCATAAAATCAACAAATAGAAATTGTCATATTTGTAGTAACCATCGTACACATTCCTGGTTTAATTAAATGACATATAATATCTGTAAGGTTGGACCAGTTAGGAGCAATATTAATCAAATATGGTGTTTGCTTATTTTAGAGGGAAATGGCCCTTAATGGAGGAGAATGAAACCAGTGTAGTCAAAGGCGCGCCCCAGGCGCGCCTAAGGCGCGCCTTGACCCTAGGCGCAGGGAGAGCGCCCTGGAGTACTCCAGGCGAGGCGCAGTCGGCAAGGCGCAGAAAAGGCGCGCCTTTTCTGGAGGCGCGCGAGATGAGTAAGGCGCGCCTAGGCGCGCCTTGTAAATTTTTTTTTTTTTTTCCCAGGTAGCATTCCAGCAGCAGCAGGCCAAAAAAAATGAAAAAAAAAAAAGCCCAGGAACAGCAAAGAGGATCCAGTCCAGAAAGAAAGAGAGAAAAGAACATAGAAGAAAAACAAAGAAAGAAGAAAGAAGAGGAACAGACCAAAAAAAAAAAAAACCCTACTTACGACTGGCGACGGCGGAGGCGGCAGTTCCCACCCGACGGCGGCAGCAGCTCCCAGGTAGGCGATCTCCCCATCCCCATCTATCTCTCTCTCTCTCTCTCTCTCTCTCTCGTCGAGCAGTGGCAGAATAGAGACATGTGAAATTTTTTTTTTTTTTGTAATTTTGTATTTTTATTTTCGTTTTTTTCACTGTTTCTTTTTATTCTTGTATTCTTGTATTCTGTTTTTTTCACTGTTTCGTAATTTCTTTGTTTAAGTAGCTACTTGATCATTATGCTTCTCCACTAGTCATTATTAATTCAAATTGCATAGATGCTTGATCATTACATAGATGCTTTTTTCACTGTTTTTTTTTATAGAAAAATCTTGTATTCTGTTTTTTTCACTGTTTCTTTTTATAGAGACAGATTAAGTAGCTACTTGATCATTACATAGATGCTTTTTTAATGAAACCAAATCAAAGAACCACTTGAGTAGGTTTACTGCAATTTGATATCTTTTTATTTTCCTTTAGAACCTTGGGAATATAATACTCTGTCACTACAACGGTGAGATTATATATTTGAATCTGAAACCAAATTCCTGTATTATAACATTCAGAAATAGTGTGAAGATGGACAGGAGATCATAATTGGCCTATAAGCTTTTACATTTACATCAAATTTTGTATACTGTCACTAGATTTTTTTCCACATTTTGCATACATTTTGATTTTGTATACCGTCACTAGGTTTTTTTTCCACATTTTGTATACTACTATATACTGTCACTAAAATTTTGCATACATTTTGTATACTTTTTTTTTCCATCACATATTGTTTTGTATAGTTTTTTTTAATTGTTCCTACAAACGAAATTCTCATTTTTCACTATAATTTTTTTTTCCACAGAATGGCAACCCAAGAAAATCAAGGAATGGGATCTTCAAGCTCTTCTAACTTCAACTGAAAAGATCCAGGTTGGAAGTACAACATTTTGGCGGATCCTAACGATTCCAATTCAGTAACTTGTTTATTTTGTAACAAGATTACAAAAAGTGGTATATATCGAGCAAAGCAGCATCAAATTGGAAAGTATAGGAATGCCAAAGCATGCGATAAATGTCCTCCGGATGTCAAGGAAGAGTTAGAGAACCACATAACCCAAAAGAAAACACAAAGGTCTTTTGAGCCAATTTATCACTTGGGTGATTATGGTGTTGATGAAGAGATTGAAGTCCAAGAGTTGCATGGAGGTGGTAGAGACAAAAGAGGACGCGGCGGTGGTGAAGCGGGTAGTAGCAAGAAGATGAAGACAAAAGCAACTAATTTGAAGGGTCCAATGGATCTTTACACAAGTAGAACCCAAAGTACAAGAAAGGGAGAAAAAGCAAGACAAATTAGCATGAATGAAGCTTGTGACAAAGAGCTAAGAGGTAGAACAATTCAACACATAGCTCGTTTCTTTTATCAAGCGGAAATAGCTTTCAATGTAGCGCGTCTAGAAAGCTTCAAGACTATGATTAATGCAATTGGGAATTATGGTCCAAATTTGAAGCCTCCAAGTTACCATGAGTTGAGAGTGCCACTCCTTAAAAAGGAGTTGGATTACACAAAAGATTTGATGAAGGGTCATAAGGAAGATTGGGAAAAATATGGTTGTTCTATTATGTCTGACGCATGGACGGATAGAAAACAAAGGACGTTGATCAATTTTTTGGTCAATGGTACGAAAGGAACTATGTTTATGGAGTCCATTGATGGTTCATCTTTTGTGAAGACCGGAGAAAAGATGTTTGAACTTCTTGACAAGTTTGTACAACACATTGGTGAAAAGAATGTCGTTCAAGTGATTTCGGATAATGGAAGCAACTATGTCTTGGCCGGTTAGTTTACTTATGACTTTATGAGTTGTAAATATTTATTTTTAATTTTACTATCTTTATGACTTGTTTGATTTTGATATTAATAGGCAAACTTTTGGAGGCAAAGAGGAAGCATTTGTTTTGGACACCTTGTGCGGCACATTGCATAGATCTTATGTTGGAAGATATTGGAAAGATTGATAAGATCAAGAGGACCATTGGTAGAGCAATCAATCTTGTTGGGTTTATCTACAATCACACATTTGTGTTGAACATGATGAGGGAGTTCACCAACAAGGAGTTAGTGAGATGTGGAGTCACACGCTTTGCGACATCGTTCCTTACATTGCAAAGTGTTTATAAGCAAAAGAGTTGTTTGAGAAACATGTTCACGTCGGAGAAGTGGATGGAAAGTAGATGGGCAAAGGAAGCAAAAGGTAAGAAGGCATCAGAAGTTATTTTTATGCCTACTTTTTGGACTACAATCTCTTTTACTTTGAAGATAATGGGTCCTCTTGTCAATGTGCTCCTTGTTGATAATGAAAAGAAACCTGCAATGGGATACATATATGAAGCAATGGATAGGGCTAAGGAGACTATTGAAAAATCGTTTGATGGTAATGAAGAAAAGTATAAGGACATATTTGAAATCATTGATAAGAGATGGGAATCACAACTTCATCATCCATTGCATGCTGCGGGTCATTTTTTGAACCCTCATTTCTTCTATAATAATCCTAATATTGAGAGTGATAAAGAAGTTGTTACTGGATTGTATGCATGCATAGAAAGACTAGTTCCATCTCAGGAGATGCAGGATCAAATTATGGATGAGTTGTCGTTGTACAAGAAAGCTATTGGTCTCTTTGGTTCCAACTTTGCCAAAAGATCAAGGAGCACCAAATCGCCCGGTAATGATATTTTATTTTGCTTATTAATTACTAGTACTACTAGTACTACTAGTTGCAAATTTTATTTCTAATAATACAATTATCTTACAGCTATATGGTGGGATTTGTATGGTGGTGAAGCTCCTAAATTGCGAGAGTTCGCAATCAAAGTTCTTAGTCTAACATGTAGTGCATCTGGTTGTGAAAGAAATTGGAGTATATTTGAGCAAGCAAGTATTTTTATTATACCATTACAATACACACTTCTTTTTATAAATATATTCATTAATTTTCTTTCTCTTGGAAAAGATTCATTCAAAGAGACAAAACAAATTGGAGCATCAGAAACTACAAGACTTGGTTTACATCAAGTATAATCAAAAACTCAAAGCTCGCCATGATATGAGGGATGAGATTGATCCTATATGCTTAGAAGATATTGATAATAGCAATGAGTGGTTGATTGGGAAGATGGGGGATCCAAATGATGATGATGAGGCTGATGAGCTAGTTTTTGATGATGGACAACTCTCATGGAGAGATGTGGGTCTAGCAATGGGGGTTGAAGAGCCTCTAGCAAACACAAGGCAAGCAACATCAAGATCAAGACTTGCTGCTACAACTTCAAGATCTATAAGAGCTACAACATCAACTCTGGAAGTTGAAGAGGACGAGCTTGATTATGACGAAGATACGGAGGAGGAGGAGATTGAGGGTATCAACTCGGATGATACTGACGGTGACAATGATTCGATGGACGAATTTGATGAAGATGAATGATTGCTCTATGGATCTTGCTTTCATTTCGCTTGTTGTGTTCTTTTCATTTTGTAACTTTTTGTTAGAGAACACAAATTCTAGTTATTTTTGTTATTGACTGCTATTGCAACATGTTCACTTGGTTATGTATTTGCCCTTGTATGTGACATGTTCACTTGGTTATGTATTTGCACTTGTATGTTCTATGTCTTGTGCCATGCCTGATCAGTCTTTGTTGAAAGTCTTGTGCCATGTACTTCCATGGGTTTAAACTTTAAAGTTTAAACTTATGTCTGGCATCACTCTTTATTTGAAGTATTTATGCAGGTAGAGAGGTTGCTGTCCACTGAGCAGAAGGCTATGAATGCATGCATAAGGTGCACTTCAAATTGCAATGCAATTTTTTTGCATACTGTTTTTTTCATCCTCTTTAATACCGTTATGTTCCTGCGAACATTAAGTAGAAAATGTTAGTATGAAAATGATAGTTTATATAATATATATATATATATATATATATATATATATTATTTTTGCGCCTAGCGTCGCTCGGGCGCGCGCCTTAAGTGCGCCTTGCGCCTCGGGCGATTTGGACCCTTTGCGCCTCGAGTGCGCCTTGCGCCTTTGACTACCTTGAATGAAACAAAAGGATCGAAAAGCCAGCCAAACAATTGGAATGAAGAGTTTCTTGTTGTTGTCGCCGTGGTTGGTTGTGTAGTGCATATAAGCTTGTAGTCAAGGTCCCAAAACTCAATATTGGTATACAACCCTCTCTATGAGTATCCGTATTTGGCGATTCCAGCAGCTTCTAATTGGAGTACCAAATTATTGGTTTTCGACAATATAGAGAGAGAAAATAACTTTAATACAAAAAATATACTTTATGCATAATTTCGTACATTTAATGTAGTTTGATGTTAGTTACAATGAAATAATACATCATTTTAGTCAATATTATTTTTAATAGTAGTTTTTAAGTAAGAATATTATGTTTAACATCTATTATAAGTTAGTTTGTTTGCTAGTTTTACAGTTAATACTTAAAATTAAGTAACGAATTAAAGTAAAAACTCTCCATAGTGATACTCTATATAGGAATAAACCTCCATATAGTCATAAAAATTATCGTCCCAACTTGGACCAATTATAAATAAGAATATATTCCAATTTAAATTATAATTTTTCTATGTCCTGTTTTACGGAACTTGCCTCCACATAGTAATAATTATCTTTATATTATCGACACTACATAGATACATGTACTAGTTTTTTGAAACTATGTCTATCTCTATTATCAATATCTATACCTAGGATTTGACATGTTCTACTAAATAATTATTAATGTAGTGCAAACTTTACCTCTATACCACTTGCACTAAGGATAAGTCGAAATAATAATTTTTGCAACTACACCTCTATTAAGTTACAACCTCCTCGTAGCAATAGAATTAGTTTGGTCCCAACATTATTACTATAGAGAGGTTTTAGTGTATTGGGTTTCGATAAATTAGAATTCTTTTTTAACTTTAATACAAAATATAAATCTTAATACTTTAGGCAAAATTTCATACATTTAGTGTCGTTTGATGATAGTTTCAATGATATTATGCATCATTTTGTGCACGATGTTACAATTTAGACAACATTATTGTAATATTAGTCTGTAAGCAAGAATATAATGTTTTAACATCTACTATAGGTTACTTCGTTAATTTTATAATTAATACTTAAATTGCTAACCATATCACTAACACCTTATTTGTAAAGTATTGGAACAATTTGTTACAAATTTTAGTTCAAACCATATCAACTTAAAATTAATCCGACTCTAACCTAGGTCATTTATAATACATTAGATCAAATCCTACTCGATACACCCAACTTATATAGGCTTTAGGTTTGTTTACAGTAAATTTGGCTCAAATTGAACCCAACTTGATAGACCCCACTAGGGGCGTTAGGTTCGTAGGAAGTTAATTTGGCCCGAACAGTCGAACCCTAGTATAATCAAGTTATTTAGATTGAATGTGACCTGAACAGGACCCTACTTATAAGGGTTGGGTTGTTAGGATCTGGGTTCATGGAGTTCCTGGACCTGACCAGAAAAAGAAATGTTACCCCTATAATTGACTCTAGGGGTATAACCGGTTCATAGATCTCTGGCATCATTGTCACTTAGAAGAAAAAGCGGACTCGGAGTTTTTGGTCATCCCCTCTCTGCTGAAAGATCCAGTCACCTCGTTATGTCAGATCCTGTGGAGGTAACGTCCTCTCTCTCTCTCTCTCTCTCTCTCTCTCTCTCTCTCTCATGGTGCTCCGTTATGGTGATTCCGGCATTCTTCGGGATTTTTTTTCTAATTTCAATCACAAGTTTCGGCTCGTCCCTGAACTGCAATCAGGATATCTCCGACACTAGCAACCAAAAAGGCCAAGAATAGACATAACCAGGCAATAGTGGTTTGATTTCTTTGGCAAGTATTGGAATTTGAATATGTATCTGCAAACTATAACCTAGATGGCCAGTATGCTTCCATATCGACCAAATGTGAACCTCGACTAAATAAAACTTAGACTAATTATGTTGCCAGAGGTCATAGAGTGAATTTCCAAATAAAAGTCAATTAGGGAATAAAATTTTGACTGCTTCAAGAAATGTACAATGATTAGGAATCAGATAAAGTTCTACTTTTTGTACTGTTATTGAAGATCGAAGAGTAAAAGTTTCACTCGCAAAAAAATGACTTTTTTGATCTATTGAGCTAAAACAAAGCAATTCAACAGGCTAAAACAATGTCGAAGAAACTATAAAAAAAAGTAACAAATGATAGAGAAATTTTGAAGGAAAATAAATAGAGAGTATCAATGTATGATGATTTTCTGGCATAGGAATCGGATAAAGATCATATCGTTTTACTCTTATCGGAGATTAGACTTCTTATTTGATAAAAAAAATACAAAAAAATTGGACTTCATCTATTAAACTCGAAAAGGTGATATCTTGCTTAGAGCATCCACAGTGGGAGAGGTTTCAAGTCTTATATTTTGACTTTAGTCAAATTTTGTAGCACTTGAATGCTGCAATGCACTTGTCCATACTTGAAAATTGCTAGAAAGCCAATAGACACTCCAGATTTGGAGCGTACCCTAGCTCCTCTACATTAGTTTTGGGCCCACCAAAAGTAATCGTTCTTTTTTTCCCAACATGGAATAAAAAATAAAGAGGGAAAAGAGGGAGGTAAAATCTTACCAAAAAGGGAAACAAAATAGGGAGAAAAGAGGTTAATTTGCAGTATTTATTTGGAGTGTACCATTGTGTACCAATATCAAGGAGACACTATAAAAGTAATAATTTACACAATTTTCAATAATTTGGAGTATGTGTCTGGAGTGTCCCCACTCTGGATTCTCTTAGGATTGAGAAATTTTAAGCAATTCAACTCGCTAACAATGTCGCAAAAAAAGTAACAAAAAATAGTGATGTTATGCAAAAAAATTAGAACATATAAGCATGACATTACAACGATGGAAGAAATTGAACAGAACAACTACTCATCTAAACAACAACGACGACTGATTTGAATTGAAAGTGAAGGAAAGATATGAATTTGGGAAGGAGGAGATGGAAGTGGGACTTGCCTAACCCTTCCTCTTCCCTTGATTGCTGCTGCTCTCAGGAACCACGACCACCACCACTCCCCTAAGCTTCTTCTCCTGGCTGGATGACTGGAGCACCACACCAGCCCCGCCACCCCTTCTCCTTGCCTCTCCTGGCTGGATCTGAGGAAGAAGGAGAAAGGAAGAGTGAGGGGGATCGGGGTTTGCTGTATAAGAGAGAGAGAGAGAGATGATGATGATGCGTGGAGTGGGGGTTAACTTGGGGTTAGCGTTAGGGTTTTGCTCGGTGGAATGGGGGGAAGGAGATGGAGGAAGAAGAAAATTGAAGAGGACTTTTAATTTGACAAGTAGGGTTGTCAAAGGTAACGGGTAACTCGAATAATCCGACCCGTCATTTTAGATAAACCAGAAACCCTTAACGAGTAGGGTTAGGATACGGCTCCAACCAAACTGGAAACCTGATTAAAAAATCCGTAACCAATTTACTTATATAATATCTGTACTCTTATAATGGCAAATAAAAACGGTTCAAAATTGAGTCATCTAATTCGTATGTAAATACTTCACTAATTATTATTTTTAAAAATAATTAATTATTAAACTACTTAATATTATTTATTTATAACTAGAAAATTTTAACTCAAATGATTAAGATGGGAGATATATTTCTTGGTTGTTTGAGTTTGATTCTTAGAAACCGTAGATTTTTATAATAATTTTATATTTAAACTTTTTTAATAATTTTTTTATGTACGTGCAATGCGCGTGCACATTACTAGTACTAATAACGTGTCTAAAAAGTAAAAGAAAAAAAATTCTATATTACTGAAAAATTAGATAAAAATTTAAATTATATTAAAATATTTTAAATATAGAATTTTTTATAAATATTTTAAAAAATTTGGATATATATTTATATTAGATCATACTATATAATTAGTTTAAATATGATTTAAATATAAATATACTTTAGAATTGTTATATTTTTAGGTAGTTATTACTGAGATTGAAAAATAATGGCTTAATTTTATTATTATTATTATTATAATATATATATATATATATATATATATATATATATATATATATATATATATATATATATATATATATATATAGTTTAAATATGATTTAAATATAAATATACTTTAGAATTTGTTATATCAAAAAATTTACCGTTGTGAAATTAATTTATATTAAACTAATGCAAACGAAACAAGTTTACCTAAATTAAAAATAAAGAAACAGTCCGCCAACTCAGTTGGGAGAAAACAGAACGCAGACAACACGTGTACAGCAAAAGGCAAACGTGGGCCCCACAACTCAATTTTTGCCAACTGAGTTGGCCGAAATTGTGCACAATTTCGACCAACCTAGTTGGCAAAAATTGGACAGTGGGGCCCGCGGCTTGGTTGGAGTGGTTTGGTTTGGTTTGGTTTGGTTTGTTTTATGAGTTTTTTTTTAATTAGTTATGTTTTGGTTTATTTATTTATTTATTTTCTATTTAGTTTTGTTTCGGAATTTGATTTTTTTATTTAGTTTAGTTTTGGATTTTTGTTTAAGAAAATTTACTTTAACGAAACAAAATTTAAATAAATTAATTGTAACGAAAAAATTTTAAAAAAAAAAAGAAACGGTTTGGTTTTTTAGAAACGTTATATTTATATTAAAGTTTTTTTTACTTAATAAGGAAAAAAAACTAATATTTATTTTTTACTTAGTTTTTTTTTCTTTACTTAGTTTTTTTCATTTTTTCTCATATTAAAGTTTAAAGTTTATTTTGATAAAACGAAACTAAGTAAAGAAAAAAAAACTAGTATTTTATTTGTGTCCTCCAAGACTTAGTTTATTTTAATAGTTGAGTTTTTTTATATGAAAAAAAAAGACTAAGTAAAGAAGAAAGACAAATAATAGGTTGAAAAATTGTTTGATTTTTATTTGGGTTTAAAATTTGGTATGGGTCTATGGATTGGTGTTGGTTCAGTCGTTGGTTTATGTCCAACGGCTATTGTTTCGATTTGGTTTAACGAGGAAGGAGCTAATATTACTTAATAAAGTAACTAAAGCATAAAGAAGAAGGGACAAGAAAGACTACACAACAAAAATAATGAGAGATAAGAGACTTGACAAGAAAAAAAAAGAAGAGACATGAGAGAGTAAAGGTAAGGAGTCAGAGACATGTCTCGTGGAGTAATGAAATAAAGAGGAGAAGTTTGTAGGAGGAGTGAGTTATAAGAAGAGGAGGAAGAAGAAAAACAGAGTGCACTAAGAAGTAAGACACAGCAGTCCTTCTGAGCACATAACAGCAATTCGAGCAGCCTTTATTTTCTCTCCTTTGCAAGTGGACACAGCAGTCTTTGTGAGAACACACAATCCTTATTATTGAAGCTCTCTATTCTATTCTCCTTCATTTATACTCTCATTTGTATAAGCAATAATTTTATATTAGTTTTTTATTTTTTAAATGTTAGGATACTAATGTTTATTTAGTGAATTTAAGTTATGTAACGTGCGAAACGACGGACAGCCAAAATATGTATTTTGATAATCATAATTTTACATATGGGCAGCCAAAACGACGGACGTATTCCTGGAGGGCCTACTACGGATTTAATAATCCAGCAACGTGCTAAACATATATCTAGTTTGGTATTTTATGGGAAGGTACAATAAAATTTAATTATGTAAATCAATATGAATGATATTTTGTACATGTCTACTAATAACATCGTCTATATTTTTCATATAGAGCAATACGATTATACTAATCATGAACGGTGCCGAGAGCATGTCTCGTGGCGTCACGATAGCAGACATAGGTATTGGAGGTTGAGCCACCACCAGGTGGCACTGTTGAAAATATTTAGCTTTATTATGTTGACAAGATATATTTTCTGCAACACGATAGAGTCTTAACCTTCAGTTTAGTTGAGCGTTGGTGGCCCGGATGAAATACCTCTCAGCTACCTTTTATCGTCGGTATTACCATAATCTACTCTATGTTCTTCTTCAGTAAATGAAATAACTTGGTGAGAATAATTAGGAGCACTACTTATTCTTTACTAATTCTTGGTGGTGGTGGAGGAGTCACAAAAATATTAATATAAGGTGATTGTATATTAACTTCAAGAATAAATTTCCATGCTTCCTCACTAACTAAATTTATACAATTAGATAGATAAATATGTACCAATAAAAATTCATAGTCAATAGAAAAAATTTTAATTATTAGATTACGTAAATTATCAAACAAAATATTTTGATCAATTAAAAGAACTTCAACTAAACCCCCTTCATAAACTAACCCATTTAGTACACCACCAAGCGAGCATAGTATTATTATACTTCGATCCATGGCAACAAGAAAATGGACTTCAAAGATTGTATATTGAACTGAGCTTCTCCTGTGTGGAAAGAAAGAAACTTTGTATGGAAAGAAATAAATTTTCTGTTTGCAATGTTTGATATGCTGATATGAAACAAATACTACGTTTATATATGTAACTTCAAAACGAACGTTAGACGATCGTTGGATATGAACGTTGGAAAAATAAAAGAGCCGTTGAAAGAGCGGTTGTGAAATAGCCGTTGGACATAAACCAACTCCTAAACCAACACCAATCCATAGACCCAGACCAAATTTTAAACCCAAATAAAAATCAAATCATTCCCCAACCTATTATTTGTCTTTCTTCTTTGCTTAGTCTTCTTTTTTTCAAATAAAAAAAAACTAAAACATTAAAATAAACTAAGTCTTAGAGGACACAAAAAAATACTATTTTTTTTTCTTTATTTAGTTTTTTTTTCTTATCAAACATTGCAAACAGAAAAATTTTCTTTACAATTTTCTAAAAAAACCAAACCGTTTATTTGTTTTTTAGATTTTTTCAAAAATTTTCTTTACAATTAATTTATTTCGTTAAAGTAAATTTTTTTAAACCAAAATCCAAAACCAAACTAAATCAAAATTAACTAAATCCAAAAAAATAAAAATCCAAAATAAAACTAAATAGAAAAAACTAAATAAAAAAACCAAAACATAACTAATTAAAAAAACTCATAAAACAAACCAAACCAAACAACTCTAACCAATCGCGGGCCCCACTGTCCAATTTCGGCCAACTAGGTTGGCCAAAATTGTGCTTGCACAATTTCGGCCAACTCAGTTGGCGGAAATTGGGCAGTGGGTCCCACGTTTGCCTTTTGCTGTACACATGTTGGCTGCGTTCTGTTTTTCGCCAACTGAGTTGGCGGACTGTGTCTTTATTTTTAATTTAGATAAATTTGTTTCGTTTGCATTAATTTAATATAAATTAATTTTACTACAGTAAATTTTCTGTTGTTATATGTTTAGGTAGTTATTACTAAGATTGAAAAATAATGGCTTAATTTTATTATTATTATTATTATTATTATTATTATTATTATTATTATATATATATATATATATATATATATATATATATATATATATATATATATATATATATATATATATATACTTACAAGATGAAAGTGTAGATTTCTCAAATATTCTAAATATAGCTAATTACTTAATCTATGAAGATTTAGTAGATTTCTCAATTACTCTAAATCTAGCTAATTACCTAATATATGAGATTTGTTGTCAATTCAAATTATATACCACGAAGCTAGCTAGACAATTCCATAAACAAAAATACCCAATTAAGAAATTAATAAATTAATTCATCTAATAAGATAATTACATAAACAGAAATATCCAATTAAGGAATTAATAAATTAATTCCTCTAATATGCCCTCTCAAGATGGAGCTCCTATGGAGAGTCCAATCTTGGTCTTCCAAGCTACCAACTGCATTTGAATCTCCCAAGCTAACCCATGACATAATCGTCGTGCCCAATCCTCTGAATTTCTCACCATACTCTCTGTGAAGTGACTAAGCAAACAAAACTTGGATGCATATTCATTAACACTCCGGCTTCCTTGCTCTACTCTTGTGAACTGATTCTCTAATGCTTCTCTAGACATGTGTGGGAAGAACTTTTTTTTTCAAAAGTTCTAAAAGTCTCCCAAGTGGTTTCATGTTCATATAATCTGACCATAGTCTGATACCACGTCCGTATTAGGTCATTCAATTGCAACCCTGCTACTTCTATCCATAAATCCTCCGGTAACCAAGCATCTCCTAATAGAGTCTCGGTATCCTCGATCCAATCATCTGCAAAAAAATCTCCTTCAGTTCCTTTGAAGTCCATCAGCATCATATATTTGAAACTCTTCACATTCACTAATCTTTGTTGTGGGGCAGTTACTCTCTCTATGGTTTGTTGCAATATTTTAGCTTGATTTCTTTGGGCTTCCATCATGCCTTGAAGCACTCCTATAAGCACCCCTCCTTGTGGTACTTCCCCATGAGTTGGTAGGGGAGTCATAAAATCAGAAATCTCATATTGTTGAGATATGATCCTCTAGTATAAGAGGTGTGAGCTATTCTCCTAGTATCAACCATTCTATAGACGGACAAGAAAGAATAAATTAACTTATCAATCTAAAAAAGAAACCAAAAATTGAATTCAATAGTCAAGTGAAATAATTGGTCCTATTTGTGAATGTGTTACACAATTTGCTACAATCTTTATAACTTTTTATTTCCTCAATCATATCCTCATGCATACTCTAATTTATATTTGGCCTATATTTTAACTAACATCACTAAATTTCTACTTCCTTAGTCTAGACCTGCATGGAAAACTATAAAAACTTGTCACAACCCGCTCCTGAATAATTGAGTACGGATAAGTAGGCAAGTCTAGCCCATGCCGCAGTGTCGACGATTTGTCTATACCTCTATCAACACAATCATATCATACCCATAACTAAAATCCAACAATATTTCCACAATATCACCATCTAAACATATGCATAATAATCCATAATATGTCCATCTAATCACAGTTCTATAATCAACTTCTAATGACATTATACAATAACCCATGCACAACTAACGGTAGAAAAGATAAATCAAGAAACACAATAGTCCACAAAGTCCAAATAAAATAATTATGTCCATATGGATCATAAGGAACCATAGGCCCAAACTAACAAAAAAATGTCTTAAATCTAAGTCCATAATCGTAATGTTCAGGAACAAACCCGCTGAAAATAAATAGTAACTAAACTACTGCATCCTTAACATGGTCATGGTCCAAATCGTCTATGTACTGCTCACATAAAATTATCCTATGAAGTCCCGTAATGTGTAGTGTACAGGCCCTTCTTTAAATTTATCAACGTAAAGGTCTCTAGTCGGGAGTGAGCAAAGTAAATGTAAACAATAATCAAACTAAATAATAAATACTAACATAATAACACGGGAAAACTAGTAATATATACATAAAGGTGATCGAAATTCTATCATGGTGATGGAGAACAACTTGGATTTTTGGTTATTTTGGATTTCTTTAGTTTGTTTGTTAGGATAAACCAAAATAAAGAGAATTTTATCTCTTGAGTTGGTTAGGGTTGGTTAAGGATTGACTTATCTTATAGATAAGTATTTAGAGATTTAGTTTATCTTCTTTTGATTATTTTGTAGCCTATAAATAGTTTGTAACTTCATAAGTTAGGAATCGAATAATTGAGAATAAAAAATCTATTTTGAGTTTCTATGGTGCAATGTCAAAACCCTAAAGTGGATCTCTTGATCTTATTTTCTCTCCGCTTTCGACGTTGATGTCTCCAACGGTATTCCTAATTATTATTTTACATTTTTATTATATTTTTTATGATAAATTTATAATAGTTGGTTGTTCACTCTTCAATTAAAGCTTCCACATCTAAATCTTTTCAAATTTTTAATTTCATAAAAATTATATTCTTCGCGTCAAATTGGTATCAGAGCTAAACCAGTACCAGAATAAGTTAAATTAGCGACGTGTGGAAACGTCGCTAAATGGCATAAAAACGTCGCTAAAAAAATTAGCGGCGTAATTAGCGTCGTTTCATTGAAGTCCCGTTTAAGCTAGTCGCTGACAGGGAAAACGTCGCAAAACGTCGCTATAGTGACGTATTCGCGTTTCTAATATTTTTTACATTAGCGACGTTTAGCGACGCAACGTAGCTATATTAGCGACATATTGTTTATCGCTAAACATCGCTAATAATTTTCTATTTAGCGATGTTTTACAACACATTTAGCGACATTCTGCTGACCTGGTAAATATTGTCATGTCAGCAATTTAGCGACGTTTAGCGACATAATTAGCGACGTTCTGATACAGTTAGCGAAGTATATAAACGTCGCTAAATTACAAAAATTTTTTAAAAAAACCTGGAATAAATGTATGCTTGCAGTCTGTCATATATCCATGCAATATCACAGTTCATAAAAATAGACAGACACGGAGCAACCCTCCGTTGAATTTTTTGGGTTTGCGATAGAACACTCAACACCGGTAAATTTTTATGCATTCAATATAAATAATAAAGTAAAATTAAAAGAAATAGACACATTCTCAATAAATAAAGTATGATAATAAATAACCAGCAAATTTACATGCATCATACAAACTAAGTCTGGAAAAAATATCCAGTAAGCATCACAACTGGTATTGGATGTGAACAAATAAAGTTTGAAACACTATCTCAATACATAAATGACCCAATATCATGGGCCAAAAGTTTGAAAATAAATAAACTGTCACAACTTGGACTACTGCTGATCCGGAGTAGGAGGAGGAGCATCGCGGTGAGACTAGGAGATGAGCATGTCCAAAGAACAACTACTACTGATTAGGAGGAGGGGAAGGAGCACCGCCACAAATCTGGGATATCAGTGAGGCCCACTGCTCCGGTGAAATTATCATTGCACCCGATGGAGGAGTCTGTGCAGTCGATATAGATGTCGATGCTGGCGGACCAGTAGGATGTATCTACTCTAACGTTGTCATTCGAGCATTGCAAGTATCCATGACAGATAACATCCTCACAGTACTCTGCTCCACTAACTGGCTCATTTAAACCTGTAACGTCTATAGCCTCGCCAGTGCATTGTCCGTGGCTACATGCGACCCCTGTAGCGCCGTCACGTTGCGCTCTGTCGACGTGGCCAGATCCCTCATCTCTGGGATGCTACGCTCAAGCGAATCAAAACGTGCTACGATCGTCGCATCGTCCGTCTACGGTGTGGGCTGCGACGTAGTCCTCTGCAGCAACTCGTCACGCAGAGATGCAATCTGATGGTTAACCCTCTCCTGCTGGGCTCGCACCGACTCCTGGGAGGGTTGTGTGGTATGCACACTGGCAGATGGGTCATAGAGGACTGCGACACAACATAGGGGCTGTAGGATCCCGTACCGTAGTACGTACCCCTCTGTAGACCACCAACGACGGTCATCCATAGCTCGTCAACCGACGGAGCTGGGGGGCGGGGGGGGGGGGGAGGCTACGAGGAAATACAGGTCTCTCCCTGTGTGGGCTGGGTCTACCACTCACGGAGCCTAATATGCTCATCCTAAAAAATACATCTCTTGATAAGCGTACTACTTACTATCCACTCGTTATGCATAATTATTAATATATATCTAAGGTACTTATTACTAACTACATGAATATTTAGTTGTATATTTTCTAAGTTATATTAAAATTAATAAAATATAAAGTAATACTTACGTAGCTCTGCGTGGCCCTCTCATCGATGAACTGTTCGCCCTTCCTATAGGTGGCGAGGAAGACTGTCACCATGTTAGCGTCCTCACCCCTCTGGACCTGTTAAAAAATATATTGTATGTTACTAAAATTAAATATTTTATCCTACTTTGATTAAAAACTATGTATACAATGAAATACATACCATGCGACAGAAATTTTCTGTCATCGGAATTGACCCACCACCCCACTTTCCTTCTTTCTTCCTGGCCGCCTTCGCCTTCTTCGACTTTTCCTTGTACCTAGGATCAAATATAATCGCCATCACAGTCCACTGCTTAGGCGTGATCCAACCTTGGATTGGTTGTCCCAAACGATCACGATCCTTCTGGTCGTAGATCGTATCACGGATAAGTTTGGCGGCGACGGCAGGGAAGTGTTGCTCGATCACCTCAGCCCGGTGTGGCGGATAGAAATATGTTTTATACAAGAAGTAATACAAAAAGTTATATAGAAAAGACCAAATTAGATGATTGATATTAAAACCAAATTTACTTTTATCTTAAAGTGTGCAAACCAGAATGCCTTCCTCTTGTCCGGGACATCCGAGTAGTTGATCCAAGGGCCACCATAGTTGTACCTCAAAATATATCCCAATGATCTTTATACCGACGAGAGACGATATCTCTCTATATATAATATATTAAAGAAAAAGTGAATATATATTTATATATACGTAAGAAAACTAAAACTAATTAACTTACTTTGTAGGCCCATCGGCCCAAATATCTGTCATCATCTCGTCCGGAGGAGCACACGGATGATCGCTCTGAAACATGTGAGAAGATGAAGGCGCAGTCGGCTGGGCCTCGTCCATCTCCTCCTCAATCCCCATGGTACCGTCAACAGGAGGAACGGTGGACGTAGGAGTAGTCTCAGGCCTGTAATTGCTTGTCTCATGAGTACTACCAGGAGGAGATAGTGGTCAAAAGACTGGAGTAATGGGAGACAGGGACATGACATGCTGTTGCTGCTGGGACTTGTTGCTACTGCTTGCTGTAGTCGCTGCTACTGTTGGTGTTGCCGCTGCTACTACTGTAGTTGCGTTTGTTGCTGTTGCATTTGCTGCTACAGTGGCTGTTGCTGCTTACTACCTCGCGATGCATTGGTGCACTGGTTCACTCCCCCCCCCCCCACACACAAGCACACCCACTAGTATCGTACTCCTAAATGCATGTATACATATAACTATGTACTTTACAAAGTATCTAGATATATAAACATATCAATGCACCTATATGCACACACTCACTCTATAACATATATATATAACATCACACACACACACACACACACACACACACACACACACACACATATATATATATATATATATATATATATATATATATATATATATATATATATATATATATATATATATATATACTTATCAATATACATATATACATATATACCCAAGTAATCATACCCTCATCTATACAACATATATAAATATAACCATACACATATAGATATGTACATATACCCATGCACTACTAGATATAGTATCCCATACATATATACTTATCAATATATACATATAGATAACATATGAGAATATATATATATATATATATATATATATATATATATATATATATATATATATATAATACTTATACTTCTACGTATGAATACATATATCACCAATAACTAAGAATAAGAAAATTGGATCTAGAATTGAAATGCAACAACACGTGGAGTGCATCGCACCCGTATCACACTAGATCTATGATACGCTTGCGACACGAGTCCACCACACAACCAAACGTACCCCGAAGGACACGAGCAAGTCTAATATATTATTTATGAATAATACGAAGAGTCAAATACACATCTACGTATCCGTGTCAAAATATGATATGCACAAAGCCCCGTGTCGGAGGAAAACCCCCCAAATCAACATGTATCACCAAATTATTCGGATACGACCTACACGTACCCAATTATGGATACGACACTAGCCACAAACACACAAACACATATCAAATTGATCTATATGATCGATTGACAAACACAATAAGTGTCAATCTTGGAATTCCACCAAAATTGACACAAAAAGTACCATAACTTTCTCAATAGGCCTCCTATGAACTCAATTCCAAATCCTATGGGTAGCCTATGCATATGAGTTGATTTCTCATGGTTAAATATCAGATTTAGAACCTAATTAAAGGAAAAAAACTGAATTGTTCTTATTGGGAGATGGATTCCCAATGTAACCTCCAAATGTGATAAAATTGGCCTCCAACTTGTAGATCCTTGCTCCTCTTTGTAGATCCTTGCTTTCTCCTTCTAGATCCTTGCTCCACTAGCCCCTAATGGTGATTTGTGAAGGAATTGGAATAAAATTTGGTAGGAAAATGATGTGGGAATGAGGGAATTTGGTTGAGAAAAATTCTAGATCTAGATTTAAAATAAAAAAAGGAGAGATAAACTTCCCCCCCTCTTTAAGTAGGCCGACCCCCCTTGCCCCTTCCTCAAGCTACTATGTAATGTCCATTATACCCCTTGGGGCCTCTCATGAAGAAATAATTAAGGAGAAAAGGTTCTAGTCTAATGGTTTAATTAAACTAATCCTCCTCCTAATCAATGGGCTTTCTAGTTCGGCTCAATTCTAACAATTAATATATGTTGGTCCATGAGTCTAAACTAAACTAGTTAGGTCCACTAACACAAGTCCAAAAAAATAATCTAACATCTAATAATAATTAAATAATACAATAAATAATTATTCATATGCACAAAAAATTTAATTAATTATGAAATGACTAAAATACCCTTTCTAGAAAATGTGGTAGTGACACACGCGGATTACCGCAACCGAGCCTGACTTAATCTATATAAATGGGTCGCTGGCCTACACGCCATTATGGACATAGTCGTAAATAAGATGGTGGTCCCGGTGCCCCAGTGACAGACCGCACTTATCCGTGCTAGCTACAACTAGCGCGACTACCGAATTTCCCTCTAGGCCGAATTGATCTCGGTGCCCCAATGCCCCGTCCGTAGAAAATTAAGCTTGTACACAAGCATCCGCGACCAAGCGAGTCTCTTTTATTTGTTTTTTCTTTTTCTTTTGATATCTTCTTCTTCTGAGTAAACAACAATGGTTGTAGGCGCAGGTAATGAGCCTCGCTACAAGACATCCCAGGCCGTTCCTGACTCATTGGTTCTTTGCATCTTTCTTTATTATGGACTCCTCGAGCCATTCTTTTGGTGCCATCCTCTTAGTGACATTCATTTTAGTCATTTTTTACTTGCATCTTACTTTTATAATTTTTTTATCATCTTTGCAGCTCCCGGTATGGGAACTACCCTGACGACCCAACGGTCCCGAAGCCGTTCCATGTTTTCTATTACTTGGCTCGGAACGACTATTTTGATAGTATTTCTGCCTCAGGTGAGTGAATCATGTTTCGTGTTGTGTTCCAGGCCGTGGCATGAATCTACGAGACTAACATTGAAACAAGACAAGCGAGTACTAGTTAGCACATGAAGAAGACAAGCATCAAAACCGTAGAAACATAATCCGCCATGCTAGCATGAGTATAACAGGGTTAGTTCGAGGATTGAAACCGTATAGGGACATATCGAGCGACATAATGCATAAGGCATGCAGTGTAAACAAGTGAAGCAGTGGACTACGAATAGTATATAATGATCTACTCGAGGCATAGTGGGGTCTACTTGCACGAAGCTAAGGTAGCATGCGAGGGTCTGATTATAAGCCAAAATTTATTTCCATATTCTAACACAAGCAATACAAGATGAGATTATTCCCTTGGCTAGATGCGTTGTATTCTTTATTAGCATGCAAGGGGTGATTCACCTAGCAACTAGCTTGTATCGTCCATATTTTAAGTGTACAGGCTAAGCAAAGATAGGTTCATCGTAGCCACCCATCTTAGCAATGATTTGCCTCGATCGAGCGATACTCCGAGCGAGCCTTTAAAAGTCTAAGTCTGAACTCCTGAAGGGCCAAGTCTAAAATTCTTTGCCTCAAGCAAGCCTTCTTATCGAGCAAAGCGGGTCGGATCGTTGTACTTGCGCCGTTTGAATCGACTATCCGCTTGAACGGAATGGGTCATTATAGACAAATCCACTACCAATCGACTAAATCAACTAAAATGATAGAGGAGGTCAGAACTCCAATATAAAATAATTGCCAAATAAAGAAACATCAGCTAAAAGATCTCTCAACTATGAAGTAGTCATGGGTACTCAGAGGGTAAGACCTCCTCAACAGAGAATGATGCATCAGGTCCCAGTCCGTACTCATGCGGATAATTCTGATCGTCTATACCTGGAAAGGGACCAGGTCCTCTGAGGGACGTAATAAGATATAGAAAATAACATGCCATAATATACCGAAAGTAAACATCCAACATGGTCGCCTAACCAGTCTATGTGATATACAATTTAAGAACAACTTTCAACGTATGGACTATCTGGCTAAAAATAATAGGATGGGCATAGTTCTCTTGGAGATCCAGGGGCCAAGTGTATAACGTCATGGGCGGCAGAGGCCACCAAGTAAATATAAGGTCATAAACCTCGCATCTCCAGCGGAGCGTACAGGTAAATAAGGAAAAGTGTAAAAGAGTCACATACGCTTACTCATTATTTTTCCTGTCCAAGGCTACTAACGTGTCACATCCATTACACACAATACATCTAGTAACTGCTAAGTCCGTTAAAACATGATATTTTTATTAGCAGTTATTCCTTAACCGTCGCATAAACTTTACGTACAGGTAGCCAGCCTATCATGCAAGCCCATGTCCTACATGAGACTCACACTCGTGTAACAAATATGTCATTGCCAATGAAATATAATAATGCCTCAACTCATGGGGTGGTCTCATAAAACTAGGTCAACATGCATAATATAATAAAGGACAAAAGACGACGCAACCGTCGTTTGTACCCAAGTCTTTCTGGTACGTGAAGTTTTATATAGCAAAATAAATAGAAATAAACAACAAAAAATAAATAAGCAGCAAATGAATGTAACTAAACAGTACTATGGCAAGGTATACTTGCCAGGCAAGCAATCTGTGGAGTATAGACGTTTAGACGACGAGCATATAAAACCAGAAAGTAGGGACTCTGAATGAATATCTACGGAAGCTAAAACAAACATCACCAACATTTCCATAATCATTAAGATAGTCAGAAAACTCTACCCATTAGTCCAATTTGGACACAGAAGTAAAACGATAATTTTGGTTTAAACGATATCCATATATGGTCCACTTTACACCGAAATGTGTGTCAGGGGTAAAAGTCTCTTATTATGACAAATTATAGGTCAAACAAATTATAAAAAATGATACAAACTCAACGGTATGTCCAGTTTTGGATTCCGGTGAGCCGATCACAAAATCACTCGTCAAGTCAAATCGTGGGGCCTGCGAAATAGCGATTCGTCGACTTACTCGGAATCGGACAAAACTTGGGTCACAAGACAGGTTGAACTCTGTGAGTCCAGCGGGGCAAGTTTTGTTGCGATCCGACCAACGTACAAAAATTAACAGGATAATTTGCAAAACACTATTACGAGGGACTTTTTACAGATACAGGTTGATTCCGGCGTGCACACACGTCCAAATCAACTTCCACGAGAGCCCATACGTTCGGATATACCATATGCGTCTTTCTGTATAATGGTATACGATGAGGTAGTCCCGTTTGGCGGGGCGCACTCTATATCATACAATTTTAATATTTTAAAAACAAGTTTTTCTTAATTTTTTACATAATTTTTTACTAGGTTTTAAATCGAATTAATTTAAACTATTTAATGGTTTCTGAAGGGGCTCATGTTGTCGATACAATGGTAAAATAAATTCTTTGATCAATCTACTATATAGTAAGTTATGAGCCTTCCAACAGAGGGTGTTAGACTGTTTAGGTAACTAAAAGTGGTAGTAACATTAGAGAGAACGGTATCCCGAGATCATGCCAACAAACATTCCCACAAAGATTCATTCTAGTGCGCTGTGGGCTGGCTACCATAGATAGTATATATCATATGCCTTAGTGGAGTGCAATATCTGACCTATTATTATGCTGAGCCACTGTTTCACTATAGGAACACTGGACCCGCTAATACTGTATTTTTAGCACAGTGGCCCTACGGGGGACTGTGCATCCTGCAAGTGACTATTTTATTTATTTATTGGTTCGATTAGCTCGTGTTCAACACTGGCATAATCTGAGGATACTTATTATGCATTATTTTTGAGATAACCTCAGACTCCATAAAATAGTAAGCAGTACAAATGATCGACCGATATAAGAAAATAGACTTGGTTCTGATTGTATTATTCGGTTAGTAAAGTAGGAAAATAGACTATCATAGTGTGATGGCTCAACCCTTGTCCTTGTTTGGTTGTAGGGTTGGGCCTTTGTGCTAGGTTATGCCATGGACCTAAGTTACAACACTGAACCTATGTATTATTATATGTTTTTCTTGGGTTTTTGTTTCTCCATTTCGTGCTTCCATTGTGGTACTTGCTATTTGGGGTCTAACTCCACTGGTTTTGTATGGACAAATTTTGAGCCAGCACTCGAGGATCTAGCATACCTTCCCCCAACTCATGACACGTACCAAGAACATGGTCGCAGGGGATAGCGAGTGGGTTTTCTTCTTCCCTGCTCATCATTAAATATTTACTTCTTTTGGCGTTTAGCCACCGGCACCTGTTAGCCGGCTAGTTTAGATATTAGTTTTCTTACATGATTGTATTAAATCAGACTGTAGCTAATTACTGTCATGTACTTTTGTTACTCTCCTAGCTCCTTATTTTGCATAGCTGGTCTCCAAAATATTTTGAGAAAGCATTTGGGATGCCTTATTGCTTTATCGTATATGCTATATGCTTACTATTTTTTGTTTAAATGATTGAGACATAGAAGTTCTTGACCATAGGAGAGTTGATTGTAGCATGCACCATCTTGTCTTATACAGTCGTGATCGCCATACGACGTACAACACCTTGTACGGGGTAGCTGACCATGTCCATCTTCGTATTTTGGTACTGGGGTGTGACAAGGTTTTAGTGGTGGCCCATGCAGGTATGTTCTTCAGACTTGTAGGGTGTCATGGCCAAAGGAGTTTCAATCAAACATGATCCTTCTTAAAATTCTGAATTCGTCCTCTTCAATATTCAGCTTGAATTCTTCCAAATTGGTTGCTCCCTTGTTCCTTCTCGTCCTGTACTTGATGTTTCTAGTGCTCTTCTTTAGGGCTTCTCCTTCCCCCGATGCTGCAACAACAAGAGAGGCAGAGTTGCCAGTAGAACGAGATTTTGTGGAACCCTAGCCAAGGATCCAAGTTGAGCCCACGATGAATGGGACAGAGCAGCAGGCTCCAGGTGTTCCCGTACCTCCCCTTGTGTCGACAATACTGGATACCCCGGCCTTGCTAGAGATTATTCGTGGATTATTGGCTACCCAACAACACCAGATAGTGGTGCAACAACAACAACAACAACAACAATAGCAATACCAATAACAACAGCTTCAGCAGTAGGAACATAATGTCCTGTTGAACCAAGGGTTACAAACGACCCTAGAATGAGGCGGAAGAATAGATTCTGGGGCATCTGTTAGATTTTTCAGACTGGACCCCAGATATTTTGATATAACGGAGGACACAATCACGATAAATAATTGGCTCCAGGATATTAAGACCATCCAGACAACAGCTAAAGTTTCGGTCGAAGAACAGGTTGACCTGGTTCTCCTACAACTCCAAGATCTGGCAAGGGATTGGTGGGGCACGATGGAGGTAGGATTGAGGCATTCTATTTCATGGGAGGATTTTAGGACCCGGTTCAGGACAAAGTATTTCGGGATTGTGGCTCAGTGTGAGTTACAACAAATGTTCATTAACCTCAAGCAAGTTGGAAGGACAATAGACGGTTATGCGGCAGAGTTTTGCCGACTAAGCAAATTTGCTCCAACCATGGTGGCAACAGAGTTGGAGAGAGAAATAAGGTTCCAGCATAGACTTTACTTAGAGATCTTATACATGGTAGAGGTGCACGACTACCAGACCTTTGAGGCGGTATTGATAGCAGCCAAGAGGGTTGAGCTTACTTTCCAGAGGATGGCGTCCAAAAGAGTAGATCGGAAGAGGCCTCATAGACAGAACAATGAGGGAGGGCCAGTTCTGCGAACATTAGCACCATACCCTGGCATTCGCATCCATGACGTGACACCGAGGAGGCCAGTGACCTTTACAGTGATGGCACCAACTCGGCAACATCAGCAGTAACAACAACGATGGGGAGCGCCAACAGGTTGTACCTACTATGGTAAGGAAGGTCATACCCAGGATATTTTTCGGGCAGCTAACATACTATGTTTGAGATATATAAGCCCTGATCACAAGGTTGCCATGTGGATATTAATACAGAGGCCAGGAGGGCCAGTATAACAGTTTCCTGCGTTGTCAGCTCCAAGGACAGTGCAGCAAGGAGGACCAGCAGTAGCAATATGACGTTTAGCTCAGCGTCCGTTTCTGAAGCATGCCCAGCTTTATAGGAAGAAACATCAGAATCAGTAAGGGCCGCATCCATGGCAGCAAGGAAGACAGCAGCAGGGAGCTCAACAAGGCAAAGGGAATGCACTCACCTTGTCTTTGGAGGAAGCTCTGGCATCGGACGACGTAGTGGCAACTAAAATTTCTGTTACAACCTTTCCTGCCATATCTTTAATTGATTTTGGAGCTTCGCACTCATTTATATATGGACAATATGTGACACATATTAGATTAATATTTGAGGCATTGCCAGAGAGGCTGAATATAGTCACTGGCAATGGGATCGTAGAAGTTAGTAGGGTGTGCCTAACATGTCCAGTCGTAGTATGTGGGAATTTATTACCTGCAAAGTTGATCGAGTTCCCTATGAGTAACTTTGACGTTATCTTAGGCATTGACTGGTTGAGAGACTGTCATGCAACGATAGATTGTCGTGAGGGTAGAGTGTTGTTTAAAATTTTTGGTCTAGAAGAGTTTGTCCTTAGCAGAATATTAAGAGACCAACAAAAGGTAGGAGTCGCATTAGTAGCAAAGGAAGAATACCCGATGCCCAAGATAGTTAAAAAATTTATAGACGTCTTTCCCAATGATCTTCCACGATTACCCCCCAGTTAGAGCAGTAGAGTCTATATAGAGTTGATGCCAAGAGCAGAACCAGTATCCTAGAAGGTGTACCCTATGTCACCATCAGAGCTTGATCAGTTATATCAACATGTGAAAGAATTAAAGGCGAATAAGTTTATTTGGACCAGTGGATCACCGTGGGGAGAACCAACGGTATTGGTGAAGAAGAAGGATGGATCGACACGGTTGTGTATGGATTACAGGCGGTTGAATGCAGTGACAATAAAGAAGTACCCATTACCAAGGATTGATGGTTTGTTTGACCAATTAAGTGGAGAAAGAGTCTTCTCCAAGATATATTTACGATCAGGATATCATTAGGTGCGAGTTCAGGAGTAGGATTTACCGAAGACAATATTTAGGTTACAATATGGGCATTACGAATTCTTAGTTATGCCATTCAGACTGACTAATGCTCCAGCAGTGTTAATGGATTTGATGAACCATATTTTCATACCTTATTTAGACTAATTTATGGTAGTATTCATCGATAACATCCTGGTGTATTCTCATAATGGGGAGGAGCATGAAGAATATCTCAGGATAGTTCTATAAATTTTGAGGGAGCACCAATTATATACAAAGCTTAGTAAGTGTGAGTTTTGGCTGGATCGTATATCCTTTCTTGGACATATTATTTCTGGAGCAGGAGTATCAGTTGATCCCAAGAAGGTAGATGAGTAGAGAACTACCCAATTCTGAAGACAGTAGCAGAAGTGCGTAGTTTTCTGGGCTTAGCAGGATATTACAGGAGATTTGTGTTAGATTTTGCTAAATTCTCGGTACCATTGACTTGGTTGACGCGCAAGAAAGTTAAATTTGTGTGTTCGACAGAATGTTAGGCAGCCTTTGAAGAGTTAAAAAAGAAGTTAATCTCTGCACCAATCCTTACTCTTCCAGCAGGCTCCGGAGGATTCACAGTGTATTATGATGCATCTGGCAAGGGACTTGGGTGTGTTTTGATACAACAAGGGAAAGTAATAACGTATGCTTCTAGGTAGCTTAGAGATCATGAGAAGAACTATCCAACTCACGATTTAGAGCTAAGAGCAGTAGTGTTTGCACTTAAGTTATGGAGGTACTACTTATATGGCGATTGAGTAAAAATATTCACAGATCATAAGAGTTTGAAGTATGTATTCACGCAGAAGGACCTGAACATGAGGCGGAGAAGGTGGCTAGAGTTATTGAAAAATTATGACGTAAAACTTCAGTACCATCCAGGCAAGGCTAATGTAGTAGCTGATGCACTTAGCAGAGGAGGTAGAAAATTTATGTTGACTACTCAGAAGCACATTCTAGAAGACTTACGAGAGATAGGTATTGAGATATTACTTCCACAGAGTACATGATCTCAGGCTAGCCTACAGATTCAGTCAACTTTGGTAGATAGAATCAAACTAGCTCAGGCAAAGGACCCGAAGATTCAAAAGCTACAAGAAGAATGCGAGTCAGGTCTTCAGAAGGAGTTGACAATACATGAGGATGGAACGCTAAGGTTCGGGAATCGTCTATGCATACCAAGCGGGGATATTTGGCAAGAAGTTATGACTGGAGCACACAACTCCCTGTATTCCATCCATCCGGGAGGCACGAAGATGTACCAAGATATCAAGCAACACTTTTGATGGAACGAAATAAAGAGGAAAATTCCACGCTTCGTATCGCAATGTCTGATATGTCAGCAAGTGAAGGCAGAACAACATAGGCCGACATAATTTTTGTAGCCATTTCCTATTCCATAGTGGAAGTGGAAATACATCACGATAGACTTTGTGACTGATTTACCTAGATCACCGACTGGTCGAGATACAGTTTGGGTGATAGTGGATCGTCTCACAAAAGTTGCTCACTTTCTTCCTTTTTGAGTAGGACAATCTACAGAATAATTGACTGAAATATATATGCGACAGATAGTGAGACAACACGGTATCCCAATAAGTATCGTGTCAGATCAAGAAATACGGTTTACTTCACATTTTTAGAAAAAATTGTATCAGAGTTTGGGCACCAAGTTAAGATTCAGCACAGCTTACCACCTCCAGACAGACGGACAATCAGAGAGAACCATCCATACCTTGGAGGATATGCTTTGAGCCTGTAACTTAGACCTTTGTGGATCTTTGGAAGATCACCTTTATCTCGTTGAGTTCTCATACAATAACAGTTATCATGCCAGTATTCAGATGGCACCTTTCGAGGAACTATACGACAGAAAGTATAGATCACCATTGGCTTGAGACGACATTGTTGAGCGAAAGATGTTAGGTCCTGAAATGATCACATAGAAAGTAGAGGTTGTCAAGCAGATTAGAGAGCGAATTCGGGTTGCACAAGATAAACATCGTCATTGGGCAGATCAACATCGTAGACCTTTAGAGTTTCGTGTCAGCGACCACGTATTTTTACGGATTTTGCCTACCCGTGGAGTCTTTAGATTCGGGGTTCACGGAAAGCTTAGTCCGCGATACGTAGGTTCGTTCAATATTCTTGAGCAAGTTGGCGATGTTGCTTATCGTTTTTGCCCTTCCGCCTTCGTTACGTGAGGTACACGATGTATTTTATGTATCTCAGTTGCGTAGGTATATTTCAGATCCGAGTCATATCCTCGACCACTCTGAATTAGCCTTTGGTACCAACTTATCTTACGAGGAGCAACCCATATCTATATTGTACTAAAGGGAGAAGGTGCTCAAGAACCAGACTATTTCTCTTGTCCGAGTTGCTTATGGCCATCACTCTCTAGGAGAATCGATATGGGAGTGCGAGGACGATATTCGAACCCGGTACCTGCACCTATTCGATTTAGAAGGTATATTCTTTCTTATGCCTTCATATCTCGGATTCTATGATCAGGTGATCACCCGTATATTGTGATGATATTACTTGCATGTGTAGTTGCTAGTAGATTTGTATCGTGTTTGTCCTAACATTTTTATCTATTGCTTGGATTCAGATTTCGAGGACAAATTTTTTTTAAGATGAATAGAGATGTCACTCTCCGTTCCCGATATATGTATTTGAAATGTATTTTTATTTTAGCATGGTTGCATGTGCATGGAGACTAGACCCATTCTTTGGTTTAACCTTGCTTATGGTTTATTTTATGGGTTGGTTCAAGTCATGAGAACCCTTGGTTCAAACCTCAACCCTACCATATATAACCCAACATTTTCTCCCTCTCTTCACTTCTTCATTCTTTCCTCTTTCTTTAGTTTTCTCTTCCCATTTCCATAGGCAAGTACACCTTGTATGAGAAATTAAGAAACCCTGTATATTATTGTTCTATTATATTTGTTATATGTTTCTAAGAACTTTTAGAACTTGGAGTTTTCTGTTTTGATGGATGGATTAGTGTAGATCTACATTTTTAAACCTAGGATTTTATGGATTTCATGAGTTTTTCTTGGTTTTGATCTATTAAACATGTATTCTTGAAAACTAATTTTTGTTACATAATAGAGCTTTCAATTCAGATCATTTTGGCTTTTGGTTTACCTGATTTGGAATTAAAATGAAGATTTTATAGACAAAACAAGATTTTAATTTTTTGAAGCTTTTTTGCCATGGCCGAACCTGCTGTTTGGAGTGTCACGCCCCGATCTTCCATAGGCAATCGGTCATCCCCGCTGGGCGCGAATCACCGCGACAACGCTCTCACGGGACGATCGCTTGACCCATCTGGACGTGATACCGCATGAGTGTGAGCCGCGCCCTTGCAAGGCCGTGATATGAACATGCGGTAAGAGCTCTAAGCCACAAAGTCGCACAGATTGTCCGAGTGAAGTAGAATTTAAAACGCACAGGCGATTGGTAACATGTTCACAGAGTCATCAATAGCGGAAGCATTGAATAACACAAGTATATAAGTAAAGAAACTCTTTATTGATATTGATGTTACAAGCGACGCTAGACGGAGATTACAAGTCGCTCAAGCCTCTCTCTTGCTGAGCAGTAAAAGCGTGTCAAATGGCTATATTTATGGAATGATACATAGGCGATATTCCAATATTATGTCATGTATATGTGCTTCAGTTCCGGATATAACTCTCCAAGGCTCCAGAGTGAACTCTACGCCTTAGCACGCATAAAGGGGGCATCCGCACCGAACGAGGTTCTCCCGCACCCTGCAAGCAATCTGGTGGGTTATCAGTACATGAATGCACTGGTGGGGAGGCTTCTCGCCCGCTCGAAAAATCCAAACATATTATATAGGTTCCATGCACCATCTATTAAGTTATCTTTCTAGTCTTGCCTTAGGATCAGTTTCATGGAAATGATGAATGGCCTAACTCGTGTGGCAGTGCATCATGCGATATAAGGAACACGGCAAGACTTACCAACTTACCATCCGTCATTCCCTCTCCAAGGCAAACTAAGTTAAATCATGTACAAGCATATATAATAAAATCCAGGGGCAATAGCATATGCAAACACGAGTGTCTTGTGTGAGGTTATATTTTGGGTGAACGATTACACTGATTATCAGGTATGACACAGAAGATGTCCAAGTTTTCCATATGTACAAGTGTGTTATACTCAAGATTGTTCAGGTGTTTCCCGATTTCTGGATGCGATGCAATGACTCACATGTGGATTGTCGCTTAGCGAGGATAACTTATCTATATGAACTGGAGGTCGCTGGCATAGCCATAAAGGACATAGTCATTGATGATGATGGTATGCAACGAAAGAACATAGTACGCTACAAGCCATCCCGTCCAGAACATGAGATACTAAACTAGACGTTTCGTCTAGATCGGATCGGTGCCAGTACCCCAGCGACCGTCCGTAGGAACTATGACCTTATGCACAAGTTGTCCACGACATGCAAGTCTTGGGTCATTCCAAATTCACATCTTGACAAGATAATCCATAATTTTTGTTCTGAAAGAGCATTGCTCCACAAGCTATGATTCTTGATTTGCTTGACATGATTCTTATTCAGATGTAAACTTGACATGATTCTCGTTCAGAGCTCAACTTGACCTGATGCATTCCCCTGGTGCGGGGACTGCCTTGGCGACCCAACGGTCCCGGATACTTGCAGGTTCATATTGTACAGAAGAACTATTTGATAGTCTTCTGGCTAACTCGATGCATGCACAATACAGATAGTGTTACTTGATTGTTGAATAATTTGTATGGCAAGTATTGAAATGAGGCAACGAGTACAAACTACAAGTACAGTAAGCAAGCATGCATTTATATGAAACCTAGACATTTACGTTGGCACGGTCTATGGGTAAAGCGAGGAGTAAAACCGTAAAGGGACATACCGAAGGACATAATCTAGGGACGTGCAGTGTGAACAAGTAAATAGTGTACTACGAGGAGTACACAACGATCTACTCGAGGCATAGCAGGGTCTACTTGTACAAGGCAAAGGTAGCATGCATTTGGGTCTATATATAAGCAAAGTTTCATTTCCATATTCTAACACAAGCAATACAAGTTGGGATTATTCCCTTAACTAGGTGCATTATATTCTTTATTAGCATGCAGTGGGTGATTCACCTAGCGACGAGCATGTATCATCCATGTTTTAAGTGTACTGGCTAAGCAAAGACAAGTTCATCGTAGCCACTTACCTTAGCGATGATTTACCTCGGTCGAGCGATACTACGAGTGAGCCTCTGAAAGTCTAAGCCAGAACTCCTGAAGGGCCAAGTCTGGGAATCCTTTACCTCAAACGAGTCTTCTTGCTGAGAAAAGCGGGTCGGGTCATTGCACTTTTATCGTTTGAATCGGCAGTCCGCTTGAGCAGAACGGGTCGTTACATTATACACCACTCAGAAAAAGTCTCGTCCTCGAGACTTTCTGAGTGTAAGCCGTTCTATCACACTATCGAATCTATCCAAAGCATATAAATCGGTACCACTAGATCTGTTCGAACATAATTTCCTATTCGTTCTATATACCATATCGAGTATATGCTGGGTCGGTTTTATTGAATGACTCTATCATCCGATCCAAGTTCTGACTCGGTCTCTATTGTGCCTTAACACGGAACATATCGCTTAATACGGGGTCCGTTAAAATCCATCTAGAATGATGATCTAAGGCTGAGGCAAACTTATACAAGTTGTTATACTTATTCATGCGGATATTCACTTGCACTAGCATTCGAGATTAGCATATCGCGAGTCTGGATCGTGCACATATTTAAAGCATCCTTCAAACATATGCATGTCAACCAACTTAGCGATAGCGAAGTTTTAGCACTCAAGTTTCACATATCATTGAGTCTTGGATCGTGCACACGTTAAAGGCGTCTCTCAAATATATGCATTCAACCAAACTTAGAGATAGTGAAATCGGATAAGCTACTTGCAAAAATCTCAAGAGTTCTCGTTTCATGAATCACGATGATACTTCCAACAGGGTCGATCAAATTCTAAGTCATTTCTATTCCAACTCAAATCAAGTTTTGCACTACTGTTAAGCACGATCTATCCGGTCTACCGACTAGCATACATCCATTTGAGTCAAACATAATACACACTTACCGTTTCAAGTCTAACTCTAAGTCTTGTTGCCCTAGTTCTATGGCTTTGTTTAAGCAATGTTCTAAAGTCGGTTACACAAGTTCTTCACTCGGTGCAGGATCGTCTGCCTAATTACTAGGTCAGCTCATAAGGTCATAGGTACAGGTTCAAGCACACGATTCATCGTGCAAATTCGTTGTACGATGCTCGCCCCAATTTCTAAGGTCAAACCATTATTCATTTGTATGGGATATTCTATCCAAGCTCGTTTCGCTCAGATTTATAAACATCGAGCACGGATCATCCTACACACATTAACACGTTCGTTCATACAAGGGTCGAGTCCGTTCAGTCAAATCCATGATATATTCAAGATGCCAGACAAGCCTAGTAATTTGCATAGTCTATCTCCTCAAACATATTTTGATAGAATCCATATATCCATATCTAAGTCTTGACCACCAAGCCAAGATTCAATTTTAAACCTTTGTTTATAACTCCAAGTCGTTCAACCTGATTCATGTATCCATTCACGAAACCATCAAGCGTAGTTTGTTTCAGGTTCTAGGATAACTTATCCATGAAATATTTTTGATTCACTTGCATTTCCAAATTCGTCTTATCGTGTCGAACCAAAAGTCAATATGATCCATCAGTTGTCACGCTTCGGTCTTTCGTAAGTTCGATCATCCTCGTTGGACGTGGGATCACCAAGTCAACGCTCCCGCTGGATAATCGTCCTAATCTGGGCATGATGCATGCACGAGCATAGAGTTACGCTTGCACATGACAAGAATATTTGAAAGTTATGGTTATCTTCGAAATGATCGAGATACCTTATCATTTCACTTTTGCTCCATTCAAGTTATATATAAAATCCATCAGGTCATGTCCGTTCATGCAGTGATTATAATTTGTTTTAGCAAAATTATCCAACTTTAATATAACCGTTCGGTAAATCCATAGTCTATTTCTAGCATTTCTCAAAAAACTAGGTTTTAAATATTCAAGCCCAAGTATATTCTATTTTTTTTGATACGTTCTATTCATCGAGTTCGTTTGGAATAATCATCGAACATGTTCCTGTGAGTTTTATCATCCCTGTCGTACGTGAAATCACCACGCCGGCGCTCCTGCAGGATAATCATTCTCGTTGGGCTAATTTTGAAGGTTATCTTTTCGAACTTGATTTTAAGATCGTTCTTCCAAACTCCAAGTCAAATCCATTATCGCTTACACTTCTATTCGAGCGATATTGTATTCAAGTTTAGTCCGTTTTGTTTTAATCCAAAATTGCTCGCACGATCCTCCAAGTTTCCAACAAGTTTTCTTAACCAAGATTTCGGTTTTTATTCCCTTGAATCCCTATTCGATATAAGCCTGATCACTTATTTAAGACATTCTTAAATCGTTCAATCCAATTATCGTATAAGACCTACGAATCCGTTTGGACATTTCTAAATGATTCATACACCACTCGGAATCGAGTTACCTAATTAAATTCTCAATCGATGTTCGCATCAATCGCTATCATATTCACCAAGTTTTTCTTTGAATTCCTACACAATTCTAAGGCATCGTCTAATAAAATCTTACTCTCGTATATATATATATATATATATATATATATATATATATATATATATATATATATATATATATATATATATATATATATATATATATATATCCTTTTGATAATCATCCAATTAAACCATAATCGATTTGTATCTTCCGACACGAAATACCGTTCGAGCTATTTCCTAAAATCCAAGCACGATTCTCTATGTTCGCCTAAGCGATAAACTGATAAGGCTTTTATCGGTTGCCATTATAAGTCTGACTTATCCTTCTTACTGAACGATATTTCAATCTCGTTTGCAACTTAGCTTACACCAATGGGTCTTGGTGCACGATACTCAACACAACTTAGCCGAAAGACTGTGTGCATAGCTACCGTTTGAACGATATTCTATTTCGCATACTAACCAGTTGGGTAATCATGTATAGGCATTCGGGCACATAACTTGCAAATTCTAGCAGGAGTCTAATACAACCAAGTCTAACACAGGTCGGCACAAAGGCCTTCGTATTATGATTTAGTACAAGCAATTACATTATTCACATGTAACTTTTTGAAAGTATTTAGACTCATTGTTTGGAATATTTCGATGGGACATTGAGAGAGAGCGTATGCACATAACCTATGAATGAGCTTTCAAAACCAAGAAAATTAAAACAATGTCCAAAGGCGTAAAGCCATGCTTTGATACCAATATGTCATGCCCCGATCTTCCGCAGGTAATCGGCTATCCCCGCTGGGCGCGAATCACCATGCCAGCGCTCCTGCGGAATGGCCGCTTGACCCATCTGGGTGTGATGCCGCACGAGCATGAGCCGCGCCCTTGCAAGGCCGTGATATGAACATACGATAAGAGCTCTAAGCCACAGAGTCGCACAGATTGTCCGAGTGCAGCAGAATTTTAAACCCACAGGCGATTGGTAACATGTTCACAGAGTCGTCAATAGCGAAAGTATTGAATAACACATTATAGAAGTAAAGTAACTCTTTATTGATATTGAACAAGTGTTACAAGCGACGCTAGTCCAAGATTATAAGTCGCTTAAGCCTCTCTCTCGCTTAACAGTAAAAGTGTGTCAAGTGGCTAAATTTGTGGAATGATACATAGGCGATGTTCCAACATTATGTCTTGTATATGTGCTTCAGTTCCAGACATAACGCTCCAAGGCTCCAGAGTGAAATCTATGCCTTAGCACGCACGAAGGGGGTATCCGCACTGAACGAGGTTCTCCCATACCCTGCAAGCAATCTGGTGGGTTATCAGTACATGAATGCACTGGTGGGGAGGCTTCTCGTCCGCTCGACAAATCCAAACACGTTATATAGGTTTCGTGCACCATCTGTTAAGTTATCTTTCTAGTCTTACCTTAGGATCAGTTTCATGGCAATGATGAATAGCCTAACTCGTGTGGTAGTACGTCGTGCGATATAAGGAAAACGGCAAGACTTACCAACTTACCATCCGTCTTTTCCTGTCCAAGGCAAACCAAGTTAAATCATGTACGAGCATATATAATAAAATACAGGGGCAATAGCATATGCAAACACGAGTGTCATGTGCGAGGTTATGTTTTGGTGCATGATTACACTGATTATCAGGTACGTCATAGAAGATGTCCAAGTATTCCATATGTAAAAGTGTGTTATACTAAAGATCGTTCAGGTGTTTCTCGATTTCTGGATGCGATGCAATGACTTGCACGCGGATTATCGTTAAGCGAGGATGACTTATCTATATGAACTGGAGGTCGCTGGCATAGCCATAAAGGACATAGTCATTGACGAGGATAGTATGCAATGAAAGAACATGGTGCGCTACAAGCCATCCCGTCCAGAACAGGAGAGACTGAACTAGAAGTTCTGTCCGGATCGGATTGGTGCCAGTGCCCCAGCGACCGTCCACAGGAACTATGACCTTGTGCACAAGTTGTCCACGACCTGCAAGTCTTGGGTCATTCTAAATTCACATCTTGACAAGACAATCTATAATTTTTGTTCTGAACGAGCATTGCTCCGCGAGCTGTGATTCTTGATTTGCTTGACATGATTCTTATTCAGATATAAACTTGACATGATTCTCGTTTAGAGCTCAACTTGACTTGATGCATTCCCCTGGTGGGGGGACTACTTTGGCGACCCAACGGTCCCGGATACTTGCAGGTTCATATTGTACAGAAGAACTATTTGAAGTCTTCTGGCTAACTCGATGCATGAACGATATGAATAGTATTACTTGATTATGGCATAATATGTGTGGCAAGCATTGAAACGAGGCAATGAGTACAAACTACAAGTATAGTAAGCAAGCATGCATTTATATGAAACCTAGACATTTACGTTGGCACGGTCTATGGGTAAAGCGAGGAGTGAAACCGTAAAGGGACATACCGAGCGACATAATCTAGGGACGTGCAGTGTGAACAAGTGAACAATGCACTACGAGGAGTACACAATGATCTACTCGAGGCATAACAAGGTCTACTTGCACAAGGCAAAGGTAGCATGCATTTGGGTCTATATATAAGCAAAGTTTTATTTCCATGTTCTAAAACAAGCAATGCAAGTTAGGATTATTCCCTTAACTAGGTGCATTATATTCTTTATTAGCATGCAATGGGTGATTCACTTAGCGACTAGCATGTATCGTTTATATTTTAAGTATGCTGGCTAAGCAAAGAGAAGTTCATCGTAGCCACCCACCTTAGCGATGATTCGCCTCGGTCGAGCGATACTCCGAGTGAGCCTTTTAAAGTCTAAGTCGGAACTCCTGAAGGGCCAAGTCTGGGAATCCTTTGCCTTAAACGAGTCTTCTCGCTGAGCAAAGCGGGTCGGATCGTTGCACTTTTGCCGTTTGAATAGGCAGTCTGCTTGAGCGGAACGGGTCATTACATGGAGAAGATGAAGTCTTCATGCGGCCAACTAGTTATGCGGCTGAGAGTGTTATACGGCCGAGAGGGGTATGCGGCCTGAACTTTTGCCACATACTGACAACATGTGTCCATCTTATTGGATGCATGACTTCATATTTATACATGTATCCTTGAACACCATATATTTTCACTCGCTGAACGAATGAGAAACGCTAAGTCGAAGTGACCTCCATGCGACATCGAACTCCATGCGGCACGACACTAATGCGTTATTGGAGAATATACATCCACCATTTCCTTGGACGCATGATTCTGAACCATGTCACATATTTTCTATCATATTTGTCTTTTCTCTCTGATATACTTTATGTCTTGTCACATCAATAACTTTATGTCACATCACTGATACTTCAATCATTTTTCGTCACTTCAATACTTGTTCCAAGGAGTAGACTTTAACCTTGAGCATGCGATCTGACTCTATATGCGGCCAGGACTTTCCATGTGGCTTGACTTTATATGCGGCCTCGACTTCCCATGTGGCCTAGAGACCCATGCGGCCTTGCTTATTTTGATTGAATATTTCTTGTTCTTCGTGACCCAATGTATAATTGGTAATTTGATTCGAATACTGTATCCGTGCTGATACCACTATTGCCTGATAATTGTCCTTGATTTAATGTGCGCCGAGGTACGACACATCGTGTCACGTGTTAAGTGATTATATTTGGGTTGTGCATTAAGAATGCCTCCAAATTTCTGAACGCGTGATATTATAAATATATATTATTTCCCTAGCACGGGCATAATAAGCGAGTCAACTAGCAAAGAGTGGCTAGGATTTTGATTTAATGAATATTGCATACATGCTCAGGTGAATCTAGATTTGACTTCTATGGATTCGTATCTAGCGTGCCCGTACTTTGTACGACATCTTAAGGGAGATTCTTATGTGACCACGCCTTATGATTTCCAACACAACATAGGACTAATTAGGTAACTAAAAGTGATAGTAACATTGGAGGAAACGGTATCCCGAGATCATGCCAACGAACCTTTCCATAGAGATTTATTCTAGTGAGCTGTGGGCTGGCCACCACAAATACTGTATATCATCTACCTTAGTAGAGTGCAGTATCTGACCTATTATTATGCCGAACTACTGTTTCACTATAGGAATACTGGAACCGCTAATACTGTATTTTTAGTGCTGTGGCCCTACGGAGGACAAGTGCATCCTGCAAGTGCTTATTTTATTTATCTATTGGTTCGATTAGCTCATATTCGGCACTGACGTGATATAAGAATTCTTATTATGCATTATTTCTGAGATAACCTCAGACTCCACAAATTAGCAAGCAGTACTAATAATTCATCGATATAATAAAATAGACTTGGTTGTGATTGTATTATTCGGTTAGTAGCCTAGGGAGATGGACTATCATAGTGTGATGGTTCAACCATTGTCCTTGTTTGGTTGTAGGGTTGGGCCTTTGCGGTAGGGTATACCATGGACCTAAGTTACGATACTGAACCTATGTATTATTATATATTTTTCTTGAGATTTTGTTTCTCTATTTCGTGCTTCCTTTTTGGTACTTGTTATTTAGGGTCTAACCCCTCTGGTTTTGCATGGCCAGGTTTCGAGCCAGCACCCGAGGATCTTGCGTACCTTCCGCCAACTCATGGCGCGTACCAGGAACATGGTCGCAGGGTATAGCCAGTGGGTTTTCTTTTTTCCTGCTCATCATTGAACATTTACTTCTTTTGGTATTTAGCCACCGGTGTTTGCCATTTAAATCAAAAAAAGAACTGAAAGAACTGAATTTGATTAAAAAACTAAGAAAAAATATAGAGAAGTCCTAGAAGACAATCTAAGTACAAAGTTATTTTCTGGGGGTGACAAAGGAGGGTTAGGAGTGTAGCAAATCTCTTTACTCTGTGGATGATCCGATGCAGAAGCTCCTCTCTTGCTCGAGTGTAAATCCGCAGATAGCCTGCCAGCCTTTTGTTTGGGTCTGGTACCCTACTATTTATAGTCATATTTGTGGCTGCATGGATTTCAGACCACATGGATGGCAGGGTTTGTCACGTGTCCCCTCGTAACGGAAGCGTGCTACAGCTGTTACGGCCATATTTCTAGAGTAGGGACATTGATGTCATTTGCAGTATTTATATATATATATTGTATTGTAGTTACATAATATGTATAATGTGTGATATTATTATAATTAATGATATATATTAGTGGACTAGACTTGAATGGACCATGGACTTTACATTAGACTAGTCATATTTGAACCCACTAATTGATCCCTATTCATTAAATTAGAATCTATTTAGACCCTCACTTAGGATTTAACCCCACTTTTTGAATAACTCTTCATGACTAACCATAGGGGTATTAAGGACCTTATGCATTTAAAACCCTAAGCCCTAGGTGTGACTGGCCTATATACAGAGAGGGAGCCTCCCTCATAGTCATTCATAGCTCATGAAGAAATCCTAGAAATAGATCTTCCCCAAACCCTTTCTTTCCTCCACAAATTTCAAAATTTAAAACCCTAAACCCTCTCATTTTTCTCATCTAAGGAGCCTAGGAGCTTAAGTCACAAGGAGCATTGGAGAGGAAGAGGCTTGGCTAGAGAACCCTTAGGTTGCATTGGGAATCCATATCCCAAGAGGTAAAATTCTGAAATCTTACCTTCAAATCCTGTTTTCATGGTTTTATTGGCCATTAGGAGCCCATCCATGATTTAGGAATAGCCATAAGGGGAGAGCATGAGTCTCTATTAGTTTTTATGATGATTTATTCATGGTATTATATGTATATTTGGGGTTTTGTGTTTTAAGGATGTATTTTCCCTTCATGGTATTATATGTATATTTGGGGAATCCATATATATATTTGATATGTAGATGTGTTATTAGTTGTATGATTGGGAGTTTTGGCAAGAGGTGGGTTGTGTATCATGAGTATCCTAGATTAGTGCACACTAGGTGTTTGTTTAAATATATAAGTGTGTATGTGTCCATGTTAGTGTGGGTGATGCACATATCAACTATGCTGCTGTGTACTGTGTGTGTGTGTGCTAGAGGGGTGTCGGGTATGTGTAGATTTTATACTTAATATTTGGATGAGCAGCAGTATGGAGTGAAGCTCTGCACAGTTAGTTGTAGAAGTTGGGAACCTGGGCATGTTAGAGCAATGTTGTAGACCCTGTTTGGAGCTCGAGTGCAGGGGGCTTTTGTGTAGGGACTGAAATACTAGTATCAGTCCTGTGTGCACTATATTAGCAGTAGGATATGTATCAGTAAGTGGTAATAGCAACAACTATTTGATGTGTTAAATTGGTTAATAGTAGATAGGATCGGGCACTGCAGAGGTTGGTTACAGTTATACTTGCATTGAGGTTGCTGTGCAGTGCATAGTGTCGAGTATGTGACTGTTTTGTGCACTGTGTGAGGCTATGAGGGATTAGTATATCAGCAATCACTGATATACAGGGACACATTGGGGGAGTACTCGGGTTTGAGTGTCCACTGGTGCACAGTTGGTAGAGGATCAGATTAGTTGTAGCTAGGTGCTAATACCTGCATTAAGGTTGCTATGCAGTGCATAGTGTTGGGTTCAGAGATAGGAAGTGCAGTGCTTGGGACACTGCAAGTTAAGTGCACCAGTATACAGCTCGGGTTCAGGTAGGTATGTTAGTATCTGCAGCAGTATCAGTGTATATGTTGGGGGAGTCATAGTGCAACAACATTGATAATCAATGCCAGGCTCAAGCACGAGCTGATCAGAACTTGTGCACTCGAGGGAACTGCCTGCAGGGTGTGCAGGTATAGGCTAGCTAGTATATTGGATCTGTGAGGATGGACTTGTCCCTGAGAGTGGTGAGTCATACTCAGTGTCAGGTTCTCAGTATATTAGTGAGATGATACACTGATATCAGTTTAGGTAACTTATGAGCAGCTAGTATAAGGGATGTTGTGTGGGGTTACTCTTGCAACTGTCCACACAGTCTAGCAAGGTTCCCTGTGCATAGTTGGGCTAGGGGATTTGACACAGCAAACTGTGAGTAATTCCTGCTGTTGCAAGCAATGTTAAGGAAAATTGATTCCATGGATGTAGGGTGTTCAGATGTGTACTCAGTGGGAGGAGCTCGAGCTCAAAGCTTACAGGCAAGGATGGTTGGGAGCAATACAAGTGATCACTCCATTATTGTAGTTGAGCACAGACAAGGTGATGAGTGAGTCTGATACTTGGTATCAGTCAATTTTGGTGTATCAGTAGGATACCTGGACAGGTAGGTAAGGTTGTAAACTTTGTAATAGGGCTCGGGTTGAGTGTCCAGATGGTTGGGTAAGGCAGTGATGCTTGTGTGGGTGTGTTCCAAACTTTTGATCAAGTGCAGTATTGGTAGTATGATACTGATATGCAAAGTATTAGTAGTATGAAGTTTCTGTGGATGAATAGGGGCATAAAGCTTTGTGTATTGGGTTTTAACCTGGTTGATACCTTAAGTATTAGTCCAAATTGGACCTAGGAATGAGGACTGGATGCCAGGATTAAGTATAGGTGCACCAAGCAGCATATGCATGCAAGGTTCAGACCTTGAGAGGGTATCAGCTCGTTGTGAGGGATTTCTGTAGTACCAGTCTTGGGTGTATGATACTGGGCTTAATTACTAGTGTATCAAACCTACTAGGGTGGCAGTTTAAGAAATTAGTACCTTGGTTGAGTTTTGAGCAGGTGAGGTTGAGGTTGTTGAGTGGTAGTAATAGTAGAGGTACTAGTGTAGTGTTTGATTATGTATAGAGTGAGTTATAATTAGGTATTAGTTATATACTAAGGTAATAGTTAGGTAATGACCCAGTTAGCCTTGTAATGACTAGTAAACCCATTTATAGACTTAGAAATAGCCTAAAACCCTCATTCAACATAGTTAACCACTTTTATCATTCTAAACACCAATTAACACTTATATTTCATATTTAGGTCATTGTGATTCTATCTTGGACATCGACCCTCATTCCTTGCTCAGGACCATAGGCGAGTACATTCTCTGACAGTTTTTATTATTTTGATTATTACTATGATTTTAGTTGTAGTGTATACTTGATTCTGACATAGCGGATAAACGGGCTAGTATCATAGATACTTATCATGATGAGTCGTGATTGGAATCTATCGTACTAGCTGGAGACGTAAAAATATTAACAAGATTATGTGATCATACCCAACCTTACATGCATCATAGCTCACCCCACATATCACGTAGGGTGTAGCCTGACCATTTACATGCCTCATAGCCTGTTATATATAATTAGCCTGACTATTGCTCGTATCATAGCCAACCAGATGGTTAGCCTAACCTCACATGTATCATAGCCAATAATATATAACAAGCCTGATCTAGTCCCAAGCCGATCACATAGCAAACTGATATTTTATAATACTTAGCTAGAATTCCTATTCATTTATTTTAGTACATTTATTTCTAGCATTCACATATATCTGTTCATTGCTAGTTAGTTCTATATGCTGATTACATGCCTCTCAAGTATCCTTATTTTCTAGTATTTCCTTCATCATATATTTTTTTGCACTATCTTATAGTTTTTGTCAATATAATTGAAATTGCTGTTAGTGTTTGTGCTTTCCTCCAATCTTGACTGGATAATATTTTCAGAAGATCTCAAGAATTTTTGCCCTACTCACTATGGTCCAGGAATAGATGGAGATTACATCCCGGAGATTCCAGAGGAGCCACTCTCCTTAGAGGAGACACCGCCCACAATTGTTTAGACAATATTTAGTCTAGTTTATCCATGTTTTGGATTGTTCTAAAATGTGGGACTTGGGTGTATTATGTTGAGACTTATTTATGTTGAGTCAGTTAGACTGTAGACTTATTATTGTTATTTGAGTTGTGTTTTAGACTTATGTCAGAACTTCTTTTATCTTTTTCATCTTATCGTGCCATTTACTTTCTTATAGTTATTGTGATTGAGTACTTTATGTTTTGATGATCAAATGCATATTCATTGTCCTCCTTATGGAGTTGACCTAGACAGCGTTCTACCGCCGATGCTGTGGCGTAGGATGGATGTACCCACGGCTCATGCCCAAATTCTGGGTACGGGTTGTGACAACAGCTATGTACGAAAATCTGGGCTCTGCTGCCATATGGAGATTTGTTGGGATTTTATTGTTTGCTGAGTATCTGGACGGTTCTTAACTGTTGTAGGTGCGACTTGGTCAAATGGACACATGGGCGCTATTTGGTTGGAGAGAACTACTCAGTTGTAACAACAAGACTTGGTTGATGTAGAATCTGGGTCACATGTGGCCAAAGACGCACGGGACGTACAGAGTCTAGAACGCACAGGGCCAGAGAAGCATGGACCGAATGGAGTCTGGGACGCATAGGCCAGAGACGCATGAACCGCATGGAGTCTGGGACACATGGGCCAGAGCTGTATGGGATGTTTTTATCGTGTTATCCACGTAGCTCTGCACTATCCTTGGGACTTATGCCTCTTCGTGTGTTCTCGTCCTTCGAAACAATCATAATTTTTTTTTGTCAGGATTTTGTATCAGGCGCCATATTTGTTGTCAGGACGTTATGTCAGGTCGACCTGCGGCCAGTTGTTAAGACGCTCTTTTGGACCGCATGGGTGTCCCTTTTCTGGGCCGCATGGTGTCCATGTAGTCCAATATCTGTTGAGCTTTATTTTGGGGTGCATGAACATCGGTCACATGGATGGACATTTTCTATGCTTCTACAAGACCCCTTTCAAAATTTTCAAACTGATAAGTTTGAAATACTTTGAATAAGAAGCATGAATGGGGTATGTTCCGGCTGCATGGTCATTGAGCCGCATGGGCGAATGATGCAAGGCTGTCAATTATGAATGAGGAGATTTGGTTCGATCTTTGGGCGGATTTGTTAGGATTCTGTGCCATCTCCTGACACGGGGCTCGAGACATCATATTTTGACGAGATTAAAGAGGATCACGTGGATCGAGATATCGGGTTCATCTTATTAACCGCTCGGTTCATTACCTCGATTCCTTTATACGATTTTGGAGCCTAATAAATAAGCAGTCAGGGGGAGAGAGAACTTTTATTTCTTTGCTTTGTTTTCTCCTTTTTTTGTGAAGGATGACGAAGGCTGCGACTCTCATCGCCGAAGAGTTTATTAGGGGTGGTCTCGATCTATGGCCTCCTGATCTGGATATTCTATTGGAGGTAGGGTAGTACCGCCATTCTTCCACCGGGCTGTAAAGGACACAGAGGCACTAGTACACCATCTTGCTACATGAGACTTGTCTTGGGCATGTACAGACCTCTTTACAGAGTTCTGTCGTGTGGATGAGTACTCCTCTGTAACATGTGCGCCGAGCTTTGGCATGGCCGCATGGGTGGGGGGTCTTCTGCTTTCATGCGCACAGAGCTTTATCTTTGGCTCGATCGCATGGATGAGACCTCCTCTTGCTCGCACGTGCAAACTCGGTCGTGCATCGCTGCGGCCGGGCAGCAGTATATGACAGCTGTGTCTTTATGCGATCTTCGCTGAGACTAATGCATATCTTCTTTTTGTAGGTTCTGTCCTCACTCGTGATGCTCATGATGGAGCATGAAAGGATATTATAACATCCATCATTCGAAGAGAATTTCACCCATATGCGTCGGTTCCTCGTCAAGAACTAATCCAGGAGATGAGGACAGTTCACCTAGGACTGATCCCGGAGATGAGGATAATTCAGTAAGGATTGATCCAGGAGACGAGGATGAACATCCTGCGTCACGCACTGAGTCATCCTTGTTTATGCAGCATGCTAGATACATTTCTTCCCTCTATGCAGCTTGCTACCGGCTGGGGGCTTGTGGCGACAATGACAGGATTTGGATTAATTGTCATTTCTATTGTTAATCTTCCTGCCTATTTGTAGAGCGTCTGTTCCTGCTCTTCCCTTGCTACCCTTCAGTATGGATTCCATATAATGAGGTTTGCACTATGGAGTGGTGAGCCAGAAAGCCTTGAGCTCTGCTGTTAGGCCCACTTGTGTCTGTGGCAGAAATAACATGGGGGCGCCTTTTAATGGAAGAGGTTCTTGTTGGCGAGAACTCATGGAAATCCTTAAAAGGGATTTCTATCATATGTACTCAAGACCTTGAATATTAATGAAAATTCTTGAAATATAATGGATTTCCATTATATGTACCCATGATCTTGAATATTAATCAATAAAGTCTCTTTTTCTTTTTTCAGAATTTTGTATGTTGTAGATTTTTGGGTATTGTACTAGAGATAATATGAATGTAGCACCATACCGTATATTTTTAAGGATATCCTACTGGAAAATTTTGGTGGACCTATTACCCTTTTGCGCACTTGGGATACGAGTAATAAATTCAAAAACAAACCCTATCAGAGGTAATATGGATGTGATAAGTTTTATAGATTTTAAGGATATTCCGCTAGGGAAACTTTGGTAGACCTATTACCCTTTTGCGTACTTGCCGTACGAGTAATAGATTCGAAAATAAACCCTATCAGAGGTAATATGGATGTGATAGATTTTGTGGACCCATTAATTTTTGCGCACGTTAGTGCAAGTAATAGGTTTGAGACAAGCCCTGAGTAATATGGACGTTACAGTTTTTGTGGACTTAACACCGCGGGCTTACTCCGGATTGGGTACAGGTGATAAGTTGGAAGACAATCAATATTAGAGGTAATATAGACGTGATGATCGATGGTCAAGGCTAGAAATCTTGCTCAGAGGTAATATAGGCATGGCAAACTCCGCTAGAGTAGTGTATTAAAGCGACGGTCTAGAGATAATATGGACATGAACCAGCGCCCAGGAAGATACGATATAGTTTGGTAATAGAGGAGTACCAGTCTAATTTAGACGTAATATTTTTTGAGAAACTTACCATTGATAGGCATCAGGAGCAAGTCGTCGTTGGATTTTGCTAGCCGGTATGCGCCGTTGGAGAACACAATTTCCACAACGAACGGGCCCTCCTATTTATGTTGGAATTTGTCGATCATCTTATGAGTCATAACCATCTGTCTTCTTACTGTTCAGACGAGGTCACCTACTTGAAACATTCTCTATTTTACTCGTTTGTTGAAGGCTCGAGAGAGATGTGCTTGATACAACTCTATCCGTTGTTGAGCTGAGAGCCATTTTTTGTCGAGTGCTTCCAACTCCTGTAACCGTCGGCGATAGTTGTCGTCCGTGGTTAGTTGGCTGGAGAGAGGTACTCGTAGTGAAGGGATTTGGATCTCGAGTGGGAGTACCACCTCACTTCCGTACACCAAGGAGAATGACGTATTCCCAGTAGCTGTCTGGACTGTTGTACGGCAGGCCCAGAGATATTCATCCAACTTCTCTTTCCAGTCGCGTTTGTTGGAAGACACAAATTTTTTGAGGAGCTTGATGATGGTTTTGTTGAACGCTTCTGCCAGTCCGTTTGCTGTGGGATTGTATGCCGTAGAGGTTACGTTTTGGATTTGGTTCTTGTCATAAAACCGATAAAAGGCGTGACTTGCAAACTACAGACCATTATCGTAGACGATCATATGCGGCAAGATGAAGCGATAATGTGATGGTTGATGAAGTTAATCACGTTTAATATTTTGACTTCAGCAAGTGGAATAGCTTTTTCCTATTTTGAGAAGTAGTCGATGATCGCTCAGATGAATCAATGTCCTTTTGATGAAGATGGACTGATTGACTCGATGATATCCATTCCCCACGCCTCAAACGGCCAAGATGCAACCGTTGTGTGTAGGAACTCAGATGACTTGTGGATGAAGTCTACGTGGATTTGGCATGATTGGCACTTCCTTGCGTAATCAACAACATCTGCTACCATCGTCGGCCAATAATAGCCCATTCTTCGAAGACGGTCCTATAGCTTTGGACCGGGTTGATGCACCCCGCAGATGCTGTCGTAAGCTTTGCGGAGGGCTTATTTTGCCTCTGCGATCGACAAGCATCAGAGCAGAAGGCCATCATAGGACCGACAATACAATATTTTGGTCTCCATGTCATAATAAAAACGGAGGGAGAATCTTCTGATTGAAGTATCTACCTTTGAGTTTTCAGGAAGAATTTTATACACTGCATAGTCGATGAATGAAAGCCTCTAATATTGAGCATCGGTGTCGACCTCCGCTACATAGCTGAGACATAAGCATAGGTTGATTTTGGGATAGACCATCTTTTGACCGATCACCTTGATTAGCTGATGGGTGTTGTCTGGGACTGCCAAGGAAGCAACGATGCCGGCTAAAGCGTCTGCCTCAATATTTTACAATTGAGGGACATGCTCAATAAAGAATATCTCGAAGGTCGTAATGATGCGGAGTGCATATTTGTAGTAGGGGATCAAGTCTTTGTTTCAGACTTCATATACTCCCCGGACTTGATTAACGATTAGTTGAGAATCATTGTAGGCCTCCAAGTACTCTACTCCGATTAGCTTGGCGAGCTAGAGTTCGATGATTAGGATGTTGTACTCTGCCATATTATTGGAGTATGACTCTGTGAGAGAGTATGCATGATTGATAACGAGGCCGTATGGGGAGATCAATACTATCCCGACCCCAACGATGATGTTACCTTTGGGCCCTGCTCTTGTAGCACCGTTAAAGAACATTCGACAAACTGCTTCGTGTGAAGTGACATTGGCGTCTGCCAGTTCGTCTAGAATCTCTTCATAGAGCTTTAAGATTTTTGACCCCAGTGGGCTGCCAGAAAGTCGGCCAATGCTTGACCCATGATGGCCTTTTGTGGGACAAATACCATATCATATGGAGATAATAGTATTGCCCAGGTAGCCAAGCGGGAACTGAGTGCCCAGGTTTGGTTATGAGGACCCTGAGGGGGTTGACTCATGAGATTATATAAATGATCTGTCCAGTCACGTAGTATCAAGTTTTCTGGATGACGAATACCAACGTAGGGCACTCCTTCTCGACGGTGCTATACATATGCTCTGTGCCAACCATCATCCGGCTGAGGTAGTATATGGCCTACTCGTGGCCTGAATCATTATTTTGGGCTATCAGGGCACCAAGAGTATGATCTATTGCATGTACATAGAAAAGGAATGTCTTTCCCATGACCGGGGCCACCAACACATGAGGGTTTAATTGGTATTATTTGATGTTGGCACTCTTCATTCCAAACAAAGGAGACACCTTTCTTCATGAGCTGTGTGAACAACTGGCAATGTCCAGAGAGGTTTGATATGAACCTCCTGATGTATGCCAACCTCCCTTGGAGGCTGCAGAGTTCCCGGAGATTCCTTGGTGGATTCATCTCTAGGATGGCCTTGGTCTTGTTGGGGTCTATGTGAATACTCCAGGAAATGATAACAAAACCCAAAAATTTATCGCTTGAGACTCCCAGGAAGGACTTGGTAGGGTTCATCTTGAGGTGGTGTGCACGTATTAAGTCGAATACACTCAGTTCTTAGAGGTGATCATCATTGGAGCGACTCTTGACGGTGATATCTTCGATGTAGCATTCCACCATCTTGTGCAGATGTTTACAGAAAATGGTGCTCATAGTTCGTTGATATATAGTACCTACGTCCTTCAGACGGAAAGGCATAACTGTATAGTAGTATATGCCTATCGGCGTCCGGAATAATGTATGTTTCTCATCGCCGAGAAATATTTTGATTTTGTTGCAGCTTGAGAATCCATCCATGAAGGACATGCACTCAAAGCCACAAATGTTGTCGATCATTACGTCGATGATTAGAAGAGGGAATTAGTCTTTGGGACATGTCGCATTTAGGTCATGGAAGTCGATGCAGATTCGGATCTTCCCATTCTTTTTCATGACAGGCACAATATTGGTACCTAGTCGGGGTATTGTTCCTCACGGATGAAACCATTAGCTATCATCTTGTTGACTTCAGCTTCAATGGAATTCATTACTTCTGGCCGAAACCGTCGTTGCTGTTGCTTGACTGGTTTAGTATTTGGCTGAATGTTGAGTTTGTGGACCATGATTTAGGGATCCAGACCTGGCATGTCTTTATAAATCTAGGCAAAGACATCAATATATTCCCTAACAAGTTATAATAGGGATTTTCGGTCTTCGTCGGACAGGCTTTGCTGACGAAGATAGGCTTTCGGGAGGTTTCGTCACCTAGATTGACTTGTACAACTTCATCCTCGGTAGGAGTTTCTCGCTGCTCAAATTGTATCTCCCATTGTGAACCAAGGTGTTGGGCCCAAGGTTCCATTTCAAAGAGCTCGGGTGGCTCCTCGTTGTCTTTCTCAAGGTCAGTAGACACAATGTTGGAGGACAGTGTTTGTCTGAGCACGTCCCCGATGCTGACATCTGAGTCCCAGACTAAAGATTCTGAAGAGTGTGAGCGCACTTCATATTCTTTATCTGAGCCCTCTAGGGTAGTAGGAGGTGTTACATATCCTAAGCCATGCTTAGTCTTATGATAGTAATCCTTGGGCTTGTCTGCAGGGGAGGAAAGTCGTAAAGGCGACCTTCGGCCTTTGTCGTAGTTCAATCCCTCAGTGACTTTCATGTTGTATCCCATCTTTTGGATAAGATGTAGGGCTTATGAGCTGTACCGGTAGAGTGATATTCTTTCTACCTTGAATTTGGGTTCTTTTTCTATTGGGATGAAGGACCGGGGGCATTCCACTCTGTCGAAGATGATGAGCTTATCTCCCTTCTTCCTGGGTGGGACTTAGAAATAAGAACCCTGACTAGAGCGAAGCTGGTGCACGGTGTAGGTAGTGGTCACTTATATATGGAGATTAAGGGCCAGATCGTACTCTAGGGAGTAGAGTGAACTTATATGCATACGCTCCGAGTAGTTCAAAGATAGCCCTTTATTGAGAAAATAAGGTATATTTTCTGGAGGGATTAAATCGTCGGGGGAAGGGATGTTGACATTGGCGGATATATACTCCTCAATCTCATCCTTCTCTTCGGCTACCCCTAACACAAGCGAGTGCTTTGGTGGTTTTCTGTATAATTTTACCACCAAAGGTCCAAAAGCTGCAGTCGCGGTCGGGTCCTACTTTGGTGGTCGACTCGGCCTGTGAAGGCGAACAATCATAGGTTCAGGAGGCGTTGATAGAGCAGAATCTTCTTTTGGTTGTCGATTCGGCCTACGAAGGTGAATGGCCATTGGTTTTGACGATGCTGAGTACCGAAGGTTCAGGTGCCTTCTCGCGTGATTTGACGATGAGTGATACGGCCACATCGGGAGTGCGAGTCTTGAGGCGGATTCTCATAGGCTCCTCGGACGCCGTTGTGGCCTCGACTTCATCGTCGGCCTTATTGCCACCTTCATCTTGGTAGACTTTCTTATAGAGGATCGAGTCATAATAGTATATCTCGATACTCTTAAATGGATCGACATCATCGAACTCTATTTTGACAAAACCGTGTTCGTCTACATATTTTAGGCACTGGTGGAGGGTGGATGGCACTATCCTGTGTTCATGTATCCACGGACCCCCTATCAAGACATTGTAGGACGTATCTACGTCTATGACGTAATAGGTGACTTCTTTTTTTAAGTCGCTGATATGGTATTTTAGGCAAATTTTACCCATATGGTAGCTCCTTCCTTTGTTAAAGCCACTGATGGCAGTATTGGTGGCTGCCGGATGATGCATCGGGATCCCCAGGGTCTGAAGCAAACTTCTCGGGATGATGTTGATCGACGATCCTGGGTCAATATGCATTCGGTCTACCTTGACATTGCCAATATATCCTGTGTAGTATAGGGACCGATCGTGCCCATTGTTCATGAGCAACATATCCTGCTGCGAGAAGGTGATGTTTGGTATCGCATCCATGGCGTTGTTACAATGTGTACAAGAAGTAGGATCTTCAGTTTGTGGCTTGACTTGCGCCAGGTAGATATCGGCATTCTGCAATGCCTTACTCAAGGCAGCCCGAGTGTCTTTAGAGAGACGCAAGAGCTCAAATAGCGAAAATTTTACCGAAGTGTTGTCTAATTGTGCTAAGATATCAAAGTTATAGGGCATTTTCAGCCCTTGTGGTCCATCCCTGACAGTTTATCGAAGCACGTCTCCTTTTATTTAGACTTGTCCACTAGCGGGGGCTGAGATCTCCCAGGACCAGAGGTGGTAGGCGCGATAACCGAGGGCGTATCGCCGTGCATCGGTTGGTATATTATGCCTGACCTTGTTGCACCTGCTGTCAGCTCTTCATTCAAGGAGGAAATTGTGTAACATGACTTAAATTTCCTGTCTTTGGGCTTGGCGGTGGAGGATGTCGCCGGTTGTGTCAAGTCTGGCACGAGGTCGGGATGGACCCACATGACCTCCCCATGTGGTGTGGTAAGAGGTATTAGCCCGGCCGTCTGGTCTCGAGCTAGTGGAAGGTTGACAACTTCCATAGTTGCCTTAGGGACAGGGACTACTCCGTCTTGGGCTTCTGTCGGAGACACCATATTGGCGGCGACCATATATATGGATTTGTGTAGTTTTGTGTTTACATAATGGATGTATTATTGTAGTGTAGTATAGATGAGTATGTGATGATGATATAAGATTAGGATCAATGGAGGTTTTTCAATTAGAGGTTATGAATATTATGCATGGTTGAAAAATAAATGCTAAATTAAATATTTACGGGTTAAATAGGAATTGATTGAGGATATGAAATACATGCATACGAGGATGGAAATTGGGATATAAAATGAGGGTGGATGTTAATGCCATATGAGACGGTTATCCTAATTATTAAACACGCATTTGTTATTGTGGTTTAGCTGTTTTAAAACTATGACTGAGAATAAATTGATAATTAAAAGGGTGATGGACTTGGGGAGCAGGTGATGGATTTTGAAATAGGTATTATATCAGATCATGAGTCAGAGATTGAGGACTGTGAAATATTAGTTAATTATTGAGATTGAGACGGAGCTTAGGTATAGATGTGTGTCGCATCCCTGGTTGACGTGGGATAGATTATTGATTTTGGTTTGTATCTCATCTCTAGGTACTACGGGATCTGAGGACTTGGACGTGGTACCGGATCCCCATCATCAGCAGCCGCACACAGGCAAGTGTACCTTGCCACCCTGTATTTCAGATTACAGATATTTGTTATATCTTTATGTACTTTGTGCACGTATTTATGTTGACATTCGATACTCCGCGTCCGGATCACCACCGGGTGCAGACGTTCGTCGTAACGTTTTAGAATAATTGTTAGATGTTTCGTAGCACCTCGATGTACGTACTTGAGTATATCGACACCCAGGACACACTCATACACTGTGATCGTGCCAGATTCCTATATCCTGATACTGACATCATGACCAGAGACTGGGATGACCTTAGGGTCGCGTCTGTTGAGTTACTTCTATGTGTCGAGACTGTTAGATAGAGGTTCAGGTTCAGCGCACCATCGTTGACCGCTTGGGAAGGGGAAGACAGTTACTAGACGTTTGGGCTCCTCTACACGCGCTTATATATATTTATGTAGTATTTATGTATTGATCCTGTATTTAGTGTAGTGGTATCACCCATGTGACTCTTTGCCCGGAGCTACGGTACGTCCCGTGTGTTTCCGTGTCCGGAGCTACGGTTTTATTTTGGATAGCCCACGCGTCGAACATTGTCTTTAAACTGTGTCACACTTGTTTGGTTATGATAGAGTACCCTGTCGTTGCACTTGTACTTTCTGTTTACTTGGTATGCTGTATTTTTGTACCTTGTTACGTCCCTCTGAGGACCTGGTCCCCTGCCAGTTTTGCAACATAGACGATTACGGAGCATTGGAGTTGCTGATGGAGTTGCACGTCTTGCGGGCACTGTAACAGGTACTCATATCATTTCTATCGGCATTATGGTTGCTTTATTCTTATTGATTATTCGTCTGCTGTCGTAGCCTAGTTTTTGTAGACTCATCTGTTCTCGAGTCTATTCGAGTTTGTGTGTTATTGGGCGGCCGACTTTAGCACATATATCTCTTTCTTGTATACTATTATACATTATGGATTGAGACATAGAGGTTTATATTTATGGGATATCTAGATAGTGCCCTTTATATTATACAGCTTATACGTATTCGAGTCAGACCAGAGTCTGGTCGAATGCGTAGCTGGCGTGTCATATATCCCTGGTCCTACGTATTTTGGGATTGGGGTGTGACAGTCACATCGTCGAAGTCCAGGAAAAGAGCCTTGGTATCTATTAGATGTTGGATGTACCGCTTTAGGGCGGGTGATGGACGTAGTGGGGGAAGTGACAATACTTTGGGTCGGCAATTTTTGCCGCCTCAGGCTGACGTCTGACATCGAGGAGCCAAATTTTTTCTCCCTGCATCAACATATCGAAGATGGGTTTGACATCAACATCTTCGAAAGAGTAAGTCTCCTTTGGTTTTGGAGGCTCCGCCGGCTTTTGCTCAGACTTCTTGGTCAAGGTAGCGACCATAAATTATTTCACCTTTCCATCGCGGCTGTTATTGCCGCCATTATTGTTGTTGTTGTTGTTGTTGTTGTTGCTGGGACGATTGCCCTTTACCTCAACAGTAGGGATATGGATCCCCAAGTACCGAGCGTCCTTGAGCTTCTTCTCATTGTTGACAACACTTATAATGAACGTTGTCCAGTCTTTGAACTGGCTCTCGCCCATCCAGAGGCTGACTGTCGAAAGCATGTTTTTTGGCACATATCTATTAGTATGGCCTCGGGATTGCCAGGAGACAACCTTAGCGCGGCCTGTCAGAACCGCTTGATGTAGTTTCGTGTTAGTTCCTTCTCACCATGGACGATGTCCATCAGAGAAGACATCATCATATCATTTCCTGCCTCATAGAATCTGTTAAGGAATAGATGCTTGAGGTCATCGAATGATGAGATACAGTTATTTTTGAGACTGCAGAGCCAATCGAAAGATACCCCCGCGAATGACCCGACGAATAGCCTGGTAAGGATAGCGTCGCTGTGGGGTAAGTGTCCCGTTGTAATCTCTAAGTAGCTCATGAAGCGGCGAGGGAAGGACATCCCATCAAACATGTTTATGTTGAAGGGATTATATTTGGGCGGATATGGTACATCCCTCCATTCTATCGGGTATGGTTGCCGCACCCCGAGATCACGGAGTAAGTCCCGATTGCTCATTGAATCTAGACGAGCGCAAAGTTCTCAGACCTCCCTCCTTGCTTTCTTAGATTCATCTCCTATAGAAGGTACAGACGAGCTAGGTAGGAGAGGATCACTGCCCACAGTTGGAGCAGTCATGTTTGAAACCCTGTTGGTCGCGGGGTCCAAGTTTGCTTGCCCAGAGGCCCTTGCTGGCTGGGAGGCCATGTTCGCCTTGATTTCTAGCATCGTCTGGGTCAGAGCTTGCAATGATGCACTTATTATGTGCATCATGGACTCGAGAACCTCGATGCGCTGCCGGTCATTGGGGGCCTCATGGTCGTCTCTGTCTATGTACACAATCCTCACGTGAGGAGAAACAAAATGGGCAATGGATGTCGTGCTCCCTATCTCATACCCTTGTAGTGAGTAGTCTTCAAGGAGGATGGGAGATGTCATGTTTTTCTCGGATTTGGAGGGGATACTACCACCTACGTAGAAGATTGTGTCATTTTGGTGGGAGTAGCTACCCTCCGGGATCTCAGAGTCCGTTCTTTAGGAATTATTATCGCCTCGGAACGCCGGGTTATCTCGTACGTCTATGGGGGCATTACCCCCAGCTTGGGCCACCCTAGAGGTTCTGAAGAAGAACCACCCCCAGGGGCTGACAATATCTTCCTTGAGCGGGTGCCTTGGAAGACGCCTTCCGCAAGTGCCGTTGTCAGTTCTCCGGGTAGTCGCCTTCACGATACAGTGGCAGAGAGCGCCGAACTGGAGGTATTTGACTTCTTTCTTTCCTTGGTGGCAGGAAGCTTTCCAGTTGAGTAGAATGAGGCGAAGGGCAAATTCTCCTCCTCTGCTACTTGCACCTAATCTCCGGGTTATTACAAGGTAGGTTTTTTCTGGTGCAGTCACTGGAAGGCTGACTGCCTGTCTGTGGGTACTGTCGTTTTATTGCAGTAATAGTTGATAATGATGTTGGTGCAATAGTACCTTGGAGAGTGCACATCACACGCCATATTTGTTTCCCTTGCTTTGTTTTATGAGTAATCACGTCACGCAAATCATGCGTGTCACGACCCGCACCCAGAATTTGGGGCACGAGTACGTGGGTACGTCCAGCCTACGCCGCAGCATCGGCGGTAGAACGCTGTCTAGGTCACAATGCTATCTAATCATTCTTACACGAGCATCCAACTCCATAAGGAGTCACAAATATCACAATATAATATGAACAATACTCAATCACATAGCTAAAGCACGATAAGATATCGAAGAAATAAATAAATCAAAATGCAACATGAGTCTAAATTAGCAATAATCTAACTCAACAATAATATCCAAGTCTCAACTAAATATACCGAAGACAAATCTGATACCAAAAAACTGCTAAAAGAATCTAACTAAATAGCTAGTGATCCCGGCTAGACCTCCCGGGAATCACACCTGTGCTACAAAGTCCAAGGCTGCACCTACTCTCCCTATGGTCCATAAAATGTCGGACACCAGTCCTCTAAGGCGCAGTCTGAAAAAATATTTCCAGTCAGGATGGAGCAAAGTACATCTCAAATAAAAGTTCTAGTTAATTGATAAGGACTATAAAACAATAAATAGATGATGCTATAAACTGAGAGAAGGCAATAAATAAATGCAATAGCAAATAAAGAGACAGGCAATACAGGCAATATGGTACAGTCAGTGCATATATAAAATAAAGAGCATGAGGTACAATATCATATACGGTGATGTAGTATATGAACTAAAATAGAGAACTGTATCTATTCTAAGTGTTTGAAATCGTAGTTTCAAAATGTGATCGGCTTGGGAACTTGTATGATGACTACATGGCCTGGCTAATCATACGTGAGGTGCATGATTAACACTATCAATGTCTATACTTGTACGATAGGTATTTTGATCCCATCTCTCACTAGCAATTTGTCATGACCCGCACCCAGTGTAGGGATGCAAGTCGGAAACAACGCCCAGCCTACTCCACAGCATCGGCGGTAGAACGCTGTCTTGGTCAACTATACTATCTAATTATCTCACTATAAAGCATAAACCTCCAATAATATCTCAACTCCAAGATGAGAGTATAATCAACTTAGTTCAACATAATACTCAATCACATTACTATGGCACGAGAAGATATCAAAGAAGTTTAACATAACTATGCAGTTAATATAACAACAACAAATAGAAATAATATCCAAACACAAATATATGCCGGAAACAAATTAAATACCCAAATGCTAAAGAGAACTAATTATGCTAACTAGTGAATCCGGCTAAATCTCTCGACAGTCACTCCAGAACTAGTGGGTCCAAGTCTGCACCATCTATAGGCTGAGGTCCGTAGTATGTCGGACACCAATCTCTCGGATCCTCTGAAAAATATTTTCCAGTCAGGAATGGAGCGAAGTACAACCCAATAGCAGTTCCAATTAATTGACAAAAACTATAAAGCAGTAGAATAGAAGATGCTATCTACGATGAGAATATAACTGATAATCAAGAACAATGAGAGAATAGGCAATACTAACAACAGAATATAATCAATGCGTACAAGAATAAAGGAATGAACTATAATGTCAGAATAGAATAAGGTAATCAATGAACTGAATAATAGAATCTACAATAACTATGTGATTTGAGATACTAACTAAATATGTGATCGGCCTGGAAGATTCAATGATTACACTAAGGAGCTAACTCAACCATACGTGAATTATATGGTTAGTTAGTAGCCAATGATTACACTACTAGCCGATAGTTTCTTGATCACATATTTAATTGGTATTTCTCCCGCCCCGACTGATATAATGGATCGAATCATGATACGTCACTAGCCAATGTATCCAATGTTTAATCTACAATATTCAATGTTATCCAATACCAACAAGGACAGTATCCGATACCATCTCCATAATCAAGGTAACATCCCATGATTGACGATCCAATAACAATACCAATCCGTGTACCATCGTGTCAAGAATCATAAGTAACATTTCTAAATACTTCAATTATAGTGGTAATTAAATAATGGAAACTATCAGAGAATGTACTCGCCTGTGGTCCAGAGCAAAAAATGAAAAATGATGTCCGAACTGGTGTCACAGACCTATATATGAAATATTGTATTAATACAAGTTTGGGAAAGAGAAATAAATTAAACTAGTCAATTTTTAGGTCATAAAACTATTTCTAAGTCAAAAGTCAAACTAGGTCAACTCTAAGTCAACTATGGTCAACTATAGTCAAATTATGGTCAACTACCTATTTCTAGGTTGCATGAGTCTAACTCAAAGATATTGGGCTCACACACTATGAATCTAGGCCATACAAGCTACATCTTAGGATACTAAGATATCGTATCTCAGGATACGCAAACAAGGAATAAATATAATACATATGTACATATCAAACAATATTATATATATAAAATCCTAATTACAAATGCTAAATGGATACCTTAGTTTCAAACCAACTTGGTATCGCAATACTAAACCTCTATCTTGATATCCAAACCCAATATCTTGATTATCCTCCAATACCTTGATACTTACCTTGGCATCTCAAGGTAAATTCAAAACCTTATTTATACTAACTACCTAACAATAATTATAAACTACTATGCATTTAATATTTATATAATACTATATATCTTATTTTAGTCACCTTAATACCAAACCATAATTAGTTTATAACTATCCTATTACTTATGCCAATACCTATTACTCATACCTTGGTATATCTTGATACTTACCTTGATATCTCAAGGTAATTGCCAAAATCTCATATATATACTAACTACCCATCAATAATTACATATATCAATCCAATATAACTCTAGTATGTACTAATAGAATAATACTAACTACCAACTATACACTAACTATTAATACATATATACGTACATACATACCTTCAAATATATAATATATAAAAGATACTCATAACAATTGATAACTAAAATATAGTAACTATTCTAATAAATTTATATGCTACAACTAAATATATACATATATAGTATACAATAATACAAATAGCAATTATGAACATATTTATATATATATTAATTACCATATATATATATATATATATATATATATATTAATATCTAATATATTAAAAACTGCCAAACTGTCGCTAAATACCCTATCCACTGTCATAGAAAGCTGCTGTGTATATAGATATACTGCAGTTTTTGTGACAGTTTCCTGTACTGTCACTAAAAACTGTCGCTGAAGCTTCTGATACTCTGCTGATACACTGTTGTTTCAGTGACAGTTTTCTGCAACTGTCGCTGACTGCTGTCGCTGAAAAGCTGCTATTATTTGCATTTGTTGCTGCTGTTGCGACACTTCTGGCTCGTTGCTGTCGCTGAAAATATATGTATATATATATATATATAAATATATATAAATACATATATATAACCCACCATATATATTTATACAATATATATTTAAATACATATATATAACCCACAATATATATTTATACAATATATATATATAAAACTATATATAACTATACATATACTTATACATAGTAAATTGTATAAAATACCACATAGTAACATACACACACACACACATAGTAATATGTATATATAACTATACATATATGTATACATATATATAATCATACAATAATATAAATACATAACAATATATAATATAACTATATATATAACCACATATAAATATATCTACTATATTATATATACATATGCTACCACTTATAAATATATATCTACATGTAGAAAAATAACTACATAATAAATATACACATATAATATATACATAGATCTAAGGCACAACACTACATAAATATATATACACAATATTATATATATATATATATATATATATATATATATATATATATATATATATATATATATATATATATATATATATATATAATTATACTTTTCCATGAAATAAGAACACAAGGAATTAGATCTACAATTAAATTGTACCCACATGGACCGTATCACCCCGTATCCCACTAGATCTAGGATACGCATGCGACACGAGTCCACCACACGTCCAAATGTACCACGAAGGACACAAACAAGTCATATATATTATTTATGAATAATACGAAGAGTCAAAAATAAATCTACGTGTCCGTGTCAAAATACGACATGTACAAAGTCCCGTGTCGGAGGAAAAAACCCCAAAACAATACGTATCACCAAATTGTTGGGATATGACCTACACGTACCCAATTATGGATACGACACTAGTCCCAAACACATAAACATATGCCAAATTGATCTATAGGATCAATTGACACACAACAAAAGTTATTTTCGGAATTCTCCCAAAATTGACACAAAAAGTACCATAACTTTTTCCATAGGTCTCCTATGAACACAAAACCAAATCCTATGGGTAGTACATACATATGGGTTGATTATTCATGATTAAATCTCAGATTTAGAAGCTATTTTAAGGGCAAAAACTGAATTATACCTATTGGAAGATGGATTCCCAATGAAACCTCCAAAATTGGTTAAATTGGCCTCCAACTTGTAGATCCTTGCTCCTCTTTGTAGATCCTTGCTTCCTCCTTCTAGATCCTTGCTCTTCTAGTCTCCAATGGTGATTTGAGAAGGAATTGGTTAGAAATTTGGTAGAGATTTGGTGGAATTTGGTTGAGGGAAATTCTAGATCTAGATTTGGAATAAAAAATAAAGAGAGAGAAAGTTTTCATCCCCTTTATATAGGCCTCACTTGTCCCCTCCCTCAAGCTACTATGTAAGGTCTAAAATACCCCTTGGGGCCTCTCATGAAGAAATTAATTAAGGAGGGAAGCTTCTAGTCTAATAGTTTAATTAATTTAATCATCCTCCTAATTAATGGGCTTTCTAGTTGGGCTCAATTCTAACAATTAATACATGTTGGTCCATGAGTCTAAACTAAACTAGTTAGGTCCACTAACACAAGTCCAAAAATAAATCTAATATGCTAATAATAAATAAATAATACAATAAATAAATATTTAACATGCACAATATTTAATTAATTATAAAATGACCAAAATACCCTTTTCTAGAAAATATGGTAGTGACAAGTCTATCCCCCTTAAAATAATTTTGTCCTCGAAATTTAAGGGTGATCGTACTCCTTCTAGGTCAAACCCCCAGCAATCATAGTCTAATAAGGTCTTATCTCACTAAGAATAGTCCTATGCAAAGAATAACATGCATGGTCATGGTCTCCACCTATCTTATTACTGTTGTCTCTGTCAGGGTATTCTATAGCTACACTAACTATATAACACAAGCATCCAAAAGGTACTAAAGAATCAATCAATCAAAATAGATGAAAGGAACAGAAAGAAAGAACAAACTCTCTAACCCATCACCTGTAGTATTAGTCTCCTCGACCGTCATCGCAAATGCTCCGCCCTGCCGAGGTAGCTCCATCTGCGGGTGATGAGCAATCTGTGGTGCTACAGATCGCCTAACTCCACCTCTCTGCCCTCGATCGACATCCTGGCCTGGACGTTGAATTGTCCAGAGACAATCCTTCACCATATGCTCCGTTGATCTACAATGTAAGCATGCTCCAAGTCTCATCCGGCACATCTCCCAAGTGTGCCCAGTCTTCTTGCAATAGGTGCATTGAGGAGCTTGTTGCACCTGTCTCTGAGGCTGCTGTGGTATCTGCTGTACTGGAGCTTGTACTGGAGCAATAATAGGTTCTGGCATATGATATTGCTGATAGGCTCCGAATTGTACTAAAAACTGCTGTTGCTGGAACCGCGGCCTCTTTGTCGGTCCCGCACTGCTACTGTCACCCCCAAACATATCACGGTCCCTCTTCGACTTTATGTTCCACTCTCGCTTGACCTTGCGTGCCTCTGAAAGTATCTCAGAATACGTCTCGTAGAAAGACGGAATGAGAATTTTCACTTCCCAATTCAGACCCTCGCGGAAACGGATAGCCCGAACTTCTGGCTCTCTCACCAAGTACTCCGCAAATTGGCTCAGCCTCCCGAACTCTGCGGCATACTCCTCTACGGACATGCTTCCTTGTGTAAGGCTCTCAAATTGCCTTCCTAATTCTAATCTGTCCGTCCGAGCAAAGAACTTCTTCTTAAAGAGATCCTTGAATATCTTCCAAGACTGCCCCGCATCAGTAAGAATTGGCTCATTCCTGAACCAAGTGCGGGCAACGTCGAACAGTTGAAGTCCTACCGCCTCAACCTTCAGATCCTCCGCAAGACGGGATACCTTCATGAGTCGCTCGATATCTTCAAGCTAATCGTCAACATAGACTATACCTTCTGTACCCTTGAAAACTCGAGGCTCAAGCTTCTTAAAATTTTGAATGTTGCCTGGCTTGATCTGAATATCCTGTGGCTGTGGAGGAGCCTCTTTCTGAACTGCTGTTATAGCTATCTGATGGGTATTTTTCATACTCTGCCACATCAAATCTGACTGCCCGTGCTGGGCTTCTATATGTGCCCTCTGTAATTCTATCATCTCTCTAAACAGTGCAACCATCGGCGCGGTATCTCCTGAAAATGGAGGTGGTGGAAGTCCCTCTGAAGCAACTGGAGTAGTCCTTGGAACAGGTGGAGGAGAACCCCCGAAGGCAGCCGAGACTCCTACATGAACTGATATCGTAGGAGATACAAACCCTACTGCCTGAGTGGAAGATTGAGAGGTGGCAGACCTCGCAGAAACTGCTGTAGAAGCATAAAAAATATGCTGGATAGCTCTACGTAACATGGTGATGCAGGGCAGCGTAAGCGGGGGACCTTAAGGCCATCAAGAGTACAACGGAGCTTTTTCGCTGAGCACGGCGTAAAATATGATGGGACCATCCGCGTAAATGCAGTATGTCCAGGCCGCTTCAGCGTAGACGGGGTGCTTCATCGCCTCCATGGCGTAAAACTCATCCGCTTTCATAGCAGCGTTAAAGCATACGAGGAACGCTTCGTCTTCCCCGAAATGAACATGTCAAGTCACGCAGTGAACCTGACATCTGACTCCTGACAAAAAGTGATACACTGCTACCCTGATGACGGCTGGAAAGATGGCAGACCACTCGGGACGCGCCCCACAGTATGATGGTGGATCTCTACATTTAATGCAGAGGATTTGATTAAATATCACCGAACCGTCGTTTACTGACATCCCCTCAGCGGAGACTGCTTTTACGCATACAAGGGGATACGCCGCCTTGTTTTACATAGGCAAACGTGAACTGTTTACGCTCTGCGGAAGACAAACAGACTGCCACGTCAAAAGCTGCTCTTTATACAGGGCTCGAGGCACGTCTCTGCACCGAATGCTCAGAACGGTGGCAGGCCTTCAGAACACATCTCTGCAATTAATGATGATGGCGGATCTCGGTATTTAATGCGAGAGATTTGATTATATCTCCAAGAGCCGTAATTTCGGCTAAAGACGTCCACATCACCTCGGCTTCTACGCCCATTCAGCTTCTATGCTCGTTCGGCTTCTATGCTCATTCGGCCTTCTGTGCTTATTCGGCTTCTATGCCATCAGGCTTCTACGCCTACTCGGCTTCTATGCCTACTTGGCTTCTACGCCATGGTGACAGACATTGGTTTCTACGCCAACCTCTTCTACACGGGGGATACCTACCTACGTGGCTTCTACGCCGTGATCTTCGTAGCGATTATACGCGTTTTGTCCCTTAGTTGGACCCGCGTCACACGCTCATTCAAAAGGTTATCTATACGCAGGCTTTGGTTATTTTAACCATTGTGTAAAAGGGTGCTGTACTTCCCACTACTCGGTTTCTATACCGATTGAGTGGTCACTGTCACCAAAACTCTATAAATAGAGACCTCTATCAACAGAGAAAAAGGTCAAGATTTTGAAGACTGGAAAGAGGTCGAAAGAATCGAACAAGATTGAGGAGAGATCGAAGAGTCTTTAAGAGAGAGAGAGAGAGAGAAGCATTTCAGAGCTCAGGCAAAGAGTAGCGATCGACGACATCGGCATCGTGCATCCATCCTCTTCCGCCACCTACGAAGCTGCTTTCCGTCCTCCACGGCACTTTTTCACCATCGTGTAGTCCAAGGGCTAAAGTAATCAACTGCAGATCAGACACCTATAGCAATCATCTACCCAGATTAAATAAATTGTACTCCTACATCCTCGTATAGGATCAAATTGTACAAGTTTGTTTGTAAACCAAAGAAAGCGGGTTTCGTACAAACCTCGTATTATATACATTTCGTTCTTTCGTTTAATACCACAAACAAGATGGCGACTCTGCTGGAGACATCTTTCTCTTCTGATGAGGAAGTGATTGCTCAACACAATGCGGTATCCGTGGGATCCGTGAAGAAGACACTGGTCGTCCAGTTCGACCAGTCTGCCTACGAAGACATGCTTCGGACGGGGGGTAGCTCTCACTCTCTCTCTGTACAAAACAACAGGAAGCTGCACAAGGTCTGGATGCCCAAGACATCCTCTACCATCCCTGTGGACTCTCCGATCTCTCCGATCTCTCCGACCAATGAGGTTGTAGCATTGCTCCCTCCGTGCCCTGCACGTAAAATTCAGTCTCCCGCTACGCGCGGTACAGACAAAACTTCGGGCAAAGCCTCAGCGCTAACCCAGAAGTATCTACTGCGCTCTACGCATAGGAATCAGTCTTCCGCTATGCGCGGTACAGACAAAACTCTGGGCAAAGCCTCAGCGCTAACCCAAAGGTCTTTACTGCGCTCTACGCGTAGAAACCAGTCTCCCGCTACGCGCGGTACAGACAAAACTTCGGGCAAAGCCTCAGCACTAACCCAGAGGTATCCACTGCGCTCTATGCGTAGAGACCAGTCTCCCGTCCGTGGCAGAATAGACAAAAATTCTGATGATGCCTCAGCGCCAAATCGGAAGTACAAAGCACGCTCCGTGCGTAAGACAACATCTGACCTCTACGGGGAACCAGATGACACCCGTGATCTCCGCAAGGAAAAGCAAGGGCGAACTACTCGTCCAAAAGTCATGGAACCTATGGCTATCCACCTGAACAAAACCAGGTCAGGAAAAGGGGGTGATCCTCTAGTGATCACTTTGAACCAGAAGCCTCCACCCTTGGTCATCAACCTTCGGCGCAAGAAGCAGCCGACTGATGTAAATGCAACCAGGAACGGAGTTCCAGATGATAATAAACATCATCTTTTCCAGTATATCGACGCTCAGATTCCAAATCAGGAATCCTCTCCCCATGACGATATAGAACCTATAGCACAAAAATTCTTGGAAGCTATAGATTCCTATCATCCATACATATGGGAAGTAGCGTCACCATCCAATATCGTCGCGACATATGGACCCCATGAGGACTCTATCTTCATTGTTTCGCCTGCCCGCAGCAGTCAGCATTCAATAGTCTTCGGCCGAACGCGCAACGAATCGACTATACGAGAAGATTCCTTCAATGACGATGCTGGTGACAAGTTCACAGGTACAGCCCGCATGCCTTAAAGATCATGCAAAATATGGGTTATGACTTGAAACTGAAGCCAGGTCTCAACTATGGGAAAGGCAGACGAATACCGCCGCACGGCGATCCCCACTATCAATAAACTCGTGTCGGGTTAGGGTATGCCACTTCCCTTACGACTTCCAAGTCAGATGGGGATACCTTTTCCCCTTTTCAATACGGCTCGTCGCCCTCCAACTTACCTCGTGCTCTCGAGCAAACATTACCAGTAAATATGGTAGTGACGGATCCCTTCGAATCAGACGAACAAGAATCCGAACTATTCGAGAATGACGCTTGGGCTCAGCAAATGGATACACAGTGGGAATTCCGCTTCGAGCAGAGAGAACCTCCCACCAAAGATGAAGTTATCCAGATTGATGTTGGGGATGAACTTTCACCAAAGCCGATATTTATCAGTAACAATCTTTCCCCAGTTGAAAGGGAAGAAGTCATTCAACTGATAAGAGAATACATCGACGTCTTTGCGTGGAATTATGAGGATATGCCAGGACTTGATCCAAAGGTGGCTACTCATAAACTCAACATATTGCCCGATTCAAAGCCTGTAAAGCAGCATCAACGCCGGTTTCGACCGGATATGATGGACACCATTGAAGCTGAAGTCAAGAAGTTGATAGCTTGCGGTTTCATCCGGGAGGAACAACATCCCGACTGGGTCGCCAATGTTGTTCCGGTCATGAAGAAGAATGGGAAAGTACGAGTCTGCATCGATTACCGAGATCTGAACGCAGCCTGCCCCAAGGACGAGTTTCCTCTTCCCATCACAGACGTCATGATCGACAATACCTGCGGTTTCGAACGTATGTCTTTCATGGATGGATTCTCAGGATACAATCAAATTAAGATGCATCCTGAAGACGAGAAGCATACTGCCTTCCGAACACCACTGGGGGTATATTACTATACGGTTATGCCCTTCGGGTTGAAGAACGCCAGAGCTACTTACCAACGGGCTATGAGTAACATATTCCACAAGCATTTACGCAAAATAGTGGAATGTTACGTAGACGATATAGCTGTCAAAAGCCGCCTCAGGGTCAATCACATCCAAGACTTAAAGACGATATTTGAGCTGATGCGCCAACATCAATTCAAAATGAATCCTACAAAGTTCTTTCTGGGTGTATCTAGTGGCAAATTTCTGGGATTCGTTATTACCGCCAAAGAAATTCAAGTGAACCCTGATAAAGTCAAGGCCATCTTGGAAATGCGACCACCCCATAATCTGAGGGAACTCAGGGGATTTCAAGGTCGTCTGGCCTATATTCGAAGATTCATATCCAACCTCTCTGGAGATGCCAACCATTTTCTCGCCTCATGAAGAAAGGTGTATCCTTTGTATGGGACGAAGCCTGTCAGCAAGCCTTCGAGGATATCAAGCGCTACCTCACTAGTCCGCCAGTTCTGGTGCCTCCTATCGTAGGAAGACCATTCTTCCTGTACGTACGAGCGATGGACCATTCTCTGGGAGCTCTTCTTGTGCAGAAGAACGATGCAGGATATGAACAGGCTATCTACTATCTAAGTAGAATGATGATCGGAGCTGAGCACCGGTACAATCCGGTGGAAAAAGAATGTTTGGCTCTGATGTTCGCTATTCAGAAGATGCGGCACTATGTCACCGGCCAGACTATTCACACCATCTCCAGGATCAATCCTCTTCGGGTACTGATGAGCAAGCCAAGTGTTCTTAACTCCCGACTCGCAACTTGGGCAATGTTATTGACACCATATGACATGGTGTACGTCCCTCAGAAGTCCATCAAAGGCCAAGCATTGGCTGACTTCCTAGCTGCTCATCCGATCCCGGAGGCCTCCAAATTATACGAGGACATTCTCGACGAAGTTGTAGAATGTAGTTCCGCAAAGAAAAGTGACGCATGGCAACTGTTCTTTGACGGCGCCTCTAGGACTGGTCCCAAAGGAAACGTGGTTTCAGGGGTAGGGATTGTCCTGGTTACTCCCGATAAACTCGTCATCTATAGAGCATACTCTCTTAATGAGCCTTGTTCCAACAATATGGCGGAGTACAACACTCTACTAATCAGGCTCCAAGTCGCTAAAGAACTGGGGGTCGAGTCTCTGGAAGCTTTTGGTGATTCTCTGCTTATCGTCAATCAAGTCAGGGGAATATATGAAGTCCGGAATCCAGACCTCATCCCCTATCACCAAGCAACGGCCAAGATAGCCGTGACATTCAAGGGGTTCTTCCTAGAGCATGTACCTCGATCTCAGAATCTGGAAGCCAATGCCCTAGCCAGTCTAGCTACGGATTTAGCTACTCCTATAAGAAGGCAGAATTCGGTAATCCTTCTTAACAGAGATCTATTTTGCGTGAAGAACAACGCTCACATCGAACGCAGTTACACTGTGAACACCGATCCTCCTATGAGAGATTGGAGAAGTCCCTTTATAGATTTCGTGGTATACGGAATCTTGCCGAAGGACCCTAAAGAAGCAGCATCCGTCAAAAGACGATCATTACGCTTCTACTTCGATGCATCTTCACAATGCCTATATCGCCGGGCCTACGACGGACTGCTATTGAGATGTCTCTCTAATGACGAAGCACAACAGATCGTCCGCGAAGCTCACGATGGTGTATGCGGGGCACATCAAACCGGTCCTAAGCTACATGATCGTATCAGGAGAATGGACTATTACTGGCCCACTATGATCGCAGACGCAATCAAGTATGCCAAACGATGCAGGGCCTGTCAAGTCCATGCAGACTTCATACATCAGCCGTCTGAACATCTACATCCTACGGTTGCATCCTGGCCTTTCGAAGCATGGGGTATGGACATCATTGGTCCTATTCACCCGCCTTCTTCCAGAGGTCACCAGTTCATACTGGCCATCACGGATTACTTCTCCAAATGGGCAGAGGTGATCCCTCTCGCTGAGGTAAAAACATCCAATGTGATCAGCTTCATCAAGCATCACGTTATTTATCGCTTTGGGATTCCCCGAAGGATAATCCATGACAATGGGCCTCAGTTCATCAGCCAAGCGTTTTATCGATTTTGCGATAAAAATCGGATACAAAATGTCGCCTCTACGACATATTATCCAGCTGCTAATGGTTTGGCAGAAGCCTTCAACAAAACCATTATCAAACTCTTGAAGAAGTTCGTCTCTTCGAACAAAAGAGATTGGAACAAGAAGCTAGGAGAATGTCTCTGGGCATACCGCACAACGGTCTGAGAACCGACAGGTTGCACCCCGTTCTCACTGGTCTACGGGAGCGAAGCAGTTCTTCCCATCGAAATCCAAATCCCGTCACTCAGGATAGCAGTCGCCAATGAGTTAACTCGGGAAAAGAATGACCTTTTAAGGCTTCAAGAGCTAGAAGGATTAGACGAGAAACGCCTTCAAGCTCAACAGAGCATCGCGTTCTATCAAGCGCGCATTTCCAGAGCTTTTAATCAAAAAGTAAAGGAAAGAGTGTTCAAAGTTGGCGAGCTAGTCTTAGCTGTAAGAAGGCCAATGATTCTCACTCACAGGAGCAAGGGCAAATTTTAGCCCAAATGGGAAGGCCCCTACGTGATCGAGACAACGTTCTCAAACGGCGCTTGCAGGTTAGCCCAGCCTAATGGAGACCTACTAATGGCTCCTATCAATGGCAAATTCCTGAAAAGGTACTATGCTTAAACTTCTCTGCTCAAGTGGAATAAAGGCAAAAATCTCATTCTGACAAAACTACTTCCAAAACGAAACTAGTTGGGTCGTACTCTATCATGTCCATATGACCCCTGAATAGATGCGCCCTGCTAAAGTTTACCGAGAGACTATCACGTCCATACTACCTCTGATATTACTCTCACCCAAACCCGTCATTTACATTACGAAATGACGGGTCCACAAAGTCAGATGAAAAGCCTCTTTATTATTCCCCAGAAAAGAGCGAAAGTACATTAAAAAGCAAAAGCAAAAGTACATCATGAAGGGGGAGCGGTCAAATCGCGAATCTGCTGCGCCAGTCTGGCCATCTTCTCATTCCTGGAATCCAAGACATCAGCACGGGCCTGCTCCAGCCGTGCCTCGTCATTAATCAAGAGGGATAGCTCGGCTCTAGCTCGAAGGAAACCAGTGCGGGCGACATCCTTCCTCGCCAAGTTCTGTTTTGCTATGACCAGTCGGCCAGTCACCACATTAAGACCTTCTGACGACTGAGAAGCCCATTCCCTTGCCTGAGCAAGCTTCGTCTCCAGTTTAAGGACCCTCGCTACATTCCCGTCATGCTCAGCCTTCCACTTCGTCTGAAGAGCAATAGCCTCCTCCAAGACGACTTTTCCTTCATCCATCTCCCGCTGATTTGTCTGAAGGATTTTATTCAGGTCTTCCATCTTTTCAACAAGTTGTGCAGTCAAGGAGTCGTGTCTAGCCTGGGCCAGAGCTTCGATGTTGCCTTGGGATAGCTGCGAGTATTCGTTAACGAGTTGCTCCAAACCATTAACTACCTCCGCCAGGGCTTCAGCTAAACCAGTATCGCCAAGGTCCCTGATCGCCTCTATCAAAAACCGAGAGGACTTCTTCAGACGCTCAAAATTCAGATTCTTCTCCAACACCATTGATATCAGCGTTGTCAAAGTATTGTAGAAGATACCGGTATATTGCTCGGTCAGCGCAGCTAGGCCCGAATGCACGCTGGGAGTGGCTGCAATATTGTCGAACCGCGCTCCAGAGGCGACCGCAATCGACGTGGCCACAGTCCTCGTCTCGACAGGGGGTGCGACAGAAGATGAAGCACCAACACCAGACGAAGTAACCGACATACTCGAAGGAGGCATTGTCGGAACGACAGGGTCGTCCTCTTGAGGTATCGAAACCTCGTCGGCAGGCGAGCCGGCACCCGAAGATGCTTCCTCTTCAGAATCAGGCGCCTCCGTATCAACGCCAGGACCTGACACGGAGCCGAAGGGCGCATGTACATTGCCCTCCCCGAAGAGGTCGTCCCCTGAGAAGAAGACAAGAGGAAGTTAATGTCAAACATGATGTTAATTTTCCTAAATGAAGAGGCACGAAAAGACGACAGTGATGCTAGCCAAGCTATCATACCTGGAGAAGAGGGCCTGCTAACTGACAATGGCAAATACTCTTCCAGGTCTTCGCTAAGATCCACTTGAGGCTTATCAACTGGAATCTTACTAGAAGCGCTGACGGGCATGGCAGAGGCCTCTCCCAATGTTGATCCGGACAAAGGTATATGGAATCTTATAACCAGCCTTGAAGGCGACTTCGTTCCACTACCTGAAGCAGTAGCAGCGGTAGCAGCCTCCAACTGAGATTCTCCGGCACCACCGGCCAAAACTATAGAAGGTTCCTCTCTAAAAGGCGAGGAACCCCCAATCAAAGAATCATCCCCGACAGAGGGAGAAGCAGGCTCACTTCCAGGAGCCTCAATGCCAGGAATCTGGAGAGGACGAGTAACCATCCTCTTCGTCCTCTTACGAGGGGAAGCCTCCTTCAGAACGGGAGCCCTTCGTTTCCCGGAGACTACCAACGCCCCTGCAGGCGAAGGTATTTCACCCCTCGGTACCGATACGAGAGGCTCATCCGGAATAGCGGACTCGTCACCCTCGTTAGAAGAAATCGAGGGGACTTCAACCCTTCCCCCAGGCTTAGAAGAGGGCACCCTAAAACTTCCACCCATATCAAAATCGCGATGGGAGGTGTTCGTTGCCACATAGAACTGGACATACGAATGCAGGATGCGCAGCTCCGTGGAGGCTGTGACGACGGGCACAATAAAAATTGCCCCGGTGCAGCCCATGATAAAATATCACCATCCCCTCGCTCCATCGATGAGTCCACCTCTAGACCTGAAGCTGGTAACGGCGTTGCCCACATGCAACTAATCATACCCAAACTGCCTGGCAAACCGACTAGGCAGGTAGGGTTCGAAGAAGCAGTAATCTTCACTTCTATACAGCAGGTGGAAAGGTCTAATGCAGACCAACCAATTGAAGGCTTCAGGAGAAAGAGTGGTCTTATCTCTACCTGAGTCCTCAAGCCTAATCCCCGACTGGTTGCGATGAACAAGGGGGACACTGCAAAGGAGCTTCCAGCTGTGACCGCAATGCAACACCCACCGACAGTCTAAAACTGTGAGCATATTCCACGGGGATTTCTTGTAATTCAGCAAGAAACTCCCCCCCAAGCTACTGCCGGAACCGGAAGACATCACCCGGGGGTTATGGAGAATTAACCATCCCATCAAATACAGGTATGGTAATTCCACCTGGGGAAAGCTTTCACGCCGAGCTTTATCAGCAAGCAGCGCCTCAGTCATCGCCCTCAGGCCAGCTTGTATGCGGTACACCGTGGCAGGGAGCAAGCCCAGTCTCGCCCCAAACACCAGACGCACTGCAGCCACAAGATATTGCGGTGAATACGATCCGCAGATGCAATATCGGGTACCACCAGTCGATGCAGCCATATAGAGAGGAAGCCAGCCAGTTGAGCTTCCTTAGATAGAGCCCTGCGGCAATGCCTCAGATAGCTGTAGGCCTTAGTACCTGCAGGATATTTTCCTATCCCTTCGACGAGGATCTGATCCGGAGCCCTAGCATCCTCCAGGAGATCGTCGACTTCCTGAGCAGTCAGCACGCTCAGAGGATTCACAGGCTCATCCTTGACTTCCAAGACTTTCTCCGGTTGAGCAGCCCTAGCCCGGTGAAAAAAGAGGTAGGACGTCCATTTACTGGTATGAGCTAAATCTGAAGGCTCAGCATAGAAGGCGGTGTAAGCAAGGTAGTGGCACATCAGCTCCTGATACACTTCCACTACCCGAGGGTCTGAATCCCCCAACTTCCGGTTCGTGGGAACATACTCTTCGTACGGAGTATCCCCCATCGGCAGTCTCGAGATCTCTGCCATCTCATGAAGGGCCAATCCCAACTCCCCCAGCGGAGTGGCGAAAGTCCCGGTGAGCGGAATGTATCACTCCATCAGTGCCAAAAACAGGTTAGGGTTAGGAGGTAACCCAACGCTGGTGGCACTCACAGCTGCCAACAGACCGATGTTCTCCAACTCGATCCGAAAATGCTCCAGGGCCCAATCAACTAAGCGAGCCCATCGAAGATTTGTTGGGGTCATCCACCCATTGCATCGAGGATTCGCCTTGGGGTATACTCCTCCGCGCCCCATGAAATCGTTGTAAAAGGTCGGCAATTGCACCGGCTGGAGCACCAAGCTGTCTTCACTCGGGACACTGCCCGAGTACAATCCCCTGAACAATATTACATGACCGGAAGGGCGGCTGACAAATAGGCCAGATCCTTTCTGGTAGAAGATCTTCCCCGGCCTACCGTGAAGATCGGAAGTCAGCGTCCACGACATCTTCCTGAAATGTGTAGCATGGAAGAATGCCGAGATGGGATAATCTCTCAGCATCTTGGGCAGACTCAAGACCAAATTCCCGGCAGGGAAAACCCAGAGTTCTTTCTTTGGCTTCGTCTGGGACTGCTTATCAATCATGTCCCCGAAAAGAAAGGCCAGCTTTATATACTGGTCCCCGTCTACATACGTCAAAGGCTCTCCATTAATCATGTTCAGCAGCGTTCGCTCGCCCTGAGACAATATCAAGATTTCCCTTCCTCTGGGATATTGGGGTCCGGAGATAGGAAATACCACATGGGACAGATCCTCCAGATAGTTGGAGTGCAGCAGCCCGGCGACAGAACCCATCACCTCGGCTAGCGGAGACTCGCCCAAGTTAACTGCAAGGGTGCGAGAAAAATACGTCAGTCTTATACTAGACGTTACAATATCGCAGCACATGCCAAGAGGCAACGGTCTGAGCTCTACGCCAAGACTGTACAAACTTGATCGTTTATGCCGAAATTGTCATCCAGAAGCGTAAAATTTAAGTCGGCAGTATACTGTCTGTGCTTTACGCCAGACTACCAAGGTTCGAGCTATTACGCCAGAATTTTCATCCACAAGCGTAAAAGTTCAAAATTATACAGTATATACCAAGTTTTCGGCAGTCAAAGCTTTTTACGCTCAACTGCAAAAATCTGGAGTTTTACGCTGACACATTAGAAATATGGGCGCAAAAGATAAAACGTCTCCGTGCATCATCTTCCTCAAAGAGGCTATCAGCACAGAAGATGACCTAGTGCGGTCACGTTCAACGTGTGCAAAGGATTTTTCAGTCGTTCTCATTCGTCCCAAAAGCTCTACCTATCAGGCCGGGTGCACTGCTCATCGGCGGGATGCTCAGCTCAGAATGGGGTTCGCCCTGTCCAACCGGAGGCACTCCTGCTTGGGCAGAAGAACGAGAAGAGGAATCAATCTTCTTTCCCTTAGAGGAGGAGGATTGCTTAGAGGCCATTACTGGAAACTTTGAAGACTCAGAGAAGACTCGGAGAAGAGCTCGAACAGTCGGAGGCTTTCTTTCGCAGAAGACGGATAAAAAGTTTTTCTCTCAGAAAACTTGGGATATATATAGAGTTCGGATGGACTCCTCGGACCCCGAACCAAATCTCCTATGATTGGGTCCTACGTCAGCCTATTATTCAGAGAAGACGGACAGTCAGTGAATTCGAAAAGTTTTTTGCGCAAAGCAGGTCAGCAGTTCTTACGCTAAGGAGCTTTCTACGCTCGACAGCAATAGATCTATGGTTTCACGCTCGCAAGCTATAAGTCTGTGGTTTTATGCCCGGATGCCTTTGTGCTCGGTAGCTTTTATGCTCGAGAGGCCACAATCCTACGACTTCATGCCAGCAGATAACAAATCGATGATCTCACGCTCGGTGGCGCTTAGTTTACGCTCAGAAGCAACAGTTCTGCGACTTCACGCTCGGAAAAATTTTCTTTTCAGAAGCTACAAATCTACAGTTCTATCCTAAGGAGCTTTCTACGCTCGACAGCTACGAATCTACGGCTTTATGTTCGACGGCTACAAGTCGGGTTTTACGCCCAGATGCCTTTATGCTCAGTAGCTTTTATGCTCGAGAGGCTACAAACCTACGAATTCACGCTCAGGAACTACAAGTCTATGATTTCACGCTCGATGGTGTTTAGTTTATGCTCAGAAGCTGCAGACTAATGATTTCACGCTCCACGACTTCCCGCACATCTGAAGGATACGTCGGTCAGATCACGCGTACATCCGAACGGTCCTCAAAAGCGGTCAATTGCAAAGAGTTCACACAGAGGATACTCGTTCTTGACCTCAAGATATCCCAAGTAACCGAAGCATACAGAGTTCAACATTGAAAAACTACTCTTCTTCATGGGTCGATTTGAAGTTCATCCAGACTCCAGTCTGAATATTTTATCTATCAAGATGGCAACTCAGTTTGACAGCCATTTCTCGACCCTGTTCCAAGGGATTTTCGAGAAATCATTCTTGAAGATGATGTCTGAACAAAGAAATTCTGCTCATTAGAAGCAGTAGTTCAGAATTCTACGCGGTTCTTCACTCCTAAAACAGCAGGACGGTTCGAACACTCGAATGCTAAAGTGGCTTTCTACGCGTTTCTAGTTATGCGTGAAAGACAGGACAGGACTTAGCACTCTTTCTAAACAGAGTCGGCGTAAAGAATCAGACGTGTCGAAGCTACACATATTCAGACTTCACAGCAAAGTATGGCAAGATGATCATATGAAGAAAGAAAGACAATTTTATTAAAGATTAAAGTCATGATTACATATGAGGGAAATCCAATCTACAAGGGTTTTCTTCATTTTCATGACTACATCTGAGGGAAACCCCGTCTACAAAGGACTTCCTCATCATCGTCTGAAGATCGCACCGAGAAGCTGTTCTGACAGGTTCTCGCGTTGGTGATGGTCTTCCTCTTCTTCCAAGAAGATGATCAGTGGCAGAAGGATACAAAACTGGGCATAGACCCATCCTCCAACAGAAGGAAAGCAGGGTAATTCTGCTTTCCTACAGACCACCGCCACTCTAGCCGGTCTGTCTGCCTCTCGTCACCAGAGGTAACGGGAGAAGGTGCCACTTGCAAGCAGCGTGGTGAAAATACGATTCTTCGTCTCTCCCGAAGAACCACCATACAAAGTTGCTGATTATCCCGAGCAAGGGAGGCTATGATATCCTTCCATGATCCATCGTTGCAGATGATACTTTCTCGAAGACGCCATCTTTTTTGGCTCCTTACATGCTGGAAGAACATGGTCTTCTTTTTCCTCAGATCGACCCGACGGCCTCCGACGATCATCCTTGTGTGGCGAAAGGAATGCAGGAAGAACAGGTTAAACTCCTCGGCCTTTTATAGGCGAGAGAGGTCACACCGGTCCCCAATAAATCTGCCATAAAGTCAGCATCGACCGTTTCAACGCTCCATTCAGAAACGTTTCGAGTTACGAGGAGCGGTTCATGCTTCATTCAAAGTGTTCCAAATTTCGAAGAAATTTGAAAGCTTTGAAGGGGGTCTTGTAGAAGCATGAAAAATATGCTGGATAGCTCTACGCAACATGGTGATGCAGGACAGCGTAAGCGGGGGACCTCAAGGCCATCAAGAGTGCAACGGAACTTTTCTGCTGAGCACGGCATAAAATATAATGGAACCATCCGCGTAAATGCAGTATGTCCAGGCCGCTTCAGCGTAGACGGGGTGCTTCATCGCCTCCATGGCGTAAAACTCATCCGCTTTCATAGCTGCGTTAAAGCGTACGAGGAACGCTTTGTCTTCCCCGAAATGAACCTGTCAAGTCACGCAGTGAACCTGACATCTGACTCCTGACAAAAAGTACTGCACAACTACCCAGATGACGGCTGGAAAGATGGCAGACCACTCGGGACGCGCCCCACAGTATGATGGCAGATCTCTGCATTTAATGCAGAGGATTTGATTAAATATCACCGAACCGTCATTTACTGATATCCCCTCAGTGGAGACTGCTTTTACGCGTACAAGGGGATATGCCGTCTTGTTTTACACAGGCAAACGTGAACTGTTTACGCTTCGCGGAAGACAAACAGACTGCCACGTCAAAAGCTGCTCTTCGTACAGGGCTCGAGGCACGTCTCTGCACCGAATGCTCAGAACCGTGGCAGGCCTTCAGAATACGTCTCTGCAATTAATGATGATGACGGATCTCGGCATTTAATGCGAGAGATTTGATTATATCTCCAAGAGCCGTGATTTCGGCTAAAGACGTCCACATCACCTCGGCTTCTACGCCCATTCAGCTTCTATGCTCGTTCGGCTTCTATGCTCATTCGGCCTTCTGTGCTTATTCGGCTTCTATGCCATCAGGCTTCTATGCCTACTCGGCTTCTATGCCTACTTGGCTTCTACGCCATGGTGACAGACATTGGCTTCTACGCCAACCTCTTCTACACGGGGTATACCTACCTACGTGGCTTCTACGCCGTGATCTTCGTAGCGATTATACGCGTTTTGTCCCTTAGTTGGACCCACGTCACACGCTCATTCAAAAGGTCATCTATACGCAGGCTTTGGTTATTTTAACCGTTGTGTAAAAGGATGCTGTACTTCCTACTACTCGGTTTCCATACCGATTGAGTGGTCACTGTTACCAAAACTCTATAAATAGAGACCTCTATCAATAGAGGAAAAGGTCAAGATTTTGAAGACTGGAAAGAGGTCGAAAGAATCGAACAAGATTGAGGAGTGATCGGAGAGTCTTTGAGAGAGAGAGAGAAGCATTCCAGAGCTCAGGCAAAGAGTAGCGATCGACGACATCGGCATCGTACATCCATCCTCTTCCGCCACCTACGAAGCTGCTTTCCGTCCTCTACGGCACTTCTTCACCATCGTGTAGTCCAAGGGCTAAAGTGATCGACTGCAGATCAGACACCTATAGCAATCATCTACACAGATTAAATAAATTGTACTCCTACATCCTCGTATAGGATCAAATTGTACAAGTTTGTTTGTAAACCAAAGAAAGCGGGTTTCGTGCAAACCTCGTATTATATACATTTTGTTCTTTCGTTTAATACCACAAACAACTGCTCCCGATCGATGGGATCTAGTCTTCGGCGGCATCCTGAAGATAGATCGAAACAAAGGAGATCAATTCGACACAAGATAAGATATCATCAATGAAGGACAAAAGTATTCAGAAGGAATCAAAAGTAGCGATTCAATTCAGATTGGAATTTCTAGTTGTGATTGAGTATCCCTCTCTCTTCCTAGTAACATATGTCCTATATCCTATCGCAGGCTCGCAGTAGTACAACTAAGTCATCGTACTGCCACGACATCATAATATTACGAAGTCTGACCTGTATGGACCACCACTAAAAATGTGTCACGACCCGCACCCGGTGTAGGGATGCAAGTCGGGAACAACGCCCAGCCTACGCCACAACATCGGCGGTAGAACGCTGTCTTGGTCAACTATACTATCTAATTATCTCACTATAAAGCATAAACCTCCAATAATATCTCAACTCCAAGATGAGATTATAATCAACTTAGTTCAACACAATACTCAATCATATTACTATAGCACGAGAAGATATCAAAGAAGTTTAACATAACTATGCAGTTAATATAACAACAACAAATAGAAATAATATCCAAACACAAATATATGCCGGAAACAAATCTGGTACCCAAATGCTAAAGAGAACTAATTATGCTAACTAGTGAATCCGGCTAAATCTCTCGACAGTCACCCCAGAACTAGTGGATCCAAGTTTGTACCATCTATAGGCTGAGGTCCGTAGTATGTCGGACACCAATCTCCCGGATCCTCTGAAAAATATTTTCCAGTCAGGAATGGAGCGAAGTACAACCCAATAGCAGTTCCAATTAATTGACAAAAACTATAAAGCAGTAGAATAGAAGATGCTATCTACGATGAGGTATAACTAATAATCAAGAACAATGAGAGAATAGGCAATACTAACAACAGAATATAATCAATGTGTACAAGAATAAAGGAATGAACTATAATGTCAGAATAGAATAAGGTAATCAATGAACTGAATAATGGAATCTACAATAACTATGTGATTTGAGATACTAACTAAATATGTGATCGGCCTGGGAGATTCAATGAATACACTAAGGATCTAACTCAACCATACGTGAATTTCATGGTTAGTTAGTAGCTAATGATTACACTACTAGCCGATAGTTTCTTGATCACATATTTAATTGGTATTTCTCCCGGCCCGACTGATATGATGGATCGAATCATGACACGTCACTAGCCAATGTATCCAATGTTTAATCTATAATATTCAATGTTATCCAATACCAACAAGGACAGTATCCGATACCATCTCCATAATCAAGGTAACATCCCATGACTGACGATCCAATAACAATACCAATCCGTATACCATCGTGTCAAGAATCATAAGTAACATTTCTAAATACTTGAATTATAGTGGTAATCAAATAATGGAAACTATCAGAGAATGTACTTGCCTGTGGTCCAGAGCAAATGATGAAAAATAATGTCCGAACTGGTGTCACAGACCTATATATGAAATATTGTATTAATACAAGTTTGGAGAAGAGAAATAAATTAAACTAGTCAATTTTTAGGTCATAAAACTATTTCTAAGTCAAAAGTCAAACTAGGTCAACTCTAAGTCAACTATGGTCAACTATAGTCAAATTATGGTCAACTACCTATTTCTAGGTTGCATGAGTCTAACTCAAAGATATTAGGCTCACACACTATGAATCTAGGCCATACAAGCTACATCTTAGGATACTAAGATATCGTATCTCAGGATACGCAAACAAGGGATAAATATAACACATATGTACATATCAAATAATATTATATATATAAAATCCTAATTACAAATGCTAAATGGATACCTTAGTTTTGAACCAACTTGGTATCGCAATACTAAACCTCTATCTTGATATCCAAACCCAATACCTTGATTATCCTCCAATACCTTGATACTTACCTTGGCATCTCAAGGTAAATTCAAAACCTTATTTATACTAACTACCTAACAATAATTATAAACTACTATACATTTAATATTTATATAATACTATATACCTTATTTTAGTCACCTTAATACCAACCCATAATTAGTTTACAACTATCCTATTACTTATGCCAATACCTACTACTCATACCTTGGTATATCTTAATACTTACCTTGATATCTCAAGGTAATTGCCAAAATCTCATATATATACTAACTACCCATCAATAATTACATATATTAATCCAATATAACTCTAGTATGTACTAATAGAATAATACTAACTACCAACTACACACTAACTATTAATACATATATACGTACATACATACCTTCAAATATATAATATATAAAAGATACTCATAACAATTGATAACTAAAATATACTAACTATTCTAATAAATTTATATGCTACAACTAAATATATACATATATAGTATACTATAATACAAATAACAATTATGAACATATTTATATATATATTAATTACCATATATATATACATATATATCTATAAATATATTAATATCTAATATATTAAAAACTGCCAAACTGTCGCTAAATACCCTGTCCACTGTCATAGAAAGCTGCTGTGTATATAGATATACTGCAGTTTTTGTGACAGTTTCCTACACTGTCACTAAACACTGTCGCTGAAGCTTCTGATACTCTGATTATACACTGTTGTTTCAGCGATAGTTTTCTGCAACTATCGCTGACTGTTGTCGCTGAAAAGCTGCTATTATTTGTATTTGTTGCTACTGTTGCGACACTTCTGGCTCGCTGCTGTCGCTAAAAATATATGTATATATATATATATATATATATATATATAATATATATAAATACATATATATAACCCACCATATATATTTATACAATATATATTTAAATACATATATATAACCCACAATATATATTTATACAATATATATATATATATAAAACTATATATAACTATACATATACTTATACACAGTAAATTATATAAAATACCACATAGTAACATACATACACACACATAGTAATATGTATATATAACTATACATATATGTATACATATATATAATCATACAATAATATAAATACATAACAATATATAATATAACTATATATATAACCACATATAAATATATCTACTATATTATATATACATATGCTACCACTTATAAATATATATCTACATGTAGAAAAATAACTACATAATAAATATACACATATAATATATACATAGATCTAAGGCACAACACTACATAAATATATATACACAATAATATATATATATATATATATATATATATATATATATATATATATATATAATTATACTTTTCCATGAAATAAGAACACAAGGAATTAGATCTACAATTAAATTGTACCCACATGGACCGTATTATCCCGTATCCCACTAGATCTAGGATACGCATGCGACACGAGTCCACCACACGTCCAAATGTACCACGAAGGACACAAACAAATCATATATATTATTTATGAATAATACGAAGAGTCAAAAATAAATCTACGTGTCCGTGTCAAAATACGACATGTACAAAGTCCCGTATCGGAGGAAAAACCCCCAAAACAATACGTATCACCAAATTGTTGGGATACGACCTACACGTACCCAATTATGGATACGACACTAGCCCCAAACACATAAACATATGCCAAATTGATCTATAGGATCAATTGACACACAACAAAAGTCATTTTCGGAATTCTTCCAAAATTGACACAAAAAGTACCATAACTTTCTCCATAGGTCTCCTATGAACACAAAACTAAATCCTATGGGTAGTACATACATATGGTTTGATTATTCATGATTAAATCTCAAATTTAGAAGCTATTTTAAGGGCAAAAACTGAATTATACCTATTGGGAGATGGATTCCCAATGAAACCTCCAAAATTGGTGAAATTGGCCTCCAACTTGTAGATCCTTGCTACTCTTTGTAGATCCTTGCTTCCTCCTTCTAGATCCTTGCTCTTCTAGTCTCCAATGATGATTTGAGAAGGAATTGGTTAGAAATTTGGTAGAAATTTGGTGAAATTTGGTTGAGGAAAATTCTAGATCTAGATTTGGAATAAAAAATAAAGAGAGAAATTTTTTTCATTCCCTTTATATAGGTCTCACTTGTCCCCTCCCTCAAGCTACTATGTAAAGTCTAAAATACCCCTTGGGACCTCTCATGAAGAAATTAAATAAGGAGGGAAGCTTCTAGTCTAATGGTTTAATTAATTTAATCATCCTCCTAATTAATGGGCTTTCTAGTTGGGCTCAATTCTAACAATTAATACATGTTGGTCCATGAGTTTAAACTAAACTAGTTAGGTCCACTAACACAAGCCCAAAAATAAATCTAATATGCTAATAATAAATAAATAATACAATAAATAAATATTTAACATGCACAATATTTAATTAATTATAAAATGACCAAAATACCCTTTTTTAGAAAATACGGTAGTGACACAATTTCTCCACCCCCAACTATTACTGTGGATCCAATCATGACACGTCACGATACATTATCAATGTCCAATATATTATGTACGATGTCTAATATCAATATCTAATATCAATGTCGTGTACAATATCAATACGATAACCAATGTAACATCTCATGACTGAAGATCCAATCTATATACTAGTCCGTGTAGTACAGTGTCAAGAATCATATGTAATATTTCTAAATACTTGAATTATAGAAATTATCAAATAACAAAAATTATCAGGAAATGTACTCGCCTGGGGTCCTCAGCTGGCAATACCAATGTCCTGCTCCTGAAGTCTCACAAAACAATCTAACAGTCCTACAGACATATCATATAATACAATACAACATCAGACATTACTCTAACACACAATTATAAATACACTGGACTCAGGGCTACGCTCGGTATGACACTGGTCAACTAGGGTCAAGTGTGCGTCAATTTGCACGGGTGTCGCGTCTGTAAATGCTGTGCAAAATAGACAGTCAATGATACGGTCTTGCCAGTACGTCGGTGTACATATGACTGTCTGCTATCATACTACATGGTCACCGGTCAAGATAGCTATGGGATATCCGTAATTACATTAGGGTCACCTAGTACACATAATATACATACATATTATCTTAACTATCATATACATTAATACTAATTAATTATAATTATAATAGATATATGTATATACATACTTAATAGAGTTTATACTATATATATTTATATACGTATACATATACTTACTAATCAATTTTATACATATTAAACGTATATTAGGGAATACCCATACAATACATATACATATGTATATATATACTAGTTTGAGAAATATATTATATATATATACCAATATACCTTTGAATATATACTAATATGTATGCAAATACGTACATACATACATCCATATAGTTACATATACACAATCACATGGAATGACGAGAACGAGGGCAGGAACGAACCTGCGCGCGGTACGACGATGATGATGATGGATGAAGGCGAGGGTGGTGTTCGTAGTGGTTCAGTCGAGGGGATGGCGAGTCACTCCGGTGTTCAGCGACCAGGAAGGGGATTGGTTTAGGCGCTGTGCAGTCGATAGCGAGGGTGGCGGTTGTCGACGAGGTGGGCAGCGGTTCAGCGTAGTGGTTGACTTCAGGCGGGTCGGTTGGCAGCAGGTCGGTGGCTTCGACATTCAGGTGCTGTGGTCGGGAGATCGGTTTTTGACGAGATGCGGTTTGAAGTCAAGGTCGGCGGTCAAGGTTGGTGGTTCAGGCGAGTGGGATCGACAGTGAATGAAAGTTCTGGTCCAGCAGGTTGTCTGGCGGGTGGGGATGGAGTCGAGGCGAGTCAGAGTGCTAGTGTCGGTTAGCCGCGGGTCGAGCTCCAGTCGACGAGGTACAGCGGCTTCTGACGCAGGTGGGAGAAGATGGGGGAGGTTGTGGTGGTGGAGGGAGATGCGGCCGGGGAAGTCGACTTCAGGCGGCGGAAGGAGTCGACGGGTGCAGTGGGCCTGGATCGAGGCGAGGCCGACGTTCGGGTAGGGTGAGGCTCCGGCATCAAGCGAGGGATGGCGGAGGAGGAAATAGGAGGATGAAGAGGAGGTTGAGGAGAAGGAGATGGGGTGCTCCTCCGGCGAGACTGAGCTCCGGCGGGTCAAGTACCGGAGGAAGGAGGTCGGGATGGGGAGACGATGGGTGAACAGGGAAGGATGGTTGGGTCGGTTGATGTTTTTGTGGTTTAGGAATAGGAAAAAGAGGAAAGAAGAATAAGATATATTTATATGAGTATGGTGTTGGGTTGACCTAGAATAGTTTGACTGGTCAACCCCTCTTGGGATTGGGCCTCTCATACATGATTTCAAGGGGCCAGGATTTCAAATAAATTAAAATGGATGGCTATGATGCATTGGTTCAAGGTTTGGAAGGCCATGGTTCAAGGAGGTTGATGTTAAATTACACACTCCTGAAAATTATGGAAAAATACTCATGAAGGAGAAATAGGTTTATTCACGCGTCGTGTCTAACGAGATGGATACCTTAATGCACTTTTGCACAAAAGTGCCCAACAATTAAAAAATTGTACAAAGTTAGGTTTACGGTTTAATTAATTAAAAAAATACAATTGGTGCTCTAAAATTAATTAGAAGTACAAGTGGCTGAAATTAAGTGGGACACAAGTGTCATGAATGGAGTAGACTCAGAATAAAATATTTTTCTAGATTGGGTTGTTCAAAATGGGTCGAGATTGTGTCTCCAATTTTGATTGGAATGCACAAGGATACAAAATTGGATTTATAACGAATTAAATAAAAACGTTTACGACGAATATTGTGCGACTAAAATGAAGCACAAGAGAATATAGTTATGAGTTACACAAAGATCAGAATAGAAGGCAGGAACGACTAGGACAAGGTTGTAAAATTTATAGGAAGGCAATGGCAAGGGTAGCGCTCCAAATATCGAAGCAACGGTAAGGCACAACAATTAAATAAAATTATTGATATTAAATATAAATGAATGTCATGCACTTATTACAAATAAATACACACAATACTTATACTATATAAAAAGACAAAAATACCCCTATTTTAGAATGTGGTGGTGACAAGTCTACCCTCCTTAAAAGAATTTTGTCCTTAAAATTTTAGACACCTTGTCTCTCTCTGTCAAGTCATAACCTCTTCATTAATCTTCACTATGGTCAATCCCCCAACTATCAAGGTCTAAGAAATTCTACCTATAGTCATTCAATATGCAATCTAAGGAAAACATATATGGTTATAGTATCTTTTGTCATGGTATTGCATTCTCTGTCAGGGTGTACTACTAACTATATTCTAACAAGAAAATCACGAATACAACTATGGTACTAAGGAATCAATCAATCAATCAAATAGAAAGGATAGAAGGAAAGAAAAGAACGGAACCTGCTAACACATCACCTGCAGTATCGGTCTCCTCGACCGTCATCGCAAATGCCCCGCCCTGCTGGGATGGCTCCCTTAGCGGGGGCTGAGCAATCTGTGGTTCCACAGGTGGCCTAACTAGATCTCTATGATTTGGAGCTGCTCGCTGACCGGAAAGATAAGGGGCTTGAAGATAATCCCTCACTTGATGTCCCGCAGCGCCACAGTGCAAACAAAATCCTAGCCTCGCTCTACAGTTCTTCCAAAGATGACCTGGCTTCTTACAGTAATGGCAAGTCTGCTGTGTCTCTCTTGGAGGCTGCTGCTGATCCTGCTGAACACGAACTGGTGCCTGGTGTTGCTGATGCTGCTGCTGGTACGACCTCTGTTGTTGTTAAAAGTGTGGGCGCTTGGCCGGTCCTGTGTTACCACTGGCTCCTCCAGAAGTGTCGCGTCCTCTCTTGGGCTTGAGGTCCAAGTTGTCTTCGACAATCTGGGCATCTATCAGAATACCCTCAAATGTAGCGGTGCATCGTCCCGAAGTACGAGACTTAATCTCTTTATTCAATCCCTTTCTGAATTTTTGTGCTCTGTTTCATGGATCTTGAATCATCGATGGCGCAAATTGACTCAATCGGCAAAACTCTGCGGCATATTCGTCGACTGACATGCCTCCTTGGATTAAGTCATGGAACTGACTTTCTAATGCTCCTAAGGCTACGTCAGAAAAGAATTTCTCCTTGAAGAGATCCTTGAAGTCCTCCCAAGTAAGTCCTCCGCCAGTAAGTCTCGGCTCGGTACGATACCACGTCAGTGCGATATCAAACATCTGACTGCCAGCGGCCTCGATCTGAAGAATCTCCAGAATATGTGCTAAGCGCAAGTTCCTCTCTATGTCCTCTAACCAATCGTCAGCGTAGAGTATTCCTTCTGTGCCTTTGAACTCTCGAGGCATCATCCTCTTAAAGTCCACTATAGTGCCTAATCTTTGCTATTGCTGTTGGCCAGGAAACTACTGTTATTGTGCTACTCTCTCCACAGCCTGGAGAGCCACCTGATGAGCATTCTCCATGCTCTCTCTCATCAGCTCTGTCTGTGCCTGGTGCGCCTCTGCTTGCACTCTCTGAGCTTCAGCTTGAACACGCTTAGCTTTTGCTGTCACTCTCTGGGCCTCTAGCATATCCTGGATAAGCGCGAATATCTGTGCCCCGTCAGTAGGCACACCTCCGGGAATCGGTATCGGTGGAGGTGAAAGGTTGTCCGTCATAGCTGGGGCAATCCTCTGAACATATGGGAGAGGAGGAACTCCAGATGTCTATCCGTTAGGTGGAGAGGTGGCAGACCTCTCTGAATCTGCTGCTCCCGCTCTCATGGATCTAGTATTCGGTGGCATCCTGAATACAGATAAAAAAGAATCAATTTAAGGCAATAGATGCGATATCATCAAGGGAGGACAGTAAAATTCTAAGGAAGCAACATTCAGAAGGAAAAATAAGGATAATAAGATAATAGATTAGAAATATTCCTAGTTGTGATTGAGTATTCGCTCTCATCCTAATATGCTATATCCTATCGTAGGCACGCAGTAGTACAACTAAGATGTCGCACTACCACGACATCGCACAACTTGCGAAGTCTGACCTGCATGGGCCACCACTAAAAATGTATCACGACCCGCACTCAGAATTTGGGACACGAGTACATGGGTACGTCCAGCCTATGCCGCAACATCGGCGGTAGAACGCTGTCGAGGTCACAATACTATCTAATCATTCTCACACGAGCATCCAACTCCATAGGGAGTCACAGATATCACAATATAATATGAACAATACTTAATCACATAGCTAAAGCACGATAAGATATCGAAGAAATAAATAAATCAAAATGTAATACGAGTCTAAATTAGTAATAATCTAACTCAACAATAATATCCAAGTCTCAACTAAATATGTCGGAGACAAATCCGGTACCAAAAACTGCTAAAAAAAACTAACTAAATAACTAGTGATCCCGGCTAGACCTCCCGGGAATCACACCTGTGCTACAAAGTCCAAGGCTGCAGCTACTCTCCCTGTGGTCCATAAAATATCGGACACCAGTCCTCTAAGGCGCAGTCTGGAAAAATATTTTCAGTCAGGATGGAGCAAAGTACATCTCAAATAACAGTTCCAGTTAATTAATAAGGACTATAAAACAATAAATAGATGATGCTATAAACTGAGAGAAGACAATAAATAAATGCAATAGCAAAATAAAGAGACAGGTAATGTAGGTAATATGGTACAGTCAGTGCATATATAAAATAAAGAGCACGAGGTACAATATCATATACGATGATATAGTATATGAACTAAAATAGAGAACTGTATCTATTCTAAGTGTTTGAAATTATAGTTTCAAAATGTGATCGACTTACGAACTTGTACGATGACTACATAGCCTGGCTAATCATATGTGAGGTGCATGATTAACACTATCAATGTCTACACTTGTACGATAGGTAATTTGATCACATCTTTCACTAGCAATTTTCCCGCCCCCAACTAGTACTGTGGATCCAATCATGACACGTCACGATACACGATCAATGTCCAATATATAATGTATGATGTCTAATATCAATGTCGTGTATAATGTCAATACGATAACCAATGTAACATCTCATGACTGAAGATCCAATCTATATACTAGTCCATGTAGCACAGTATCAAGAATCAGATGTAATATTTCTAAATACTTGAATTATAGATATTATCAAATAACGAAAATTATCAGAGAATGTACTCGCCTGGGGTCCTTAGCTGGCAATACCAATGTCCTGTTCCTGAAGTCTCACAAAACAATCCAACAGTCCTATAGGCATATCATATAATATAATACAACATCAGACATTACTCTAATACACAATTATAAATACACTGGACTCAGGGCTACGCTAGGTATGACACTGGTCAACTAGGGTCAAGTGTGCGTCAATTTGCATGGGTGTTGCGTCTGCAAATGCTGTGCAAAACAGACAATCAATGATATGGTCTTGCCAGTACGTCGGTGTAGATATGGCAGTCTGCTATCATACTACATGGTCACCGATCAAGATAGCTACGGGGTATCTGTAATTACATTAGGGTCACCTAGTACACATAATATACATATATATTATCTTAACTATCATATACATTAACACTAATTAATTACAATTATAATAGATATATGTATATACATACTTAATAGAGTTTATACTATATATATATTTATATATGTATACATATACTTACTAATCAATTTTATACATATTAAACGTATACTAGGGAATACCTATACAATACATATACATATGTATATATATACTAGTTTGAGAAATATATTATATATATATACCAATATACCTTTGAATATATACCAATACGTATGCAAATACGTACATATATACATCCATATAGTTACATATACACAATCACAAGGAATGACGGTTACGAGGGCAGGAACGAACATGCGTGCGACACGACGACGATGACGATGATGATGGATGAAGGCGAGGGTGGTGCTCATAGTGGTTCAGTCGAGGGGATGGCGAGTCACTCCGGTGTTCAGCGACCGGGAAGGGGATTGGTTTAGGCGCTGTGTAGTCGATGGCGAGGGTGGCGGTTGTCGACGAGGTGGGCAGCGGTTCAGCGTGGTGGTCGACTTTAGGCGGGTCAGTTGGCAGCAGGTCGGTGGCTCCGACGTTCAGGTGCTGTGGTCGGGAGATCGGTCGTTGACGAGATACGGTTTGAAGTCGAGGTCGGCGGTCAAGGTTGGTGGTTCAGGCGAGTGGGATCGACAGTGAATGAAAGTTCTGGTCCGGTGGGTTGTCCGGCGGGTGGGGATGGAGTCGAGGCGAGTCGGGGTGCTAGTGTCGGTTGGCCGTGGGTCGAGCTCCAGTCGACGAGGTACAGCGGCTTCCGGCGCAGGTGGGAGAAGATGGGGGAGGTCGTGGTGGTGGAGGGAGATGCGGCCGGGGAAGTCGACTTCAGGCGGCGGGAGGAGTCGACGGTTGCAGTGGGCCTGGATCAAGGCGAGGCCGACCTTCGGGTAGGGTGAGGCTCCGGTGTCAGGCGAGGGATGGCGTAGAAGGAAATAGGAGGATGAAGAGGAGGTTGAGGAAAAGGAGATGGGGTGCTCCTCCGGCAAGACTGAGCTCCGGCGGGTCTAGTTTCGCCGGAGGGAGGATGTCGGGATAGGGAGACGATGGGTGAACAGGGAAGGATGGTTGGGTCGGCTGATGTTTGTGTGGTTTAGGAATAGGAAAAAAAGGAAAGAAGAATAATATATATTTATATGAGTATGGTGTTGGGTTGACCTAGAATAGTTTGACTGGTCAACCTCTCTTGGGATTGGGCCTCTTATACATGATTTCAAGGGGCCAGGATTTCAAATAAATTAAAATGGATGGCTATGATGCATTGGTTCAAGGTTTGGAAGGCCATGGTTCAAGGAGGTTGATGTTAAATTACACACTCCTGAAAATTATGGAAAAATACTCATGAAGGAGAAATAGGTTTATTCACGCGTCGTGTCCAACGGGATGGATACCTTAATGCACTTTTGCACAAAAGTGCCCAACAATTAAAAAATTGTACAAAGTTAGGTTTACGGTTTAATTAATTAAAAAAATGTAATTGTGTTCTAAAATTAATTAGAAGTACAAGGGGCTAAAATTAAGTGGGACACAAGTGTCATGAATGGAGTAGACTCAGAATAGAATATTTCTCTAGATTGGGTTGTTCAAAATGGGTCGAGATTGTGTCTCCAATTTTGATTGGAACGCACAAGGATACAAAACTGGATTTATAACGAATTAAATAAAAATATTTGCGACGAATATTGTGCGACTAAAATAAAGCACAAGAGAACATAGTTATGAGTTACACAAAGATCAGAATAGAAGACAGACACGACTAGGACAAGGTTATAAAATTTGTAGGAAGGCAATGGCAAGGGTAGCACTCCAAATATCGAAGCAACGGTAAGGCGCAACAATTAAATAAAATTACGGCTATTAAATATAAATGAATGTCATGCACTTATTATAAATAAATACACACAATACTTATACTATATAACAAAAAAAATACCCCTATTTTAGAATGTGGTGGTGACAATGCGAATGGTGTTTTACCTTTGCATTCTTTTTGTGAGTCCGGGTATCCCAGGCACACAGATGCGCAGGTGCTGTATTTGCTCGCTGGCCTGGGGTTCGTACACGAACTTGTGCCGTGGTACTGGTGGAAGACTTTTGAGACTGACCCTGTCCATTGGTCCTTGTGGGTTGGACGCATGGGACAGTCATGTACAACTTTCCCTCAGGGCTCGTGTAATAGTTGGCGATGCCTGTTGGCGATCGGTCGTATGAGCAGTTACTTGAGCTTGACGGGCTCGCACTGCCCCAAACTTCTTCAGCTTAGCAACCGCAGGTGTATAGTATAAAGAATCCAGATTTAGGTTTTTACCATTCTTAGTGGGTCACATAGGATCTGCGCCGTATGAGATACAGTTGAAAACTGAGGTTCTACTGCTATCAGGGCCGCGTGCGGCCGTCTGTTTACGGCTGTGAGTTGATACCGCATGGACAGTCTTATGTGGCCTCCTCTTTTGCCGCATAGAAGCTGCCTTAGCACTAAAATGTTTGGCATAATAGTGTTTTCCTCTGCCAAAGTCTAGGTGTTAAACAGTTTCTGCGTCAGCCCGGGATACGGCATAGACGTGGACATTCTGGGTGTTCGTCCGACGACCGTCATTGGCAATAGAGTGAGAGGCTGGAAGTATCTACTCCGCAGCTGGGTGGGGCGCAACAGCCTTGGCCACCCACGTTCTGCTGGTCTTTTTGGGCTTGGCTATCCTTGGTGAAGGATTAGAACTTTCCTCGGAGAGCATATCCTCGAATGCTTGCTTGTCGAAGTGGACTACCATCATATTTTGCGTCGAGCCGAGCTTGGCCGCATCGGATTGTGTCACCGACTTCTCAACAGTGAAGAAGGAGCTCCCCAACAGAGTCACAATTGTGTTTGCCATTTAAATCAAAAAGATAAGTGAAGAACTGGATTTGATTAACAAACTAAGAAAAATACAGAGAAGTCCTAGAAGACAATCTAAGTAAAAAATTATTTTCTGTCATGACCCACACCCGGTATAGGGGCACGAATACGTGGGTACGTCCAGCCTACGCCGCAGCATCGACAGTAGAACGCTGTCTTGGTCTTCTATACTATCTAATATCTCACACAATGTATATAAAATACTGTCATGCCATCTCAAATCTTGTAATGATACTCAATCACATATAAAACTAAAGAAAGATGTAAGCACGATATGGAATAGAAAGAAAAGAAATACAAGTCTCAAAACATCACATGACCAACTCAAAACTAAACACAACTCCATATCTCAAAATAATAATACAAACCAAAATCTAAATAGAAAAAACTACTACAAGGTATAAAAATCTAAAAGGCCTCAGTCTCTGGCACTATCCTCGGGTGACACTCCATCTGTTGGTCCGTAGTGAGTGGGACACATCCTCTCCAACCATTCATCTAAAAAATATTTTCCAGTCAGGAATGGAGTGAAGTATAATCCAATAACAGTTCCAATTAATTGATAATGACTATAAACAAAAATAGAGAATATAATACAAGATGAAAAACAATAAACAATATCAACTATGGTAGATGAACAGGTAAACAATGAACAATATGGTATACACTGATCACGATGAACTAGAACAAGACAATAGAGTGAAACAATAAATAAGAATATGGTGAAGAACTATAATTATGCTAAGTAATTGATATACTAGATAGATATGGGATCGGCTTGGGTGAACATTATCTACTTTAACGTTGGATAAACATTGTCTAAGTTAAACATTGAACATTGTCTAGGATTGATCACATACCTAGCTAACATTTCCCCTTTTTTCCAACTAGTACAATGGATCCAACCATGACACGTTGTGATACAAGATATACAATGCTATGTAAACAATAAACCTTGAACACGAAACATTGAACGTTGAAACAGTGAACATTATCTAAGTTAAACATTGAACATTGAACACGAAACATTGTCTAAGTTAAACATTAAAAACACGAGGAATAATGAACAATATATATAACATCCCATGACTGATCCATGTGTATTCTAGTCCATGTACCAATGTGTCAAGAGTTATGTAAAATATTTTTAGATACTTGCATTATAGTAATTATCAAATAATGGAAACTATCAGAGAATGTACTCGCCTGTCATCCGAGCAATGAATGTCAAACTGTATCCGAACTGGTGTCACACAAACCTATATATGGAATATTGCATTAATACAAGGTGTTTGAATGAATATAAGTTAAACTAGTCAAATTCTATGTCATAAAGTCATTTCTAAGTCAAAATAGTCAAACTAGGTCAACTATTGTCAAAGTTGGTCAAACTAGCTATTTCTAGGTTGTATGAGTCTATCTCTAGGATATTGGGTCCATACACTATGAAACTAGGTCACACTAGCTATTCTAAGACACAATAAAAACCAACAAGATACCGTATCCTAAGATACGCAAGTTTAAAGATACGAAATAGTAATTCATATATATATACAAGATAATACATATAATACCGTAGCTAACTAATGCAATAGGATACCTTGGCCTTGCACCAATGCGGTATCACACTACTACACACCCATCTTGATACTCAAATCCAATACCTTGAATATCGATCCAATACCTTGACATTTACCTTGGTATCCCAAGGTAAATCAATCCTAGTGCATATATAGTTAATACCCAATACTAAACTATAACTATCATACTAAACTATTACATATTACCAAATACCTAATACTAACAATATATATATATATATATATATATATATATATATATATATATATATATATATATATATATATATATATATATATATATATATATAATACTTATATATAATACTACCTATAGCTACTTACCATTTACCCTTCTATTAATATCGAGTATCTTGATACCCAATATTACCTTAACATGTGTTCTAATACCTTAGTATCTTAATACCTTGGTAATACTTTAAGGTAATTCAATCATTAGTGCATATAGCTAATATATAGCTAATACCCATAAACTATATGCTAACACTATGAAGATATATTAACTACTAACATACAAAATATATATACATACATATATATAACTAACTAGAGATACAAGAGATATACATATAGATCTAACTACTAAATATATACATATACACATACCTATCACAATACATATATATCAACACACATACATACACACACACACACACATATATAATATATATATATATATATATATATATATATATATATATATATATATATATATATATATATATATATATATATATATATATATATATATATATAAAAACTTATACGTATATATATAGAAGCACATACACATATAGGTATACCCTCTCATACATATATATATTCGAACATACATATACATATAGATATAGGTATGTATTTACATATACATATAAACATATATGCAATAGATATCTTATATATACACATAGCTATATACACATCTATATCATATACTATAGATACATATACATAGATATATTTATCATACATAGCATATTACACAATCACACATAGAATTAAAGGCAATAAAGCAAACACGTGGAGTGCACCGCACCCGTATCACACGCATTCTATGATACGCTTGCTACACGGCTCCATCACACAACCAAACGCATTTCAAAAGACACGAGCAAGTCTAAAATAGTATATATGAACAATATGAAGAGTCAATTACACATCTACGTGCCTGTGTCAAAATGTGACTGTAGAAGCATGAAATACGTTGGGAATTGTACACGTATCATACAGTAAAAACCCCCAATATACATGAAGCCCGCGTAAAACAGAACTTCAGAGCTGTTTGGATTAAAGTAGAGCGTCAGAGCTGTCTGCGTAAAGCAGTGCTTCAAGACTGTTTCAGCGTAAAAGATTGCTTTACCTTCCAGCGTAAAGCTTAAAATACGTTTATCTTTAATGCAGCGTAAAGTTGTACGAGGAACTCTTCGTATTTCTCGGATGAATTTGTCAGACAGAACAGTGAACCTGACTCCTGACAAAAGTACTGCACGATGGTCGAGAGGACGGCTGTGATGATGATTTTGCACAGAGACCCAGGCTGTCGTTTAGTGGCATATGCTTGGTACAAGTTATTTTTACGCATTCAAAGAATACACTACCTATTCTACATGGGCAGAGACGAGTCTTTACGCTCAAGATGAGACAAAATCAGACGCCACGTCAAAAGCTGTTTCTCGTACAGAGCTCGAGGCATATCTCGGCATTTAATGCACGAGATTGAGGCATATCTCTGCATTAAATGCACGAGATTTGGTTCTATTCTTTATAATTTTGTCATGACTGGGAGAGCTAAAACTGTGACTAATACGCTCACATCGCCATCCTTACATTTTATGCCAACCAGGCTATTTTCAACTATAGGAGTACGTCGTATGCTATCTCCTCGAAATACGCCAACTCAGGCTACATTTACAAAGGTACGTGATAAGGCTATTTAGCCCAGAATACGCTTAAGACCTCATTCGTGATGGATAATTGGCTGGGAAAGCTAAAACTAGGGCTAATACGCTTACATCACCATCCTTGTATTTTATGCCAACCAGGCTATTTTTAACTATAGGAGTACGCCATATGCTATCTCCTCGAAATACGCCAACTCAGGCTATATTTGCAAAGGTAGATAAGGCTATTTGGCCCAGAATACGCTCAAGACCTCAGTCAGGAAGGATAATTGGCTATTTTTATGCTGGTTATCTATTATTCATGCAGCAGCAAGTTTTACGCGAAAATTGGCTTTTATGCCAACAAGACAGCTATTTGGCTTTTACGCCAACAAGGCAGCTATTTGGCTTTTACGCCAACAAGGCAGCTATTTGGCTTTTACGCCAACAAGGCAGCTATTTGGCTTTTATGCCAACAAGACAATTATTTGGCTTTTACGCCAACCATCTCTACGCGAGGGGCAGTTACCTACGTGGCTTGCATGCCATGATCTTCGAGAAGCAGTTATACGCGTTACCTTATAATGAGACACGTGTCATACGCAGATTCAGACGGTCATTTGAACGTGGGTAGCAGTTATTATAACCGCCGCGTAAAAGATGCAACTTTCTTCACAGTTTGGCTCTTACGCCGACTGGATAGTTATTTAGCTGATCTCTGTAAATAGAGACCCTTGGTCACAGGGTAAAGGGGGCCAAAGACGGACAGAGAGACGATCGAAGATCAACGGAGAGACACACAGAGAGAGTACAGACAGAGGGTATTGATTGACAACTTTGGCAACGAGAGTTCAATCCCACTGCAATCTTTGAAGCTTCTTTTTCTTCTATAGCACTTCTTCATCATCGTGTGGTCCAAGGGACAAAGTGATCGACCGCAGATCAGACTCCTATAGCAATTTTCCCCAGAATTATTTTTATTGTACTTAACATCCTCGTATAGGATTAATTGTACTTTTTTTCTTATTTGTAAGCAAAAAAAGAAAGGTTTCGTATAAACCCTCTTCTTCTCTTATTTTTTGTTTATTCAAATACAAGATGGCGACTCTGCTGGGGAAGAATTTCTCCTCTGACGAGAAAGCAATTGCTCAACACGATGTTGTATCCGTCGGATCGACGAAGAAGACTTTGGTCGTCCAGTTCGACCAATCTGCTTATGAAGACATGCTTCACGCAGGGGGTAGCTCTCATTCCTCCTCTGTCCAGAACAACAGGAAGTTGCATAAAGTGTGGATGCCTAAGACGTCCTCTATCCTTTCTACAAGCTCGCTCTCTCTCTCTGATCAACAACGTTGTGACGACACAGCCAACACGCCCTGTGCGTAAAAAATTATCTTTCGTCTGTGACGTGGCAGACAAAACTTCTGGCAATGCCTCAGTGCAAATCCAGAAGTTTTATATACGCCCTATGCGTAAAAATTTGTCTCTCATTTGTGAAGTGACAGACAAAACATCTGGCAATGCCTCAGTGCCAATCCAGAAGTTTCAAACCCGCTCTGTGCGTAAAAATTTGTCTCCCATCTGTGACGTGGCAGACAAAATTTTTGGCAATGCCTCAGAGCCAATCCAGAAGTTTCCTACATGCCCTGTGCGTAAAAATTTGTCTCCCGTCTGTGACGTGGTAGATAAAACTTCTGGCAATACCTCAGTGCTGTAAACCCCCTCACCCAAAAATTAGGCCTAATTTGCTTAGATAGTAAAACTAGGGCTAGTTTGAACCAATTAGAATTAGAATGCGGCATTTATTTAATTATGCAATAATTTATATCGAGTAGCGCACCTTACCGTTGCTTCGATAATTGGAGCACCTCATTAGCCATTACCTATCTACAAATTTCACAACCTCATCCTAGACATGCCCGTCTACTATTCTGATCCTTGTGTAACTTATAATATTGCTCTCTTGTGCTATATTTTAGTCGCACAATAAACGTCGCGGACGTTAATTCTTAATTCTAATTAAATCCTGACTTTGTACCCTTGTGCGTTACAATCGAAATTGGAGACACAATCTTGACCGTTTTGTGCAACCCGAATTTTATTAATATTTTACACTGTACCCTCTATGCCCTTGACACTTGTGTTCTGCCTAAATTTAATCCCATGTACTCCTAATTAATTCTAGAATATCGTGCGCGTTCGATTTAATTAATTAAATCTAATTTTTGCCTTTGTGCAATTTTCTAATTGTTGGGGGGATTTTATATAAAAATGCATTGAGGTATCCCCACCATTGGACAATTCATGAAGAAATCTATTTTCCCCTTCATAGGAATTTTTTCCATAATTTTCTCGATGTGCAAACGCGCAACATCGCCTCTTTATTTTAATCCAATCATTGCATTTAAACAATGCAAATTGTAGCCTCCCCACATCCTCATGCAAGCCCAGGCCCAAGCAAAAGAGTGTGGACCAAGTTCAAAACCTAAGTCAAATATCAAACCCTAGGTCAACCTCAAGAGTTTACCTCATCATATATAAATATACCTTAAAATTTCTTTTCACCAAAACAAAACCCAATGCACAAACATCAGCCGACATCCCCAAGTCCTCCCTACTGTTCTTCTTCCTCCTCCCCCTTCTTGGCCGGAGTCCCGACCTCCGGAGCAGCGAGCCACCTCGTCGACGATCACCACCTTCGTCTCTCATCAGCCGACATCCCCAAGTCCTCTCTACTATTTACCTTCCTCCTTCCCAACCTTGCCGAGCCGACCCGCCGGAGCTGCCATGTCCGGTCACCCGACTTCCCATCACCGGACCAGCCCGGCCAGTTTCCCCCATCGACTTCTCCCCGGTGAGCCGCTACACCTGCAACCCGACGCCACCATGTAGACGAACCATCACCCCCATCTCCATTAACACCACCAATACTCTCTCTTCTCCGACTCCTTCCTCCGGTGATCTCTTCCGACTCTTGATCACCTGACCCCGGGCACCGTCTAGCCGAGACTCCCCGCAGCTGACTCAGGATCCACGCCTCCCCCGTCGTCTTCTTCATCCTAGCCTCTTCCCCGGACCTCCTCCGGTCGTCTTCCTCCCCGATCACAGACCCCACAGAGCCGTCACCACTACCGTTCTCGACTGCACCACCATCACAGCCGATTCCAACCTTCAACCGCTGCTGAACTTCCCTGCAGCGCCGAGCAACACCATGACCACCCCCATGTCGATCCCGACTTCCTCTGCAACCTTCGCTCTCCTCCTCGATCACCACCTCCCCTCGCTGACCAGAGTTCAGTTGTCACCACCATTGTATCATCGTCATCATCACCTGTACTCCATCTCAGCCTCCATCAGCCTGACCCCGATCTAGCTCTGTCCTGGCCTCCTCCCTGCTCCCTAACTACTCCTCCCCCTCGCCGGAGCCACCCTCCAGGCCGGCCCCGGTCAGCAGCACCCCCAGCAGCCAATCATCATCGATTATCTTCACCATCACCACAACTCCCCATGCTCTTCATCATCTTCCCCACCACCATGACTTGTCGAAAGTTCTCCTGGCCGGCCTCCGACAGTCCAACATCCACCTCCACCACCATCATCATCATCTCGATTCATCATCATTATTTCATCATCATTAGCATCATCGACAAACACCATCGTTCACATCTCCATCCTCGTCATCGTCCTTGTCAAACACCATCGTCCTCGTCATCATTATCGGCATCGTATCATCGTTATCTCACCATCAATCCATCATCATCGCATTATCACCCTATCAACATTATCCTAATCATCGTCCTCGTCGTAGCCAGTCGACATCATCATTATCAGCCTACATTACCATCGCCAACATCAATACTCATCATCATCATCATCCCATAGCCTCCTCGTCACCACCTTAATCTAAATCCACACATTCACCATTAACCACCATTATTATAGCCATCGTCGTTATCCTCGTCATCACCATCATACACATCACCATCTTCGTCATCTATAATCATCATTATCACTCCCTCGTCATCGTCATCCATATCGTTATCATCATCATCGTCAACCTCACCATCATACCCGTGCACGTACTCCGAGGATATTGGATTTGTTCTGTACGACTTCTGGAGCAGGCTATTGGTACATAGCAGCTTCCTTGACAGGCAAGTATACCTTGCCATTGTACTATTATTTATATTCCATATGTTGCATGCATCTTTATTTTCTGTCTTTAGTTCATATATTTTAATTGTTATATAAAATGTGCGCGACGGTGTGAACGCGATATGTTTTTATTTATGTATTTGTATTGACCTTGTTTATGAGACTACCCCATTATCATGTAGCATTATTAGGTTCATTGACCGTGACATAGCTGTTACACGAGTTATGAGTCTCATATAGATCACGGACTAGCGTGCAGGGTTTGTCCTCCTGTACGTGTGGGTCGTGCGTTAGAAATAACTGCTGTTAGAAACTTTGTATGCTGGTAGACTTAGCAGTTATTAGAGGTTAGGGACATAGCCTATTGTAGTACGGTGGTCCCATCCTTGTCCTTGTTTGGTTGCAGGATTGGGCTAGGGTACTAAGAATAGGCTATGAACCATATTGTGTCATAGATGTGACATGCTTAGAGCATGGGGTGGGAAGAACAACAAGTACCGCATTTGAGCTCCTTTATACTTTTTCCTTCTGTAACCCGGAAGCTCCGCTGGAGATACGGGCGGTGATGACCCCTATACTACTTGGCGGGCCTCCGCCGTTCAAAAGACGACGTGTCTTTGAGGCCCCTGGTTCTCCGAGAGATCATGCCATTCCCAGTTTTCAGCCAGATAGCTCATTTGTGGGGAAAGTTGTTCTTAACTGCATTCACTTAGACGATTAGGCGACCATTGGATATTTATTTCAGTACTTTATTGGCATGTGCTTTATGTATCTTGTTACGTCCCTCTGAGGACCTGGCCCCTTCTAGGTGTATCTGTTCTTGAGTATTTGCAGGAGCGTAGATTGGATGGTTTTATATGTTTCATGAATGTCTTCTCTTCGAGCCTGTGATTGTTAGCTGGTATTCTTATATCCTGTTTGTTGTGGTGTACTTATATTGTATTTTTCCTTATATTCGAGTTGGTAGTAGATTTGTTTCCATCCAACTATCATCCTTAGATACTTCTTATTGAGATCTAGTTTCATAGATATTAGTTATTTAATTATATTTGATTTGCGTGGATGAGATTTAGATTATACCCTGTGACTTGTGACATATGTTATACCACTGTGGATTTGATATTCATATTACAGCGTACGTGTGGATTTTGGTTTCCATATATTGGAGTTGCCATATCCATACGGCTGGCATGCTTACGTGTCCTAGTCCTACGTATTTTGGGACTGGGGCGTGACAAGTGCCAATCCAGAAGTTTCCTACACACCTTGTGCGTAAAATTATATCTCCCGTCTATGAGGAGACATATGTACCCTTTGATCAAATCAAGGGAAAATAAGTGGTGAATCTTCCAACCTCTAGGCTTTTATGCCCACAAGAGAAGGAAGTTCCCACTCTTCAGATTACGCGAACTTTTCCTATTTTTCGTGAACCTGTGCAAAAATCCAAATTATGCCAGGACAGATTTATCCGCATAAAGAATACTCGTTTCATGGGAAGGTACGCTCCTCAGACAGAGGAGGGATCATATGCTACTCACATGGGTGAACTACTGTATTCCTATGGCAGGGAAAGGGTTCTGGTCCCTAATCTCCGCATTCCCACTGATGTAAAAAGACAGAATAAGCCTTCATTTTCTTCTTCCGTTAATCCTCTTGATTTGCGTGATTTCTTGATCCAGAAATACAAAGACAGGGGTCAAAAATCAAGATTTAAGACCCTAACTACCAAGCATGGGAAGATCGTGTGGGAAGTAGCGTCAACATCTAATGTCGTCATGACATATGGGCCACGTGAAGATTCTATCTTTATTGTTCCACCTACTCGCAACGATCAGCATCCAACGGTCTTCGGTCGAATGCGAAATAGACCGATTATGCAAGAGGATTCTTCCGAGTCTGATGTTGGGAAAATACAAATCTATAGATATAACCCACAAGCTTTAAAGATTATGCGAAATATGGGTTATGATTTAAAGTTGAATCAAGGCCTCAATTATGGAAAAGACAGAAGAATACTGTTGCATAGTGATCCTTACTATCAACGAACTCATTTTGGGTTAGGGTATACCGCATCTCTTGCAAACTCCAAATCTCCAGAGTCTGATCCTGTAATACCAGAGGCAGGTCCTTCTAAATCAACTTCTGTAGACGAAGGCAAACGAAAAGAAGAAGAAGAACCAGACAATGACATATCTGGGGGTAGTCTCCCTCGACAAAACAGAGCAACATCCAAAGCTGGGGGTAGAATTCCCTCTGAGTTCGAAGATGATGCAACTATGACCATCTTCCCTGAAGACCATACGACTCGGGTATCGGAAGCCCGAAAGCCAAAGGGGACTTTCTCCTTCAAAGATGATGACATCATTGAAATCTTTAATACATTAATGAAGGAAAATAAGCTTCGGCTACCCAACATCAGATACCCTGAAAGGGCTGGCAAGGTCGATGACCCAGAATATTGTCTCTTTCATCAGTACATTCATCACCCCACAAAGGCATGTTATGTACTAAAAAGGAAAATCTAGGATCTGATCGACGCCAAAGTCATTACTTTGCATTTATAGCAAGGAGACGGTCACGGCAAATTGAACTCACTCCCACGTGGCAATTTGCTCCTTCAAAAAGTGTCGGATGATGAGTCCCTAAAACTCTCCCAGCGGCGCAACCTTTAGGTCTATCCCCACTCAGCAAATCACTCCCCAGTAAATTTTTCGGACATGGGTTCACGTCCAAATTACCTCTGAACTGTTGTCCAAATATTTTTTCCCCCAGCTGAGTTTGCCATGTCCAAGTGACCTCTGAGCAAACCTCCCAGGTTGTTGCTATCGAGTAGTTCATATTCATATTACCTCTGAACTACGTCTCTCCACTTTCTCCAACAGGGTAAAATTATCACCACCTCTGTCCTATTTTTTTTTATCCCCACCGATTCATATCTTACCACGTCCACATTACCTCCGAGTAAGATATTTTCAGAACTTTTCCATGTCCATATTTCCACTGAGTGAAGTTCTTCTCTTCAACTTTATACTATCACATTCACCTAACCCCTGGTAGTGCTAGTCATTTCAGCTTATTATCTGTACTTAAGGTACGCTATGGGTAATAAGTCCACAACCCGGATGTACCAAATCAACTCTTGGTTCTTCATCCCCAGCAAGTGCCTATGTGTAACATTTTCTCCTTCGTTACAAATTCTTGAAAGCCATCATCTGTATCCTAGAGTCCCAAATACGCAATGGATGATGCATCCCTAAAATCTCCCCAGCGGAGCAATCTTTAGGTCTACTTGCACACTCCCGCAGTGACTATTCAAACCAACCTCGTTAGACGCTAGCCATGCTCATGTTTGCCTCTGAGCTATCGTCCCATCAATCTCCCTAGCGGAGCGATCCTTTTGTCTATCTTCATGTTCGGATATATCACACTCAACGAATCACTCCTCAATGAGTTTTTTGGACATGGGTTCACGTCCATATTACCTCTGAACTGCTGTCATAATTTCTCTCAGGATGAGTTTATCATCTCCATATTACCTCTGAGCAAACCTTCCGAGTTTCGGCTATCGATTATCACGTCCATATTACCTCTGATATCGGTTGTCATCTCAACTTAGCACCCGTACTTAACTCTAAGTACGCCAGTGATGTTAAGTCCACAAAACTGCCACGTCCATATTACCTCTGGCAGGGCTTGTCTTAAACCTAATACTTGCACTCTCGTGTACAAGAAGTAATAGGTCCAAAAAAAATCAAAAAAAAAATCCACGGTGGGATGCCCGCAATGGAAACGAATAATTCACGTCCATATTACCTCTGGCAGGGCTTGTCTTAAACTTATTACTGTTTGATAATAAATGAAAGAAATAAAATAAGGTTTATATGAAACTCGCTCTTTAATTTACAAACAAGAAGTACAATTAATCCTATACGAGGATGTCAAGTACAATTTTTAATCTGGGTAAATATTGCTATAGGAGTCTGATCTGCAGTCGATTACTTTGTCCCTTGGACTACACGATGATGAAGAAGTGCTGTAGAAGACAGAAAAAAGCTTCGAAGCTTGCAAAGGGGAGTGGATGCTCGATGCCAAAGTCGTCGATCACTACTCTCTGTCTGAGCTCTGGATTCTTCTCTCTCAAAGATCAATTTCTGACCTTAATTCTTCGATCTTTTGACCTCTTGGTTTTTGACCCTTTTCTCGACCCTTTTTTTTGACCCTGGACCTCTGTCAATAGAGGTCACTATTTATAGGGTTTTAGTGACAGTAACCCTCCAGTTGGCATAAAAGCCGGGTAGTGGAGAGTATGGCACTTTTTAAGCGACGGTTACAGTAACCGTTACCCACGTATAAATAATCTTCTGAATCTGCGTGTGACGCGTGTACCATTGAGGGATAATGCGTATAACGGCTGCGAAGATCACGACATAAAAGCCACGTAGGTAGTTATCCCTCACGTAGAAAAGGTTGGCGTAGAAGCCAATAACTGTCACCATGGCGTAGAAGCCAAATAGTTATCAAACTGGCGTAGAGGCCAGGTAGGCATAGAAGCCGAGTAGGCGTAGAAGATAGCTGATCCTCCTTCCTTGACTGAGGCCTATAGCAAATTCTGGACCAAATAGCCTTAATACGCACCAATGCAAACGTAGCCTGACTCGGTGTATTCCAAGGAGATAGCGTACAGCGCACTCCCATAGCCGAAAATAGCCTGATGGCGTAATGCGCGAAAGCGATGATGTGGACGTATTAGCCGAAATTATGGCTTTTGGAGATATAATCAAATCTCTTGTATTAAATGCAGAGATCTGCCCCCATCCTGCGCATTAAATGCAGAGGCGTGCCTCGAAGACCTGTTACCATTCCGAGCATTAAATGCAGAGACGTGTCTCGAAGATCTGCCACCATTCTGTGCATTAAATGCAGAGACGTGCCTCGAGCTCTGTACGAAGAGCAGCTTTTGACGTGGCAGTCTGTTTGTCTTCTGCGGAGCGTAAAAAGCTCACATCTGCCTGTGTAAAACTAGGCAGCGTATTTCCTTGTATGCGTAAAAGCAGTTTACGCCAAGGAAATGTCACTAAACGACAGTTTGGGTCGCTGTGCTGCGCCATCATTACAACCGTCGTCTGGATAGTCGTGCAGTACTCTTTGTCAGGAATCAGACGTCAGGTTCACTGCATGATTTGACCGGTTCATTCGAGGAATACGAAGCATTCCTCGTACACTTCTATGCTGCATTAAAAAGAGGATGAGTTTTATGCCATAAAGGCGATATAACACCCTTTTTATGCTGAAGCAGCCTAGACATACTGCATTACACGGATAGTCCTTGAGCTTATATTTTATACTGTACTTAGCAAGAAAGCTCTGTTGTACGCCGATGGCTCCGAAATTATATTTTACGCTTTCCAGCACCAAAATGCTGCGTATAACTCTTCAGCGTATTTTTCATGCTTCTACAAGACCCCCTTCAAAGTTTTCAAATTCCTCGTAATTTGAAACACTTTGAATGAAGCATGAAACGGTCAAGTCTGACTCGTTCTTCAAGGCTGATTTCTTGGCGAATTATTGGGGATTTGTTGGGATTCGGTGTGTTCTCTTTGGCCTATATAAAGGCTGAGGAGTTAACCTGTTCTTCCCATATTTCTTTCACCACACAGAGATGATTGCCGGAGTTCGTCGGGTCGACTTGAGGAAGAAGAAGGCCATGTTCTTCCAGCATGTAAGGAGCCAAAAAAAGGTATCTTCGAGCAAATGTCCTCTGCAACGATGGATCATGGAAGGATATCATAGCTTCCTTTGCTCGGGATAATCAGCAACTTCAGATGGCGATTCGTCCAGGAGAGAGGAAGGGTCACATTCGACCATATAGCTCGTAAGCTGTATTTTCTCCTGTCGTTCGTGGACGAGAGCAGAAAAACTAGCTCTGTCCTTCAGTATTGAGTTGGGTCTAAAACCTCAACTCAATCTGTCATGGCGTATGGAGGATGGGCTCTGAATAATTTAGGCAGGCCCAGTTTTGTATCCTCCCGCCATTAATCATTTTCTTGTTAATCGGCCACGGAAACCGACTAACTGTTGAAGAAGACGGAAGAATATCTCCACCAATACGAGAACCAGACAGAACAGATTCTGGGGATGATCTTTCGATGAAGATGAGGAAATCCTTTGTAGACGGGATTTTTCTCATATATAATCATGATTTAATAAAATCGTCTTCTTCTGTGCATCTGATTATTTTGCCATATATTTTGCTGTGATGAAGTCTGAATATGTGTAGCTTCGACACGTCTGATAACTTTATGCCGACTTTGATAGAAAGAGTACTAGGTCCCGTCCTATCTTTTACGTATAACTAAAGATGCACAGAAAGTCGCTTAGCATTTAAGTTGAGCATTCGAACTGTCCTGCTGTTTAGGAATGGGGAACTGCGTAGAATTCTGAACTGTCACTTCTGATGAGAAGAATTTTCGTTCAGACCATCATCTTCAAGAGTGATTTCCCGAAGATTCCTTGAAATAAGGCGAGAAACGGCTGTCAAAACTGAGTCGCCATCTTGAACTATAGCTGAAATATTCAGACTGGAGTCTGGATGAACTTCCAACCGACCCAAGAAGAAGAGTCATTTTCAATGTTGAACTCTGTATGCTTTGGGTACTTGGGATATTTTGAGGCAAGAAGGAGTATCTCCTGCGTGAACCCTTGCGATTTACCACCTTAAGATTTGTTCATATATACGCATACTCTGGCCTACGTATTTTCAGATATGCAGAGAGTCATAGATCTGTAAATATAGATGAGCAGAAAATCATAAGTTCGTATCCTCTCGAGCGTAAAAGCTGCTGAGCGTAAAAGCATCCGAGCGTAGAAACTGTAGATTTGTAGCCTCTGAAAAGAAAATCTTCCGAGCGTGAAGTTGTAGATTTGTTGCCTCTGAGCGTAAAAGCCACCGAGCATGAAATCATAGATTTATAGCTTCTGAGCGTGAAGTCGTAGGTTTGTAGCCTCTCGAGCGTAAAAGCTACCGAGCATAAAAGCATCCGGGCGTAAAACCATAGACTTATAGCCTGTGAGCGTAAAACCGTAGATTTGTAGCTGCCGAGCGTAAAAAGCTCCTTGGCGTAAAACCACGAATCTGCTTTGCACAAAAACTTTTCAAATTCGCTGACTGTCCGCCTTCTCTGAGTAATAGGCTGACGTAGTCCCCAATCATAACCGAATATTAAATATCGGATTTGGTTAGGGATTCTAGGAGTCCATCCGAACTATATATATATCCCAAGGCTTTCAGAGAGAAGACTCTTCATCTGTCTTTTGCAAAAGAAAGCTTTCATCTCTTTGAGTTTTCTCCTTCGTTTCCTCTGAACAACCTGAGTTTTCAGCAATAGCACCAAAACTAATCTCTTCTTCTAAGGGAAAGAAGGCTGACTCTTCTTCTCGCTTCTCTGCCCAAGCAAGAGCGACTTCCGTCGGGCAAGGTGATCCTCATTCCGAACGAAGTATCCCGCCGACGAGCTGTGTGCCGGGCGTCATAGGTAAAGCTTTTGGGACGACAAGAATGAAGAAAACCCTTCGCACACGTTGTACGTGATCGCGCTAGGTCGTCTTCTGTGCTGATGGCCTCTTCGAGGAAGATGATGCACAGAGATGTTTTATCTTTTACGCCCATATTTCTAATGTGTCAGCGTAAAAACTCCATATTTTTGCAGTCCGGCGTAAAAGCTTTGACTATCGAAACTTGGCGTATACTATAAAATTTTGAGTGCTACGCTTCTGGATGAAAATTTCGGCGTAATAACTCAAACTTGGGCAGTCTGGCATAAAGCACAGACTGTCAGATTTTTTGCGTATACTGCCAGTCTTGAATTTTGCGCCTTGGAATAAGATTCCAGCGTAAAAGATCGAGTTTTTACAGTCTTGGCGTAAAGAACAGACTGTTGCCTTTTAGCATATGCTGATTGTGAGGTCTAGTATAGAAACTGACGTATTTTTCTTGCACCTTGTAGTTAACTTGCTTATGTCCCCGTTGGCTGAGGTGATGGGTTCTGCTGCCGGGATGCTGTATTCCAACTACCTGGAGGATTTGTCCCACGTGACATTTCTTATCTCCGGACCCCAATATCCTGAAGGAAGGGCAAATCTGATATCGTCCCAAGGGGAACGTATGCTGTTGAGCATGATCAACGGGGAGCCCCTGACGCATATAGACGGGGCACAATATGTAAAGTCGGCTTTTCTCTTCGGGGACATGATTGACAAACAGTCCCAGACGAAGCCCAAGAAAGAGCTCTGGGTTTTCCCTGCCGGGGGCTTGGTCATGTACCTGCCCAAGATGCTGAGAGACTACCCTATCTCGGCATTCTTCCATGCCACACATCCCAGGAGGATGTCGTGGACCCTGTCCCCCAATCTTCACGGCCAGCCGGGAAAGATATTTTACCAGAAAGGATCTGACCAAGGGTCATTTGTCAGTCGTTCTTCCGGCTCTGTGATGCCGTTCAGGGGATTGTATCCGGGCAGTGTCCCGAGTGAAGACACTTCACTGCTCCAACCGGTCCAATTACCGAACTTCTGCAATGACTTCATGGGACATGGAGGAGTATACCCCAAGGTTAATCCTCGGACAAGTGGGTGGGTTACCCCCACAAATCTTCGGTGGGCTCGTTTAGCTGACTGGGCTCTGAAGCATTTTTAGACTGAGCTGGAGAGCATTGGTCTGTACGCAGCCGTGAGTGCTACAGTATTGGGTTACCTCTCAATCCTAGCCTGTTTTTGGCTTTGATGGAGCGATATATCTCGCTCACTGGAACTTTCGCCACTCCACTGGGGGAGTTGGGATTGGCCCTTCACGAAATGGCAGAGATTTCAAGACTTCCAATGGGGGATACTCCTTATGAAGAGTATGTTCCCACAAACCGGGAGCTGGGGGATTCAGACCCTCGGGTAGTGGCAGTGTACCAGGAGCTGATGCGCCACTACCTTGCTTGCATCGCCTTTTATAATGAGCCCTCTGATTTGGCTTATACCAATAAATGGGCGTCCCACCTCTTATTTCATCGGGCCAGGGCTGCTAAGCCAGAGAAAGTCTTGGATAGCAAAGATCAGCCTCTGAGCTGTCTGAGCGTGCTTAGTGCTCAGGTAGTCGATGATCTTATGGAAGACGCTGGGGCTCCAGATCAGATTCTCGATGAAGGGATAGGGAAATATCCTGCAGGCACTAAGGCCTACAGTTATTTGAGGCATTGCCGCAAGCCTCTGTCCAAGGAAGCTCAACTGGCTGGCTTCCTCTCTATATGGCTGTGCTGATTGGTAGTACCAGGCATTACATCCTCGGATCGCATTCACCGCAATACCTTATGGCCTGCAGTGCGTATGGTATTCGGGGCAAGACTGGGTTTGCTCCCTGCCATGGTATGCCGCATACAAGCTGGCCTGAGGGCCATTACTGATGGGCTGCTTGCCGATAAAACTCGGCATGATAGCTTTCCCAGGGTAGAATTACCGTACCTGTATTTGATGGGATGGTTAATTCTCCATAACCCCAGGGTGATGTCTCCCGGCTCTGGCAGTAGTTCGGGGAGTAATTTCTTGCTGAATTACAAGAATTCCTCCTGGAATGTGACCACAGTTTTAGACTGTCGGCGGGTACTAAATTTTAGTCACAGCTGGAAGCTTTTCTGCACTGTCCCCTCTGTATATCTCAATCAACAGGGGCGCAGACTTCAGGACTTAGGCGACGGAGAGACCATTCTTTCTCCTGAAGCTTTTAATTGGTTGGTCTGCATTAGACCTTCCCATTTACTGTACAGAAGTGAGGACCAATGCTTCCTGGAACCCTACCTGCCTAGTCGGTTTGCCAGGCAGTTTGGGTATGACCAATTGCATGTGGGCAATGCCATCACCAGCTTCAAGTCCAGAGGTGGACTTATTGATGGAGCGAGAGGATTACGATATTTCATCATGGGTTGTACTGAAGCGGTCTTTACCGTGCCCGCAACTTCACTCTCCATGGAGTTGCGCATCCTTCACTCGTATGTCCAGTTTTATGTGGCAACCAATACCTTCCATCGCAATTTTGATATGCATGAAAGTTTTAGGATGCCCTCCTCTAAGTCGGCGGAAAGAGACGAAATCCCCTCAGTTTCCTCCGATGAGGGTGAAGATTCCGTCAATCCAGATGAACCTTTGTTGGCAGTATCGAGGGGTGAAATACCTCCGCCTGTAGGGCCTCTGGTCATCTCTGGTAAGCGAAGGGCTCCTGTTCTGAAGGAGACTTCCCCTCGCAAGAAGAAGAAGAAGACGGTTAGTCGTCCTGTCAGGACTTCCCACCCTGAGGTTCCTAGGAGTGAACTTGCTGTTTCCCCTGTTGGGGACGATTCTTTGATTGGAGGTTCCTCGCCTTTTAGAGAGGGAACCTCTACAGTTCCGGCTGGCGGTGCTGGAGAATCCCTGCTTGAGGCTGCTATCGCTGCTACCGCTTCAGGTAGTGGTACGAGATCGCCTTTGAGGCCGAGCCGAATAAGGATATCTTTATCCAGATCAACAACGGGAGAAACCCCTGCCGTGTCTGTAAGTGCACCCAGTGAGATTCTACCTGATGAACCTCGATTGGATCTGGGTGAAGACTCGGAAGAATACCTGCCAATGTCAGTTAGCACACCCCCTTCTCCAGGTATGACAGCTTGCTTAGCATCATTAAGAAATGATTTAGCTGTACTGGCTACAGACGCGACATATATACCATCGACCATGGGTAAATATCATCTTTACGCCTCTTTTAGAAAAATTAACATCATGTTGATATTAATTTTCTCTTGTCTTCTTTTCAGGGGAAGACATCTACGGGGAAGGCAGTGTTGACGCACCTTTTGGCACTGTTTCAGCTCCTGGCGATAACATGGAGCTGCCCGACTTCGAAGAGGAAATATTTTCAGGTGCCGGCTCGCCCGACATGGTTCTGATATCTCAAGAGAAGAATGAGCCTGTCATTACGACAATGCCTCCTTTGAGTACGCCAGTCACTTCGTCCGTTGTTGGCGCATCTTCTTTTGTCGCACCATCAGTTGAGGCGACGACCGTGGAAACATCGTCTACAATCATTCCTGGAGGGAGATTTGCCAATATTGTAGCCACTCCCAGTGTCCATTTGGACCTTGCCATGCTGACTGAGCAGTATACTGGTATCTTCTATACTACCTTGAAAACGCTAATATCAATGGTGTTGGAGAAGAATCTAGGCTTCGAGGCGCCGAGGAGGTCCTCTCAGTTTGCGATAGTGCCGATCAGAGGTTTCAACGACTCTGAGAGGGCTGACATACTGGAGCAAATAGTTAATGGTTTGGAACAACCCATTAACAATTATTTGCAGCTATCTCGAGGCAGCATTGAAGACCTGGTCCAGGCTGAATATGACTCCCTGACTGCGCAGCTTGCTGAACAGATGGAAGGCCTAAATAAATCTATCGGGACACATCAGCAGGAGATGGATGAAGAAAAGGCCATCTTGGAGGAGGTTATTCCTATTCAAATAAAGTGCCAGGCCGAGCATGAAAGAAATATAACGAGGGTCCGCAGACTGGAAGCAAAACTCGCTCAGGCAAAGGAGTGGGCCTCTCAATCATCGAAAGCTCTAAATGTGGTGAATGGTCGACTGGATGTAGCTCAACAGAACTTGGCGCGTGTAGGAGTAGCCCATGCTAGTTTCGTTCAGGCTAGATCCGAACTGTCCCTCCTGAGCAATGACGAGGTACGATTGGAGCGGGCTCGCGCTACCGTTTTAAGCTCCAGGACTAAGAAGATGCCCGTACTGGCATAGCAGATCCGTGATTTGACTGCTCCTCCCCAATGATGTACTATTTTATCTACCGAGTAATTTCTCAGAGATAATAAAGACACATTTTCTGACTTTGTGGGCCCATCATTTTAGAATGTGATAGGCTAGGGTGAAAGTAATATCAGAGGTATCATTAACATGACATTCTTTCGTTAAGGCTTTGCTAAATGCAAATCTATTCAGAGTTAACATGAACCTGAAAGAATATAATCCAACTAAATTTGTATACTAAACACTATCAGAGGTATCATTAACATGATAGGCTTACAAATTAGTTAAGGATATCTATTCGGAGGTCACATGAACCTGATAGAATATGATCCAGCTAACCTTTGTGCATGGTATTGTCAGAACAAGATCTTCGTCATACTCCGTTAATCCGAAGGAGATTAAGTATAGTACTTCTCTGGGAATTTGCAGTTGACAGTAGCTATTGCCAAATTTCCATTTTAGGCCTAGCTAATCTGTAAGCGCGATTTGCAATCATATACGGGCCCTCCAATTTTTTTATGATTATTTGCGCAAATTTTGGACATTATACTAGAGGTAATATGGACGTAGTATGATACCGTATTTGTCGAGGATATCCCACTCAGAAGATTTTTAGTGGACCTATTACTTTTTGTGCACATTAGTACAAGTAATAGGTTTGAGACAAATCCTGACAGAGGTAATACGGACTCTGTGGGGATTATGGAGAGACGTAGTTCAAAGGTGATATGGACATGAACTGACTTTTTCTCTGCTGAGAAAAATGAGGATAGTTCAGAGGTAATATGGACGTGAATTGATTTTTCTATTGCGGGCATTCCGCAAGAGAATTTTTTGTGGACCTATCATTTGTTGCGCACGAGAGTACAAATAATAGGTTTGGGACTAGCCCTGCCAGAGGTAATATGGACATGGCAGTTTTTTTGAGGACTCAACACCACTGGCATACTTAGAGTTAAGTACGAGTGCTAAGTTGGGATGGCAACCGATATCAGAGGTAATATGGACGTGATAATCGATAGCCGAATTAGGAAGGTTTGTTCAGAGGTGATATGAACATGACAAACTCTCTGGTTGTGACTCCATCGGGGATGGAGGTATACATCTGCTCAGAGGTAATATGGACATGGCAGTTTTGTGGACTTAACACCACTGGCGTACTTAGAGTTAAGTACGGGTGCTAAGTTGAGATGACAATCGATATCAGAGGTAATATGAACATGATAATCGATAGCCGTATTATGAAGGTTTGTTCAGAGGTAATATGAACATGACAAACTATCTGGGTTGTGACTCCATCGGGGATGGAGGTATACATCTGCTCAGAGGTAATATGGACATGGCAGTTTTATGGACTTAACACCACTGGCGTACTTAGAGTTAAGTACGGGTGCCAAGTTGAGATGACAACCGATATCAGAGGTAATATGGACGTGATAATCGATAGTCAAAAACTCGAAAAGTTTGTTCAGAGGTAATATGAACATGACAAACTCTCTGGGGAGAGAAATGAAATATTTGGACAATAGTTCAGAGGTAATATGGACATGAACTTATGTCTGAATAATTCACTGTGGAGTAATTTTCCTGAGTGAGGATAGTCCTGAAGAATCCACTGGGGAAATTTTAGGGACTCATCATCAGGTATATTCCTGAGGGGAGCAAATTGTCATGTTAGAGAAAAACTAATTTGCAATGATCGTCCCTTTATTCACAGATGCAAAGTGATGACTTTGGCGTCAATCAACTCCTGGATTCTCCTTTTCAGTACATAGCACGCCTTTGTAGGATAATGAATGTACCGATGAAAGAGACAATAATCTGGGTTATCAACTTTGCCAGCCCTCTAAGGATATCTGATGTTGGGAAGCTAAAGTTTGTGTTCTTCCATCAACATATTGAAGATTTCAATGATGTCATCTTCATTGAAGGAGAAAGTCCCTTTTGGACTTCGGGCTCCCGATGCCTGAGTTGCACGGTCTTCCGGGAAGATCGTCATTGTCGCATCATCTTCGGATTCTGAGGGAATTCTACCCCCAGCTTTGGATGCTGCCTTGTTTTGTCGAGGTAGGCTACCCCCAGACATGTCGTGGCAGTTGTCCACATAAGTTGATTTAGAAGGACCTGCCTCAGATTGCACAGGATCAGACTTTGAAGGGTTGGAGTTCACAAGAGATACAGTATACCCCAGCCCAAAACGAGCTTATTGACAGTAAGAATTACCCTGTAACGGTATTCGTCTGCCTTTTCCATAGTTGAGGCCTTGTTTCAACTTCAAATCATAACCCATGCTTTGTATAATCTTTAAAGCTTGTGGGCTATATCTGTTGGTTTGCATTTTCCCAACATCGGATTCGTGAGACTCTTCTTGTACAATCGGATTATTTCGCATGTGCCCGAAGACTATTGGATGCTGGTCGTCGCGAGTTGGGGGAATAATAAAGATGGAATCTTCATGTGGCCCACCTGTCATGATGACATTAGATGTTGATACATCTTCCCACATGATCTTCCCACGTTTGACAGTTAGGGGGATTGAAGTTTGTTTATGACTCCTGTCTTTACGTTTCTGGATTAGAAATTCACGCAAGTCAGGAGTTTTAACAGAAGAAGAAGAAGAAGGCTTGTTCCTTCTATTCACATCAGTGGGCATGCGGATGTTGGGAACCATAGTTCTCCTTGTGCCACTCGTATACAACAGGTTGGCCATCTGGGTAGCGGATGATCCCTGGGGAGTGCGTCTTTCCGTGAACTGGGCCTTTTTTATGCTGAGGGGCTTCTCTTGGTATAATTTGGAGCTTTACTCAGGCTAGCGTAAAGCTGAGGAGGTCCTCAATCGGCCATCAGCTTCTCGCATAATCCGGAAGGCGGGCAGATTCTTCCCTTGCTGGCGTAAAGGCCGAAAAATTGAGCAGTCCGCTACTTACTTTCCCTTGCATAGATTATAGGGATCATCTACTTTTTCGCGGAGGGCAGATGCATCTTTACGCGCGGAGCACGTTTGGAATTCCTGACTTGGCGCTAAGGCATTGCCAGAAATTCTGTCTGCCACGTCACCGACGGGAGACTGAATTTTACGCGCAGAACGCGGAGTAGACTTCTGGACTAGCGCTGAGGCATTGCCCGAAGTTTTGTCTGCCATGTCACAGATGGGAGACAGAGTTTTACGCACGGAGCACGAAGGTTGTGCAGCTACAACCTGGCTGGTCGGAGAGATCGGAGAGTCGGCAGGAATGGTAGGAGATATCTTGGGCATCAAGACCTTACGCAGCTTCCTGTTGTCTTGGACAGAGAGAGAGAGAGTGAGAGCCACCCCTGCTCGAAGCAAATCTTCGTAGGCGGACTAGTCGAACTGGACGACCAGGGTCTTCTTCACGGATCCTACGGATACCACATCGTGTTGAGCAATAGCTTTCTCGTCAGAAGAGAAAGACGTCCCTAGCAGATTCGTCATCTTGTGTTTGATAATAAACGAAAGAAATAAAATGAGGTTTATACGAAACCCGCTCTTTGGTTTACAAACAAGAAGTACAATTAATCCTATACGAGGATGTCAAGTACAATTTTTAATCTGGGTAAATATTGCTATAGGAGTCTGATCTGCAGTCGATCACTTTGTCCCTTGGACCACACGATGATAAAGAAGTGTTGTAGAAGACAGAAAAAAGCTTCGAAGCTTGCAAAGGGGAGTGGATGCTCGATGCCAAAGTCGTCGATCACTACTCTCTGTCTGAGCTCTGGATTTTTCTCTCTCAAAGATCAATTTTTGACCTTAATTCTTCGATCTTTTGACCTCTTAGTTTTCGACCCTTTTCTTGACCCTCTTTTTTTGACCCTAGACCTCTGTCAATAGAGGTCTCTATTTATAGGGTTTTAGTGACAGTAACCCTCCAGTTGGCGTAAAAGCCGGGTAATGGAGAGAATGGCACTTTTTACATGACGGTTACAGTAACCGTTATCCACGTATAAATGATCTTCTGAATCTGCGTGTGATACGTGTCCCATTGAGGGATAATGCGTATAACGGCTGCGAAGATCACGGCATAAAAGCCACGTAGGTAGTTATCCCTCGCGTAGAAAAGGTTGGCATAGAAGCCAATAACTGTCACCATGGCGTAGAAGCCAAATAGTTATCAAACTGGCGTAGAGGCCAGGTAGGTGTAGAAGCCGAGTAGGCGTAGAAGCCGAGTAGGCGTAGAAGATAGCTGATCCTTCTTCCTTGACTGAGGCCTAGAGCAAATTCTGGACCAAATAGCCTTAATACGCACTAATGCAAACGTAGCCTGAGTCGGCGTATTCTAAGGAGATAGTGTACAGCGCGCTCCCATAGCCGAAAATAGCCTGATGGCGTAATGCGCGAAAGCGATGATATGGACGTATTAGCCGAAATTATGGCTTTTGGAGATATAATCAAATCTCTTGTATTAAATGCAGAGATCTGCCCCCATCCTGCGTATTAAATGCAGAGGTGTGCCTCGCAGACCTGTCACCATTCCGAGCATTAAATACAGAGACGTGTCTCGAAGATCCGCCACCATTCTGCGCATTAAATACAGAGACATGCCTCGAGCTTTGTACGAAGAGCAGCTTTTGACGTGGCAGTCTGTTTGTCTTCTACGGAGCGTAAAAAGCTCACATCTGCCTGTGTAAAACTAGGCAGTGTATTCCCTTGTATGCGTAAAAGCAGTTTACGCCAAGGAAATGTTACTAAACGACAGTTTGGGTCACTGTGCCGCGCCATCATTACAACCGTCGTCTGGATAGTCGTGCAGTACTCTTTGTCAGGAATCAGACGTCAGGTTCACTGCATGATTTGACCGGTTCATTCGAGGAATACGAAGCATTTCTCGTACACTTCTATGCTGCATTAAAAAGCAGATGAGTTTTACGCCATAAAGGCGATATAACACCCTTTTTATGCTGAAGCACCCTGGACATACTGTATTACGCGGATAGTCCTTGAGCTTATATTTTACGCTGTGCTTAGCGAGAAAGCTCTATTGTATGTCGACGGCTCCGAAGTTATATTTTACGCTTCCCAGCACCAAAATGCTGCGTATAACTCTTCAGCGTATTTTTTATGCTTCTACAATTACTTGCATTCTCGTGCACAAGAAGTAATAGGTCCACTAAAGATCCTCCCGCAATGGAAACGAATAATTCACGTCCACATTACCTCTCAAACAAAAATATGTCTCTCCACTATCCCCACAGATTCATATTTTACAGCGTCTATATTACCTCTAGCAGGACTTGTCTCAAATATATTACTTGCACTAACGTGCGCAAAAAAGTAATGGGTCCACAAAAAATCCCCCAGCAGGATGTCTTTACTACCCACAAAACCTATCACGTCCATATTACCTCTGATAGGGCTTGTTTCGAACTTATTATTTGCACTCAACATGCGAAATAAATAATAGGTCCACCAAAGATCCCCCAGTGGGATATCCTCAACAAACACGGTATTGTACTACGTCCATATTACCTCTGGTACGATATCCGAAGTTCACACAAACAATCGTAAAGAAATGGAGGGCCCTTATGTGATTGAACAACATTCTTAAATAGCGCTGATAGACTATCCAAGCCTAATGGAAATTTGATAATGGCTCCTATCAACGACAAATTCCCGAAGATGTACTATGCTTGATCTCCTTTGCTTAACGGAGTATGATGGAGATTTTATTCTGACGATACTACTTACAAAGGATAGCTGTATCATATTCTATCAGATTCATATGACCTTTGAATGGATCTGCTTAACTAATTTGTAAACCTATCATGTTCATATTACCTCTGATAGTGTTTTGTATACAAATTTAGTTGGATTATATTCTATCAGGTTCATATTACCTCTGAATAGATTTACATTCAGCCAAGCCTTACCGAAAGTATATCATGTTTATATTACCTTTGATATCACTTTCATCTAAGCCTATCATTTATATTTTAAAATGATGGGTCCACAAAGTCAGAAAGTGTATCTTTATTATCTTTGAGAAAATAAGGAGCAAAAAGTAAGAAGTACATCATTGGGGAGGAGCAGTTAAATCGCGGATCTGTTGCGCCAAAGCAGCCATCCTCTAATTCCTGGAGTTCAAAATGTTGATGCGATCCCGTTCCAGCCTTGCTTCGTCATTGCTCAAGGGAGATAGTTTGGACAGAGTATCAACAAAACTTGCGTGGATGACACCCGCATGCGTCAAATTCTTTTGAGCTGTCTTCACTTGGCCTTCCAAGACATCACGAACTAGCGATGCCTTGAGAAGCCTCTCTCTTGCCTGAGCGAGTTCAGCTTCCAATTCTTGAACCCTCGCTTTATATCCCACACATTCGGCCCGGCACTGAGCTAGCTGAGAAATAATCTCCACCAATACTGCTCGCTCTTTCTTCATCTCTTGTTGACATTCCTGGATGGATTTGTTTAAAGATTCTGTCTTCTGAGCAAGTTTTGCAGTTAGTGAGTCGTACTCAGTCTGAACCAGGTCATCGATGCCTCCTCGGGATAGTTGCAAATATTTATTAATGGGTTTTTCTAAACTATTAACTATTTGCTCTAGCGCATTAGCTCTTTCAGCGTCATTAAAATTTCTAATCTGCTATGGTGAGCTTGGAGGACATCTTTAGAGCATCAAAGCCTAGGTTCTTCTCCAGCACCATGTATATCAATTCTTTCAAGGTGAGGTAGAATATGCTATTATATTGTTCAACTAGCATAGCAAAGCTCGAATGGACGCTGGGAGTGGCCGCAACATCAGTAAATCTTTCTCCTGGAATGACTGCAGAGGATGTTGCCACTTTCGTTGCTTCAACAGATGGCACGACAAAAGAAGAGACACCAACAACGGTCGAAGTTGCTGGCATGCTCGACGAAGGAGGCACAGTCGAGATGGTGGGTTCAGTCGAGAAGGAGGCACAGTCGAGATGTATAGAGGGACATAATGTATGGAAGTAATCGAGAGAAGAGTGCTTGAGCGAATTGTAACCTCGGCCATGCGCCGCTTTGTAACACTTATGAATATCAATAAAAGAGCTTGTTTTTCATATGTCATTGTGTTCTTCACTTTTCTGCAATGTTATATGCCGCTGCTTCAGTATTGAATAGCTTACTTGCCCTTGTTCAAAGCTTTGGCCTTGTGCAAGCGCACTTTAGGCTTGCACGGCATCACACCCGTGCGAGGACGATCGGTTCCGTAGGGACCAAAGCGAGGACGAACGGCCCTGCGGGACTGGGGTGTGACATAATGGTATCAGAGTAACACGATTCTTTGCCTATTTCGTTGCCTCCAACTCTGATATGTGCATGATATGAGATGCAATGAACGTTCCTTACAATAAGTCCATAAATATTCTCAAAGTTGCCGGCAAAAGTTTTTTGGATTTGTTTTTGTTGCTTGAGATGTGATTTATGATTTCTGGATTGCTAGAGTTTTGATTTGGGATGGTGAGGGATGAGGACTATCACTGCTCTGTGTTTTTGTGACTTTCTCCTTGAGTTTCGACGACGAAACTCTTTGTTGGTGGTTAAGTATGTAGCGTCCCACTCTGCGTCGGTGCTATGTACGAGTGATATCGCCTTGCTTGCTTGAACATAAGTCTTCTCGGAGAGTTCCCGAACGATTAATCAAAGTGAGTGGACAGAACTACATTCTCTGATTCTTGCACGACTTAATAATGAATCTGAGTTTTTGAATGCTTATTTGCTTAAGAAGAATGTTTTCCTAAGAGAATGATAGAACCGATTCAGCATGCTAATAAGACAACACACATAGCTTGTCATCGAAACAAATTTGCTTCCTAACTAAAAGAATATGCATGCTTGTCAGAAATAAGATAGAACCATTGCTATGCTAAGAGAAAGATAGAAATATTGCACGTTTAGTTACATCGACACATCTCAAATGAACCCTTGCCATGCTAAGAAGATCAGTAAATGAATCATTTGAATATGTCCCTGTAATATGCTAAGAAGAGATAGTTATTGCATGCTAGATATGAAACCGAAATCGAGCTTGTCATTATATGTTTCGGTTGCCTGTTTTGCTATCGATCTGCTATATGTTATAAGTGTAAAAGATAGTCTAATAGTCCGCCCTGACGTCCGGTCCTTCAGGATCTTGGGGGATGTGCTATTAGATTGTTGAAAAGATGTGTTTGCTTGAATAAGAGGAGAGTCTAATAGTCCGCCCTAGCGTCCGGTCCTTCGGGATCTTGGGGGGTGTGCTATTAGATTGTTATATGCTTATGTATGTGAATGTGAATGTGAATGTTGCTTGTTATGCATTGGTCTCGGACAACTTGTGCACAAGGTAATAGTCTCTCGATCGATTCCTGGGGCACTGGGAATCGGTCGGTCCGAAAGGGATTGTGAGAGCACCCTGACGTCCGGTCCTACGGGATCTTGGGGGGTATTGTTGTCCAATAATGGAGAAACTCATGGACCGTCATATAGATAGGGTGCATGCTAGGTTTACCTTCTTGCATACCTATCATTGTTGACACCAGAAGAAGATGATTCATAAGTTTATGCATATACAAATTGTGGCTAACTTGTGTGTCTGCTGCAGGGATAACCGTTCGGCTGTGGGGTAAGAAACATGAGTTTATGCATAAGCATGCATATTCATTTTGTCTGCTTCATAGAGAATACCTGTTAGTGCTTCATGCATTGCATCGGTCGGACAATGACTATTAGTGCAGAGCTGAACCTTGGCTACGGCTGCTTCGACAGTAATGTGCAACCATGAGTCACAGCTGCTAATAGGATCAGAATGTAAGTCATTGGTTAGCTGGATTACCGCTACCGATCCTGAGTTTCTCGGGGACCGACCTCTGATTGATAGTTCAACTTGTGTGCTTGATTGAATGATAGTGCCTATATGCTAATTTGCCCAAGAGAGTTAGAGTGATGCACAATACATGTTGCGTACTACACGATAGAGCACTTCCCCGATCGTATGCTTATAAGTTGAATATGCAAACTGTTTTAAAGTTATGTTTTCAAAAGATGTAATCTGACTAGTTCTGAGATGCATGAAATAAACTTAGGTAAAACTAGCAAGATCTTTAGTAATGAAATATTTTGCCACAAAGTTTACTTAGTGTGGGTCTCAGGGGGTGTAGCTTCTGTTCAGTTGTTTAAACTCACCAGTACTTGTATAAAGTGCTGACCCACCAACAGTGTGCTTGTTCTCAGGTGCCTGATCATCCGAGGAAGCGATAGCCGTGCCTCATCCCAAGGAACCAGAAATTTAGAGTCGATGCTTTGAGCTGCATCAAGTTTGTGCCTGCTTTGAGCTGCTTTTGTATAGAGGGACATAATGTATGGAACGGTATCATTGTAATCGAGAGAAGAGTGCTTGAGCGAATTGTAATCTCGGCCATGCGCCGCTTTATAACACTTATGAATATCAATAAAAGAGCTTGTTTTTCATATGTCATTGTGTTCTTCCCTTTTCTGCAATGTTATATGCCGCTGCTTCAGTATTGAATAGCTTACTTGCCCTTGTTCAAAGCTATGGCCTTATGCAAGCGCACTTTAGGCTTGCACGGCATCACGCCCGTGCGAGGAAGATCGGTTCCGTAGGGACCAAAGCGAGGACGAACGGCCCTGCGGGACCGGGGCGTGACATAATGGTATCAGAGCGACTCGATTCTTTGCCTATTTCGTTGCCTCCAACTCTGATATGTGCCTGATGTGAGATGCAATGAACGTTCCATATAATAAGTCCATAAATATTCTCAAAGTTGCCGGCAAAAGTTTTCTGGATTTGTTTTTGTTGCTTGAGATGTGATTTGTGATTTCTGGATTGCTAGAGTTTTGATTTGGGATGGTGAGGGATGAGGACTATCGCTGCTCTGTGTTTTCGTGAGTTTCTCCTTGAGTTTCGAGGACGAAACTCTTTGTTGGTGGGTAAGTATGTAGCATCCCGCTCTGCGTCGACGCTATGTACGAGTGATATCGCCTTGCTTGCTCGAACGGAAGTCTTCTCGGAGAGTTCCCGAACGATTAATCAAAGTGAGTGGGCAAAACTGCATTCTCTGATTCTTGCACGACTTAATAATGAATCTGAGTTTTTGAATGCTTATTTGCTTAAGAAGAATATTTTCCTAAGAGAATGATAGAACCGACTCAGCATGCTAATAAGAGAACGCACATAGCTTGTCATCAAAACAAATCTGCTTCCTAACTAAGAGAATATGAATACTTGTCAGAAATAAGATAGAACCATTGCTATGCTAAGAGAAAGATAGAAATGTTGCACGTTTAGTTACACAGACACATCTCAAACGAACCCTTGCCATGCTAAGAAGATCAGTAAATAAATCGTTTGAATATGTCCCTGTAATATGCTAAGAAAAGATAGTTATTGCATGCTAGATATGAAACCGAAATCGAGCTTGTCATTATATGTTTCGGTTGCCTATTTTGCTATCGATCTGCTATATGTTATAAGTGTGAAAGTTAGTCTAATAGTCTGCCCTGACGTTCGGTCCTTCAAGATCTTGGGGGGTGTGCTATTAGATTATTGAAAATATGTGTTTGCTTGAATAAGAGGAGAGTCTAATAGTCCGCCCTAGCGTCCGATCCTTCGGGATCTTGGGGGGTGTGCTATTAGATTATTATATGCTTATGTATGTGAATGTGAATGTTGCTTGTTATGCATTGGTCTCGGACAACTTGTGCACAAGGTAATAGTCTCTCGATCGATTCCTGGGGCACTGGGAATCGGTCAGTCCGGAAGTGATTGTGAGAGCACCCTGACGTCCGGTCCTACGGGATCTTGGGGGGTATTGTTGTCTAATAATGGGGAAACTCATGGACCGTCATATAGATAGGGCGTATGCTAGGTTTATCTTCTTACATACCTATCATTGTTGACACCAGAAGAAGATGATTCATAAGTTTATGCATATACAAATTGCGGCTAACTTGTGTGTCTGCTGCAGGGATAACTGTTTGGCTGTGGAGTAAGAAACATGAGTTTATGCATAAGCATGCATGTTCATTTTTTCTGCATCATAGAGAATACCTGTTAGTGCTTCATGCATTGCATCGGTCGAACAATGACTATTAGTGCAGAGCTGAACCTTGGCTACGGCTGCTTCGACAGTAATGTGCAACCATGAGTCACAGCTGCTAATAGGATCAGAATGTAAGTCATTGGTTAGCTGGATTACCGCTACCGATCCTGAGTTTCTCGGGGACCGACCTCTGATTGATAGTTCAACTTGTGTGCTTGATTGAATGATAGTGCCTATATGCTAATTTGTCCAAGAGAGTTAGAGTGATGCACAATACATATTGCGCACTACACGATAGAGCACTGCCCCGATCGTATGCTTATAAGTTGAATATGCAAACTGTTTCAAAGTTATGTTTTTAAAAGATGTAATCTGACTAGTTCTGAGATGCATGAAATAAACTTAGGTAAAACTAGCAAGATCACTAGTAATAAAATATTTTGCCACAAAGTTTACTTAGTGTGGGTCTCAGGGGGTGTAGCTTCTGTTCAGTTGTTTATACTCACCAGTACTTGTATAAAGTGTGACCCACCAACAGTCTGCTTGTTCTCAGGTGCCTGATCGTCCGAGGAAGCGATAGCCGTGCCTCATCCCAAGGAACCAGAAATCTGGAGTCGATGCTTTGAGCTGCTTCGAGTTTGTGCCTGCTTTGAGCTGCTTTTGTATAGAGGGACATAATATATGGAACGGTATCATTGTAATCGAGAGAAGAGTGCTTGAGCGAATTGTAACCTCGGCCATGCGCCGCTTTGTAACACTTGTGAATATCAATAAAAGAGCTTGTTTTTCATATGTCATTGTGTTCTTCACTTTTCTGCAATGTTATATGCCGCTGCTTCAGTATTGAATAGCTTACTTGCCCTTGTTCAAAGCTTTGGCCTTGTGCAAGCGCACTTTAGGCTTGCACGGCATCACGCCCGTGCGAGGACGATCGGTTCCGTAGGGACCAAAGCAAGGACGAACCGCCCTGCAGGACCGGGGCATGACATGCTGCTGGCTGGATTACGTCTGAAAATGTTGCAAGATCAACAGTTTCAAAGTATGCTTCTTCGACGGTGGTCACCGTCGTTTCATCAGCTGGATCCGCAACAAAATCAAAAGTTGCTTCAACTCCGCCCTCCTCCGAGATGTCTTCGCCTGAAAATAAGATAAGAGAAAGTTAATATCAATTTGATATTAATTTTTCTGAAAAAAGCGTGAAGACAACATTTACCCATGGCCGATGGTATGTATGTTGCATCTGCAGCCTGTATAGCAAAATCATTTTTTAATAATGCTAAACAAGCTGTCATACCTAGAGACGAGGGTACACCAACTGACGCTTGAGGTTCGTTATCCCAGTCGTCACCTAGATCCACTCGAGGTTCATCGGGTAGAATCTCGCTTGAGATACTTACAGATGAAGGAGGGGCTAGACCCATTATTTGTCTGGGTAAAGGTATATTGATTCTTATTAGCCTCGGCCTCGAAGGCGACATAGAAGCATCGCCAGTAGCGGTGGTGGCGGCAGTAATCGCGGGCAAAGAATCTCCAGCACTGCCAGTTGGAACTGTGGAGGCTCCTTCTTTAAAAGACGAAGGACCCCTAATCAAAGAATCATCCCCAATAGGGGAAACAATAGGCTCACTCCTGGAAGAAGTCCCCTTGGTGGAAGTCTTTTTAGGACCTCTGGTAGTCTGCTTCTTCTTGCGGGGGGAAAGCTCTTTCAGAGCAGAAGCCTTTCGTTTACTGGAGATTACGAGAGGCTCTGCTGGCGGAGCTATTATGCCTCTCGGTAAAATCAACAAAAAATCATCTGCACCGGTGGTTTCATCACCTTCATCAAAGGAAACAGAGGGTATCTCCTCTCTTCCGGTGGACTTATGGGAGGGCATTCTGAAACTTCCATGTACATTAAAATCACGATGGAAGGTATTGATGGACGCATAAAACTGCGCATACGAATGAAGAATGCGCAACTCCATCGAGAAAGAAGTCGCGAGCACAGCAAATGTTGCTCCAGTATAACCCATGATGAAGTACCACCACCCTCTAGCTCCATCGATAAGTCCACCTTTGAACTTGAAGCTGGTGATGGGATTTTCCACGTACAACTGATCATACCCAATTGCCTAGAGAAACGGCTAGGCAGATAAGGCTCCAAGTAGCAGTGGTCCTCACCTCTGTACAGCAGATGAGAAGGTCTAATGCAGACCAACCAGTAAAAGGCTTCAGGAGAAAGAATAGTCTTCCCCTGACCTGCATCCTGAAGTTTAGTCCCCTGTTGATTGATATGTACGGGGGGGGGGGGACGATGCAGAAGAACTTCCAACTATGGGCAAAATTTAGTGCTAGCCGACAATCTATGACTCTAGTCACATTCCAAGAAGAATTCCTGTAATTCAACAGAAAGTTATTGCCCGAACTACTGGATGATCCGGGAGACATCACTTTGGTGTTGTGAAGGATTAACCATCCCATCAGATATAAGAATGGCAATTCCACTCTGGGATATCCTTCACGCTGTGTATCATCAGCCAGCAGTCCCTGAGTAATGGCCCTCAGGCCAGCTTGAATCCTGCATACCATGGCAGGGAGCAGGCCCAATCTTGCTCCAAAGATCAAATGCACTGCGGGCTATAAGGTGTTGCGATGAATGCGATCCGCAGACGCGATGCCAGGGACCACCCATCGGCGTAGCCAGATAGAAAGGAAGCCATCCAGTTGAGCTTCTCTTGACGGAGGCTTTCGACAATGACTCATATAACTGTAGGCTTTGGTTCCTGCAGGATAACCCCCTATCTCTTCATTGAGAACACAATCTTGAGCCCCCGCATCTTCAATAAGATCGTCGATTGTGTTGGCATTGAGAATGCTCAAGGGGTTCAAGGGTTTATCTCTGCTATCTACAACCTTGTCCTGCTTGGCATTTCTGGCCTGATGGAAGAAGAGGTAGGATACCCATTTGTTGATGTGAGCCAAATCAGAGGGCTCTTTGTAGAAGGTGGTGCATGCAAGGTAGTGCCTCATCAGCTCTTGGTACACTGCCACTGCCCGAGGGTTGGTTTCCTTCAACTCCCTGTTTGTGGGAACGTACTCTTCATAAGGAGTCTCTCCCATTGGCAGCTTTGAGATGTCTGCCATCTTATGAAGTGCCAGGCCCAACTCACCTATCGGAGTGGCGAAAGTCCCAGTGAGCGAGTTATATCGCTCCATCAAAGCTAAGAACAAGTTGGGGTTGAGAGGCAGCCCAACACTAGTAGCACTCACAGCCGCAAACAAGCCAATACTTTCCAGCTCCATCTGAAAGTGCTTCAGGGCCCATGTAGTTAAACTGGCCCATCGAAGATTCTGGGGGCTAAGCCATCCACTGGTGCGAGGGTTAACCTTGGGGTATACTCCTCCCTGCCCCATAAAGTCATTACAGAAAGTTGCTATTTGAAGCGGCTTGATCAGTGAAGTGTCTTCACTCGGGACGCTGCCCGGCAGTAATCCTCTGAAGGGCATAACAGGGCCTGAGGGACTGCTTACAAAGGATCCTCGGTTTAATCCTTTCTTATAAAAGATCTTTCATGGCTGGCCATAAAGATCAGGAGTCAGAGTCCATACCATCTTTCTGGGATGTGTGGCATGGAAGAATACAGAGATAGGGTAATCTCTGGGCATCTTTGGCAGATACATGACAGTACCCTCAGCAGAAAATACCCAATCTTCCTTCTTGGGCTTCGTCTGGGATTGCTTATCAATCACCTCCCCAAATAAGAAAGCTAGTTTCTTATACTCAGTTACATCCATGTATGTCAGGGGTTCCCCACTGATCATACTCAGCAACATTCTTTCTCCTTGGGCTGAGATCAGAGTTCCCCTTTCTTGAGGATACTCGTTTCCAGAGATAGGAAATGTCACATGAGCCAAGTCCTCCAGATAGTTGGAATTCAGCATTCCAGCAGCAGAGCCCATCACTTCAGCCAGAGGGGGGATCTGTAGGTCCACTGCAAAAAGCAAAGAAAATAAGTCAGTTTTACGCTAGATGCTACACTCTTTGTAGTATACGCCAAAACCTAACAGTCTGTGCTTTTACGTCAGACTGCAAAAATTTGAGTTTTATGCTGGAATTTACTTCCAGTGCGTAAAACGCAAGTTTTGCAGTATACGTCAAATTTTGACAGTCTAAGTTTTTATGCCAGACTGCAAAAATATGGAGTTTTACGCTGACACATTAAGAATATGGGCGTATTTGCGCATACATGTACAACGTGTGCGGAGGGTTCTCTATTTTTCTCGAAACTTTACCTGTGATGCCCGGTGCACAGCTAGACGGCGGAGCACTTCGTTCAGAACGAGGCTCGCTTGGCCTAGTAGGCGTCGCTCGTGCTTGAGCAGAGGAGCGAGATGAGGAAGCGGCTTTCTTTCCCTTAGCAGCGGAGGCCTGTTTCGGTGCCATAGCGAATCTGAGTTCTCAGAAAAAGATGAAGACGAAGAGTTCTCAGAAAGAGGTGAAGAGTTTTCAGAAAAGAGACGAAGGGTTTTTATCTCCCACGACCTAGGGCTATTTATAGAATTCAGATAACCCTTCAAATCCGTAACCAAATCTGATCTTATCATAATTAGTTATGATTTGGGACCAAGTCAGCCGGTCATTTGAAAAGGAAGACGGATAGTCGTGTTGCGTAACGGATCCAAACTTTTATGCTCAGGAGCTTTTACGCTAAGAAGCTACAGATCTACGGTTTTATGCTCAGATGCTTTTACGCTTAGAAGCTACAGATCTACGGTTTTACGCTCAGAAGCTTTTACGCTCAGAAGCTACAGAATTTGACAATTTCATGCTTTATTCAAAGTATTTCAAATTACGAGAAATTTGAAAACTTTGAAGGGGGTTTTGTAGAAGCATGAAATACGCTGGAGAATTATACGTATATCATACAGTCAAAACCCCAACATACATGAAGCTCGCATAAAACAGAACTTCAGAGCTGTTTGGCGTAAAGTAGAGCGTCAGAGTTGTCTGCGTAAAGCAGTGCTTCAAGACTGTTTCAGCGTAAAAGGTTGCTTTACCTTCCAGTGTAAAGCTTAAAATACGTTTGTCTTTAATGCAGCGTAAAGTTGTACGAGGAACTCTTCGTATTCCTCAGATGAATTTGTCAGACAGGACAGTGAACCTGACTCCTGACAAAAGTACTGCACGATGATCGAGAGAATGGCTGTGATGATGATTTTGCACAGAGACTCAGGCTGTCGTTTAGTGGCATATGCTTGATACAAGTCATTTTTACGCATTCAAAGAATACGCTGCCTATTCTACATGGGCAGAGACGAGTCTTTACGCTCAAGATAAGACAAAATCAGATGCCACGTCAAAAGCTATTTCTCGTACAGAGCTCGAGGCATATCTCGACATTTAATGCACGAGATTGAGGCATATCTCTGCATTAAATGCACGAGATTTGGTTCTATTCTTTATAATTTTGTCATGACTGGGAGAGCTAAAACTGTGACTAATACGCTCACATCGCCATCCTTGCATTTTACGTCAACTAGGCTATTTTCAACTATAGGAGTACGCCGTATGCTATCTCCTCGAAATACGCCAACTCAGGCTACATTTGCAAAGGTATGTGATAAGGCTATTTAGCCCAGAATACGCTCAAGACCTCAGTCGTGATGGATAATTGGCTGGGAAAGCTAAAACTAGGGCTAATACGCTTACATCACCATCCTTGCATTTTACGCCAGCCAGGCTATTTTCAACTATAGGAGTACGCCATATGCTATCTCCTCGAAATACGCCAACTCAGGTTATATTTGCAAAGGTACGTGATAAGGCTATTTGGCCCAGAATACGCTCAAGACCTCAGTTAGGAATGATAATTGGCTATTTTTACGCTGGTTATCTATTATTCATGCAGCAGCAAGTTTTACGCAGAATTTAGCTTTTACGCCAACAAGACAGCTATTTGGCTTTTACGCTAACAAGACAGCAATTTGGATTTTACGCCAACAAGACAGCTATTTGTCTTTTACGCCAACAAGACAGTTATTTGGCTTTTACGCCAACCATCTCTACGCGAGAGGCAGTTACCTACGTGGCTTGCATGACATGATCTTCGAGAAGCAGTTATACACGTTACCTTATAATGGGACACGTGTCATACGCAGATTCAGAGGGTCATTTGAACGTGGGTAGCAGTTATTATAACTGCCGCGTAAAAGATGCAACTTTCTTCACAGTTTGGCTTTTACGCCGACTGGACAGTTATTTAGCTGATCTCTATAAATAGAGACCCTTGGTCACAGGGTAAAAGGGGCCAAAGACGGACAGAGAGACGATCGAAGATCAACGGAGAGACACACAGAGAGAGCACAGACATAGAGTATTGATTGACAACTTTGGCAACGAGAGTTCAATCCCACCTGCAATCTTTGAAGCTTCTTCTTCTTCTACAGTACTTCTTCATCATCGTGTGGTCCAAGGGACAAAGTGATCGACCGCAGATCAGACTCCTATAGCAATTTTTCCCAAAATTATTTTTATTGTACTTAACATCCTCGTATAGGATTAATTGTACTCCTTTTTCTTGTTTGTAAACAAAGAAAGGGTTTCGTATAAATCTAGTTTCATTTTTTTATTTATCATCAAACACAGTGACATGCTCAAAGCCCGAAAAATCTCCCAAATCAACCCGTATCTCTAAATTGATGGGATACGGCCTACACGTATCCAATTATTGACACAACACTAGTCACATATAATCAAACACATGTCAATTTGATCTATTAGACCAATTAACAAATACAACATATACCAATCTCGAAATTTCCCCAAAATTGACACAAAAATACACATAACTTCCACTATAGGTCTCCTATGAACCTAAAACCAATTTCTATTGGTAGCTTATGCATGTGGGTTAGTTTCTCATAGTTAAATCTCAGATTTAGAGTCTACTAGAAAAGGCAAAACTAAAATGTACCTATTGGGAGATGGATTCCCAATAAAAAAACTCCAAATATGGAAAGTAGCTCCTCTTTCTAGATCTTGGCCTCCTCCTTCTAGATTCTTGCTTCCTCCTTGTATATCCTTGTTGTAGTAGCCTCAAATGATGATTTGGAAAGGAATTGGAAAGAAATTTGGAGGGATTGATGGAATTTGGTTGAGGAAAATTCTAGATCTAGATTTGGAATAAAAAATAAAGAGAGAGAAAGTTTTTATCCCTTTTATATAGGCCTCTCTTGCCCCCTCCCTCAAGATACTATGTAAAGTCTAAAATACCCCTTGAGACCTCTCATGAAAAAAATTAATTAAGGAGGGAAGGTTCTAGTCTAATGGGTTTAACTTAATTAATCCATCCTCCTAATGAATGGGCTTAATCTTGGGCTCAATCTAAACTAAAATAAATGTTGGGTCCATGGGTCTAAACTAACTAGTTAGGTCCACTAACACAAGTCCAAAATAAAATCTAATACTAACAATAAATAAATATTTAACATGCACAATATTTAATTAATTACCAAATGACTAAAATACTCTTTCCTAGAAAATATGGTAGTGACAACTCTACCCCCCTTAAAAAAATTTCGTCCTCGAAATTTAAACTATCTCACCTCTCTCTTGGGCCAGTCGCAACCTATTCATACAAATTTTACTATGGTCAAACCCCCATCAATCACAGTCTAAAATAGTCCTATCATATAACATACAATCCTACCATTCTACTGAAAGAGGAACCATACTTGGATATAGTCTCTAAATATTATGAATTCCAGTCTCTGCCCTACTGGGGTGTCTCCCTCTATTGGTGCGAATAATCTGCTATGCCACCTGTGGCCTATTCCATCACACACTAAGCATTCACTAATCATCAACCTAGTCATAATATTCTTAATACTGAGGGTTACCAAATATTAGTGATATACTATAATTCTAGGTCATAGACATACTTCACTCACTGGCACTTGCTATCTAGGATACTATACAAAACATCACTAAAATTTTACCTCCTTGTTCTGCTTCAGTTCTTGTCATCACCAAAATTTCTCAACCATTCTCTTGCAAGGAACACTTGTATACTTTTCCATTATGTGTTTTATTAGCACATCCTTGTCCAACTTGAATACCCCCAATAGGATGCCTACTCAAGTCTTGTTACTGTCTACACAAGGCACCAGCTCGCATATGCATTTTAGATTACATCCTTATACCAAGTTACTCATGTCTCTCCTCTACTGCCTGGATTACTTGCACTATTACTTCCCAATAATTTTTATCCATATTAACTGATACACCAATCCAATATTATCACATAAGGTACTTACTATTACTAGCACATTGCTTAACTAATCCTTGATATAGAAACACTAGCACTCTTAATATAGTAATACTAGCTTCATCATTGGATCACCTCATTACACTCACTAGAACTCATGATCACTTGCATCCAATGCACTAGTTATTAACTTTTATAATATACATGTTTTACTTCACTCTCAAAGGCAGACATATGGTTCCATATCTTTATTGATGTATATGTATCTCCCCTTAAATCTTTTACAGACTGATACACTAATAAGTGATACACTACATATCTTTCATGACCAATCTTGATATTTCTCAACCCATGACATATTGTTGAAATTTTCTAATACTCATGCTTCCACTTTCTGATACTCATGAACTTCCACACTGACACTTATCACCCACTGTGTATTCTGTATACAATTTCTAGACACTTCTTCCACCTATTGCTTTCAACACATCACTAGTCTCAATATCAGGTGATATACCCATCACTAGTCATATACTGGTACACTTATATCTACTCACATCAATGCTCTACTTCTTAGCTAAAGAATGATGGAACAAGTCCTACAATAACAGGAGTAGATAAGTATTGAGATGATACTTTAAGAACCAATTTAAGATATAACCTGATAATCATACACGTCTGGACATTAGTTTTCTTACATGATTGTATTAAATCAGACTGCAGCATATCATTGTTATGTACTTTTGTTACTCTTCCAGCTCCTTATTTTGCATAGATGGTCTCCAGAATATTTTGAGAAAGCATTTATGCTTACTGTTTCTTGTTTGAATGATTGATACATAGAATTTCTTGACCATAAGAGACTTGATTGTAGCATTCACCCCCTTGTCTTATACAGCCGTGATCGTCGTACGACGTATAGCACCTTGTACGGGGTAGCTAGCCATGTCCGTCTTTATATTCCAGTACTGGGGCGTGATAAGATTTTGTATAGTGAATAATGTTGAGTTTAAGTAGAAATTACTATAGTGATTGATCAATTTTTATAATGCTAAACTTAATCGATTAGTTATACTAAAAAACTCAATATAAACATTGGGCCAACATCACTATCTGTAGGTTCCCCCAAATCAGCAAGCAATCATCCTATAACACATAAAAAGAACAATAATAATTTATATTATATTATATATATATATATATATATATATATATATATATATATATATATATATATATATATATATATATATATATATATATATATATATATATGGTAAACTGGATCTGAGCCATATGCTCATATTCTTACACGAGCTAATGCACATGTGGACCAATAGGAATGTAGTGTACTTGTGCACATGGAATGTAGGAGTCCATTCGTATTGGTCCACGCGTGTATGGCTCATGTAGGAATATGAGCCTATAGCTCATATCTCGTTTACCTATATATATATATATATATATATATATATATATATATATATATATATATATATATATATATATATATATATACTGAAATATGAACCTGTAGACAACTATTCTATAAATTAGCCTAGTTTCTAGGATTTAACCTATTTCTCTAATATGTTACTGTTAATTCTGGAGTTAAGGGTCTTAAAACATCATTTTCCTTCTACAATTCCTATGTTTATGGTGTACATCCATTGGTATGCAAACCAAGACCAAATTTAGATCTGAATTTTAACTGTCATAAAATCCAAATCCATTAGAATAGAATCAAAGGTTTCGTCAATACGGTCACAACGTTATGTTCGGAATCATATGTAAGGTCTTATGAGAGAGAGATACGATAGTTTTAAGATGATTCGTCAATATGCGTTATGATAACCAAAATGCTAAGTTTTTATTAATTCTGATTAAATAAACCTACGAATTAAATTTTGGAAAAAAATGTATGTTATACTAGAATGAATTTTTGATCCAAAACTTTTTACATATATGAAAAATTGTATCGAAATTTTGAGTTATGTTTTTACAAGAATTTGAATGAAAATTAACATTGTAGTGAATTAGAGAAGCCAAATAAAATACTATTTATTGTTCTAATAGACATGGAAATTAAGTTCTACAAATTTTTACCCTAGAAATTTGATTGGCAAGGGGTTGAATTTGCTTATAGAACTTTGTTATTGGCTGATGGAATTCGTAGAATTAAAAAAAAAGGTTGAGTTTTAGTATTTCGATAAATTAAAATTATATATACAAGGGGCTAATCCGGCACGTCAGTGCGTGATCACACCAAGTCAGGATATCAGGCCTATTAATCAGTCACATGAATCTTCTTATCACATGGAATCACATTGGTCGGATAGAGTATACATAGTTAGTCAAATGAAACTTCTAATCTCTTATAGCATGCAAATCAAGTCAAGTGCATAGATTATTAATCAGTCCAGTAGAATCCTCTATTCACACATGTCATGTTGGTTGGGTCAGGTACACATAGTCTAGGCTTAGCACATAGTTAGGTCTATCACATATAATCCTCGAATTTGTAATTTATGTACCGCCGAAAGAAAGTAAGAAAAATGCATAAACCACTCCGGAGCAGATCCATAATCCTTAAACTAAACAAGGACTGGGATTGCAGACCGTCTTCCAAGTAGAACTACACCACCAACCCTATCCGACGAACAAGGATAATTAATCTACTAGTCTGAATCCACTTGGAAGGTACTGAATTCAATAACACTCATAACTCATCGGGTACTTTCATGGAAATCAAAATAATCCAAAAAATAACCAAACCAAGCAAAACACTAAAACAACCAAATGAAATCAGGCTTGAATTTATCGTCTCATAGAATCTACTCGCCTCATGAAACCACTAGCCTCATGAAACCACTCACCTCATGAAACTACTCGCCGCATGGAACTACTCGCCGCATGGAACTACTCACCTCATGAAACCACTCGCCTCATGAAACCACTCTCCTCATGGAACTGCTCACCACATGAAACCACTCGTCTCATGAAACTACTCGCCGCATGGAACCACTCGCCTCATGTAACCACTCGCCTCATAAAACTACTCGTCTCATGAAATCACTTGCCTCATGAAACCACTCGCCTCATGAAACTACTCTCCACATAAAACTACTTGCCTCATGAAACCACTAGCCGCATCTAACCACTCGCCTCATGAAACGAATTGAATCATGAAACCACTCGTCTCATAAAACTGCTCGCCGTATGGACAACTTGCCTCATGGACAGGTTGCCTCATGGACTGCTCGTCGCATAGACATCTTGCCTCATGGAATGATCGCCGCATAAACAGCTTGCCTCATGGAATGATCGCCGCATAGACAGCTTGCCTCATGAACTGAACGGTCACGTGCATAACAAGATATGCTCATGCCGGATGGCATCGCTGCAGCATGGACTTCATCGTCCCAAACAGTAAGCACACTCCATGGAAAAACTCCAAAAAGCTTCGAAACTTTTTTTCTTTATAAAATTCTTATTTTAACTCCAAATCAAGTGAAATAAAAGTCATAATCGTACAAAATTTAATTCTCTACAACATAGAATAATTAGTTCTAAAAATACTAAGTTTTATTATATCAAAACTAAGAAAAACTCATGGAACCCATGAAAAATTCTAACTTTGAAACTCAGATATACTCAAAATGTTCCATCAAAATCAAAAACTCCAAGAACTAAAGCCAAAGAGAATACCAAGAGGTACATTTTTGATCAAAAATATTTTTAATTACTAAACATATAAAAAAAATCTAAAAATCTATGGCTTTACCACTTTGAGTACAATATACTTGCCTTGATAGCTACCTAGCCCCTACTGTCTAAGTGATCTGCAAACCTATTCCTAGGTGCTAGTTTTAGGGTTAGGGTTTCGGTTAAGTGAAGGAGGAAGAGGAAAGAAGAAGGAAGGAAAGAAAATAAAGAATAAAAGGGAGGAGAGAGAAAATTCAAATATATACACAAGGGGAAAATTGTAATCTATTCATGACTCCTCTTATGCAATCTTAACCATCCAAATATAAGAGAACAATGGTCCAAAAAGTGAACGGGTTAGGTATCTATCCAACATACGGATCCTAGTACGGGTCCATGGCAATTGCCAATGTGCTTACTATTGGTCCGGGGTAGTCTCTCATAATAAAAAAATACCCAAATATATAAAATACAACATATAAGACATGTAACAAGGTGCAAAAATTACAGTATAAATATATTTTCTGAAAAAATTTCAATATCACTAATTCAGAAATACGAAATCTGGGAACGGGTGTAATAATACAATATGTTATGTTCCAATACATTATGTCTTGTATATGGTGCTTCCTCTCCAGTCGCAATGCTCCAAGACTCCAGTGTGAACTCCATGCCTTAGCGCTCACGAAGGAAATATTGTACTGAACGAGTTGCTCTCGCACCCAGCAAGCAATTTGGTGGGTTATCAATATATTAAATGCACTAGTGGGGAGGTTTCTCGCCCACTCAACCAAACCAAACGCGTTCATTTAGTTATGTGCACCAATTGTTTCGTTGTCTTTCTAGTCTTGCCTTAGGACCAGTTTTATGGCATGTAATATAAAGCCTAACTCGAGTTGTCGATATGAAGTATCGCACAAATATGAGTAAATATGGCACAACTTACCAATCGTCCTTCCATGTCCAAATATGAATCAAGTTAACCAAAGCATATATATATATATATATATATATATATATATATATATATATATATATATATATATATATATATATAAGAAAACATAGGGACGCATATGAAAACTCAAGGTGTTACGAGCGTGGCTCTGCCTCAGGCATGATATGTTCGAACTATATAGTGCATCGTGCATCCGTTCTCTAAGTGTATGATGTTTCGTGCCTCCATTACTTGCCTCAAATCCAATGACTCGCACACAGATTGCCGCAATCGAGCCAAACTTAATCTATATGAAAAGGTCACTGGTACCATTTTGGACTTTTTAGTAAGTCGAGCTCTCCAAGCATAGGTGTGCTCTACCAAAGGAGCTTTGAAATACCTGGGTATTGCATTGCCCCTATCGGGTGCATCATACTTAGACCCGATGCTTGCACAATACCCATAATTCCTCATAGGACAGCACGATTCTGGTGTCCAAGTGATCACCCGAGGAATCCCGTACTTATGCACAAGTTGTCCATGACCATGTAAGTCTCTTGTCTATTAACTCTTCTTCTGGTTAAACGACGATGGTTGCAGCTCATGTAGAGAGCCTGTTATAAGCCATCTCGCTTTACCCGTGCTAGGCTGTTAGCACAGCTATCTGTACTTGCTTAAATCTTTCTCTTATCTTTATGCAGTTTCCTAGTTCGAAAATTGCCTTGGTGACCTAATGGTCCTGAATAATTTCTATGTTTAACTTTGCCTCTAAACGACTATTCGATAGTCTTCCGTTCTAAACCAAATAAACCATGTCTCGTGTCATGCATCTAGATCGTGGCATAATCTAAGTGACAAGCATTGCATCAGTGCGAAAGTATATACTATGGTGCATAAAGAAAATTAAAATGGCAGCATATGAAACTCTACTTGCACTAGTGGAAGCATATAAACATTTCTATCTCCATATTCTATGCAATGTGCTATAAGTTGGGATTATTTTCTTAGCTAGGCTGGTTCATCTCTTATTAGCATGCATCAAGTATTTGCCTAACGACTAGCAAGTATTGTCTATATTATTAGGTGTGCAGGTCAAGCAAAGACAGCTTCATCGGAGCTACCGACCTGAATGAGGGCTTGCCTCGGCCGAGCGGGACTCCGAATGAATTGGTGAAACTCTAAGTCCAAAAGTTGTTGCTCCATTTGAATAATCTTGTTGAACTGAGCGGAGAGGACTGTTACAGCTATGCATCAGGCTCGTCGCATGTGACAACCGTACTCATGTAACGATTGTTTCATGCGACAGTTGTACTCATGCATCGGCTATTTTATGCGGCATATTTTTTCCATGAGGCAGATCTTGTTATGTGCCAGAAAAAGTAAAATACCAGGAAAAGCCTATCTCACGGGGAAGGAAAACATAGTTACCTCAGGAAGGCACATGTTTGGGCTAACTAGCCATCCGAGTCACCCTGCAAAAATACCCCTTGCAGAAGGACCCTAGCTAAATGAGACTCCCCTTACGGAAAAGACCCTCAAATATATAGTCTTACTCTACCCCACACAGAAGTGGCAAATGCCCTGACATATTCGAGAATTAACTCTAAAACAACAATTAATGACGTCTTTGTCAAGCATGCCAATTACGAAAGGAATATTCATTTGTCCAATGTGGGCTTACTACAAACGAGAAGTCAAAAGGTTGTATAGGCTTTTGCTTTATCAGTCACTATTAATGCTCTGACGGTGCTTGCCCACATAGAAAACCCCTTTATCTAACGCTATGACAAATTGTGTCATGCCCTTGTACCGAAATACGAAGAACGGGGGTATGACATAGCCACCTACGCACTATGGAGTACCCAAGTACCCCGTAATACGGTCATTGTTGTCTATAAACAAGAGGGTGCATACTACAATCAAGTTGTCTAGAGTCACACAGAACATTTATGTTTCAATCAGTCAAACAAGAAGCAATAAGCATAAAACATGTAAGATGAAGAAGTAAGGCATCCCAAACGCTCTATCAAAATGATCTAAAAACTAGTTATACAAAATGATAAGCTAGTAGAGTATCAATAGTACATGACTGAAATCAGCTACAGTCTGAATAAGTAAAATCTTGTAAAGGAAACAAAAGTCCAAACTTTCAGCTAACAAGTGCCGATGGCTAAATGCCTAAGAAAAATGAATATACAATATAAGTGGTGAAGAAAGAACCCATCCATATCCCTCGGCGGCCATCCGTCTGGTGCAGGCCATCAATCAGGAGAAGATATGTTGGATCCTCGGGCTTTGGCTCTAAAACTGGCAAAACAAAACTAGTGGGATTAGACCCTAAATATCAAGTATCACAAGGAAGCACGAGTAAAGAAACAAAAATCCAAATCAAAGCATAAGTAATGCATATTCCAAGAATCGTAGGCGTATACTCCATCATCGAGGCCATACGACACTCCTACACCAAATAAGGACAAGAAATGTCATATCACTCCGAGATAGAATACATCCTTTGATCAAGGTAAAGCTAAAGTTTTTGCGTTGTGGTTTCGATTCATAGCCCATCGTAGCACAATAGTCCAACCCCACAACCAAACAATGACAAGGGTTGGACCATCGCACCACGATAGTCCATGTCCTTAGAGTACTAACAAAATAATACAATACACAATCAAATTCGGTTAATAAATCGGCCAAACAATCCTACGATTTTCTATTTGAAGTCTGGGTTATCCTAGTATCATAATGCATATAATAGGGATCGTCATATTGTGCTATGTCCAAGCAGGACTAGCCGAACCAATAATAACACATTGCACGTAGATGGGCACCGGTACCTCGTAAGGCCACCCTACTAACGGATCAATAATAACGCATAACACATAGTAGCCAAATACTGTACTCCACTACTGTAGATGGTATACAATATCCGGTGGTGGCCAGCCTGGCATGCCAAAACCAATGTCTGGGAGGTGGCCGTCATGCACGATCTCAAAATTCTGTTCCCTCCCAATGCTCTACACATTTTAGTTGCCTAATTAACCCTAATATTATCTAGAATCTCATGTCGTGGTCACATGATCTTTCCTCCTAGATGTTGTACCTTGTCAGGCCCAATCCAGATTTACCCTAACGAAATATAAAATTCACAAACATCCTAACGAGGCTATGGTTACTAACCAACTACAATGTCCGTGCTAGAAAAATCGAGAACATGATATCTTATAATAAGCATGATCAAGTGGCACTTTATTGTGCAAGTAAACCATGTAGCACACTCGGTGCGTAAGCAGGGATATCAACACTGATACAAGTAGTCGAGTTAGGATACTGGGTCAATCAGTCAGTCACATGAATTCCACTTTTCATATTGTAGCCTATTGCTCAGGTCAGGTACACGGTCGATGCCCTTATGATAAAAGTTCGTCCAACAGTCTAATTAAGCCTATAGCTCTATAAGATATCTGAAGTGCTGGTCACTATGCATGAAGATCTTGGGCAGAGTAGGTCATAAGGTTCATTAACACTTGTAACTTCTTAGGGTAAAAGATGGAATCAAAATAATCAAGTGAAAAAACAACAAAAACCAAACAAAACAACAAAAGGGCAAGTCATGCGCATAGAGTCATATACGCACATAAGGGGTTGTTTGATGAGTACATGTGCATAGCTCTATGACAACTCCCTTTCAGTGGTGTTTGGGTTCCATTATTGGAACAACTCCCTCAAAGTGGAGTTTAAGTTGATCTCGAAGGATTTTTTTGAATAGCCATGGCGAAATATTTGATCTCGAAGGATCTATTCAATAGCATTTGCGGCAGATTTGATCCCGAAGAATCTATTCAGTAGTTCTTGTGACCGAATTGATCCCGAAGGATCTATTTTGATTTTCATTTTGGTTGCTTTGATCCCAAAGGATCTGTTCAGTAGTCCTTGCGACCAAATTGATCCCGAAGGATCTATTTGAATTTTTATTTTGGTTGCTTTGATCCCAAAGGATCTGGCTTTTGTTGTTATTGACAACCACTTTAGTTCGTAAAGAACTTTTTACGTCGCCTATGCACGATTTCTCGATGGCTGCAGAAGAAGAAAAGATTACATCTGAAAGAATAAGATCTACTTACTGTTTCGTTTTGATGATCCACGAATCGGGTAGCATTCTTGGTCAGCGTGTTGATAACGTATTGTAGTCTATACAACAATAGAGTCCTTCAGGAACTATGTAAAAAAAGGAAGAGACGGAGAAGAGAGAGAAGTATATGTTATTGATATTAGCAAACAACCCTAGAATGAATGTGCTCCTATGTATATATACAAGCAATTTATGGTTACATGAGACAATAGCCAAATTTGACACAATCACGTATAATAGTTGGATATAACAAACTATAACATTTTCTTCATTTTTGTCAGAATTTTCAAATTTTAATTTCAAGTTATAATTATCAAATCCACCATAATTGCTGGACAATAAAATTAAGCAAAACGTCTATCTAGCATAGCATTGCAAAACATCTTGTTACTGAAAGTAATTATTTTATGAGGAGAAGCAAATATGTATATTAAAAAAAAAATTATCAAAATTCTGTTATTTTGGATAAATTTTTAAGAATAACCCTCAATTCAATTGTGATACATTTAACAAATTTTTGTTTGAAATAGAATTCTCAGAAATTTCAAGAGCAAAATTTGGACCATATACTCTTTTGAATATTATTACTCGTTTATTTGCAAATAATGGAAAATTTTATTAGTTACTTCTGGTAAATACATAAAAAAGGGAATGAAAAATTGAACACGCCCGGTGGGACTCGAGCAAAATTTGGACCATATACTCTTTTGAATATTATTACTCGTTTATTTGCAAATAATGGAAAATTTTATTAGTTACTTCTGGTAAATACATAAAAAAGGGAATGAAAAATTGAACACGCCCGGTGGGACTCGAACCCACAGTCGCCTGATTAGAAGTCAGACGCCTTATCCATTAGGCCACGGGCGCTGTTGTTTCTATATAGTATACTAAAAATAAGAAATATCTTTTGAAAACAGCCTTTCACGGCTTTCGTAAGTTCTCTCAAAAATGAACCGGCTAAATTAGAAAATATAAGCAGAAGCAAGAGTGGAACATCTTTTCCTGTCGCTTTTCGAAGGAAAAAAGAGAGAGGAAGCAGCATAGACAAAGTAAGCAAATACCAAACCCAGCCAGTATACTGCAAACTCTCATCTTTCCTTCTTGTAACCTAGTTTAGTTACGAAGGACTATTTCCTCGATGCACAAGCCTATGAGTTTCAAAAGTTCGTTTCGTCTTGTACAATATTTTTTGATGGAGGCTACTAAGGATATGTTTTTTTTTTCGTGTTTATGTTACAAAGGGCATAGGCTCTTAACCAGGGTTTACAGTATCAGTATCGGAATCGATATCAGACAATTCCTATAAGTATCAGGATTGTTGGTATCGAACAATTCCCATGGGTATCGGGATCGGTGGTATCGACAATATCATTGGTTCGGATCGGAATATCAATTTTTTTTTGGTATATTAAAGTAAATAAATTATTAGTACGTTGTTAAAATTTTAGAAGAACACATTTTATATATTTAGTCATAATTTTAAGTATTTCTAGTATTATTTTCTAGTAATTTTGAAATTAAATAAAATAGTAGTTATCATAGCGAATTGGTTTACCCTTTTTTTACATGCTTTTACATTTTTATTATGCTTTTACACCGTTACCGGTGGTCTTTTTCATTCAATTTTTTTTTTTTTGCTGAATTAACTGAAAAAAACCCTCAATGTCGGTATCGGTCGGTCTCGAGGTCGAATAGGGACATGCGTATCGACCGTATCAGATCGGTATCGGTCGATACCGCAAACTATGCTCTTAACAGCACTAAGAATTTCGGTTCGATATCGGCCGATAGTTGCACATGAAACGTTGCTATTTCACGAAGTATGAGAAGTTTACTCTGTTTCCTCGTCTCTTTACATCAATATCGGTTGCATCTGCAAATCATTCAGGATGTTCAAGCATCCAGGTCTCGTATCATCACACTGGACAACAAGAAACACCATCACAACCCCACAAATGCAGCAGAAGCTCAGTCAGGAACATATCAGACTGCACAGGTCATCCATTCTCCCTTGCGAGACATTTGCGTACGGAAATGTCCTGAACTTGTCGCCAACCGTGCACGTCAGGGTCAATCTTCCGTCGCTTAATGTAGCCTGCATTCACAACAAAAACAGGATCATCACTCACTCACTCACTTGATTCAGAGGCGAAAATGGTGTCGAGGATGGAGGATCTCCTATGAGCGAGAGACTCTAAACTTGTGGATATCTAATCGAATAGGCACAATCTATGGTTATGTATAAGTAGTATGGATTCATTTTCACCTCACGATCGAGTCATTAACATTCCTTCACTCTTTTGGCTTAATGTGTCATCCTCTCGTCCTTGTAGCTACCTTGACTAAAAATTTGGCACTAACATGGAAGGGACAACCACCAGTGATGAGAAAAAAAAACCAAACCTCGTTAAATCTTTTATGGAGCTTTCTTATACTCCATAGCCTATTCTATTCTATCCTGATGGGAGAAAGGCTTGGATGGGTGGTTGATGAATTGGTGATGATTGCGACATACTATTAAGTAGCAAGGATATATGAATGAATTGAAGGCACTGGTGATACCTGACATGACGACGCTTTCACGTTGCAGCTCCACATTTTGGTCGGAACGCAGTCTATGTATCGACAACACGCGCAGTGGTCGTTCATATTTACCCCTAGGAAGACTGCTGCCAGACCCCCTGCAAGACTGTTATGTTTACCGGAGGAGAATGATCAGTCCAACAGCAACCTGAAAGTAGGCTATAGCTACATACATACATACATACATACATACATACACGAGGGCTGTACAAAACTAATTACATCATACTGAAGGAGAGGAGAGCAACCACTCTCAACGCTGGCTTGTCCAGTTTCTGCTTCAACTTCACAGAAGCGCTCAGATCATAGTCAAAGATCCCCTTCTTCCGTTCCAGCACCGACAACCGAGGCTCGAAGAGGAGTGCGAAGCCGAGAAGGGTTCCCGATATAAAACCTCCGATGTTGGAGAAGTTGTCAACATGTGGTAACATACCAATGATGAAGTTCACTGTGGCAACAAATCCAAGCAGCACCAATGCAGAAATCTGCAGACGCAAATTAAGCAGAGGGTGTGTGAGAAGAAGGCTGGCTGGGAAAGGGAGCTAGAGAGAAAGAGCTAGGTTGCGAGCGAGTACACCACGAACCTTAGCAGCATACTTCTCCCAGTTCCTGACCATTCCGGCCAATGTGGCACCGAGTAGTCCGAACAGAGCAGCGGAAGAGCCAACAGCAGAAACATGTTGAACGAAAATTGCGGATGTCACACCGCCCACAAGAGCAGAGAGTAGATAGATAGTTGCAGCCCTTACTGCATGCAACATGAAAGCCAGAGAAGGAGGGAGACTACATCAAATCGAGCAATCGCTAACAACAAAATTCACTTGATATCTATACATACTATAGTACGATGTAGAAATATGGGATGCATTAGAAATGAGAAAGGAAGAGAGGGGGAGTGAGCTTACAAGGACCGAATTCCTGCTCTAAGTGGACGCCTATGAGGATTGTACTGGAGAGGTTAATGAGCAGATGAAAGAGACCACCATGTAGCCAAGGGAAGGAAAGGAGGTGCCATTTCTTATTCAGTTGCATTGTCGAGGTCCTTTGCAGTGCTCCCATCTTAAGCAACCTGCATGTAATGTTAAGAGACCCATAATGAAAGGAAATCAGCGATATTGTAAATTCACAAAACCAGAGAATCTCAATAATTACATCGTGCTTTCTAGTCGATAATATATAAGCTTAGATACTCACCAAACATACTCTACGACGATAGTTCTAGAATTGAGTCCCTTCCCTTTAGGGAGCTGTTTGGTTCGGCGAATTTAGAATGCGAAAGTGATCAAAATTTAAATTTAAATTTTGGATCACTTCCACGTATTTGATTGGAGCGCAAGAAATAACATACAATTTTGCCTTTGACTAAGAATAAAATAAACTCAATAACGACACTTTCAGAGGGATATTCTCGACTTATGAAACAACATGGAGGTATTCTAAATATCATTTATCTAACAGGGAGATAATATCAAAAAGTCCTTAAATATATAAATAATTTTGTACCGAAAATAGAACTAGTATGAACCATGAGCCATTTCTATCACAAAAAAATTGTGGTGTAGTAGTTATTATGTTAGACTTGTACACAAGAGATACGTAGTTCAAATATTGGTGAAGAATTTTTTTTTTTTTTTTTTTACTTTTTTTTTTTATTCTTTTTTACATACAAATTATGTATGGAGATCTCATTTTGAAAGTTTTTATGAGATGAGAAGGTTATATTCCGTAACATTTTCCCAAGTGAGGAGACGCCAAAGTGTGGAACTATTTTCTCCATATATACCCCAAAATAATGATCAATCACAATCAAATTCTTTCTTTTCCCAAATTCACCACCACATATTCCTCTCAAAATCCTCATACTTGGCACAGCTATGCGCATGACTCCCTCTGTACTGTAACCAAATACCAGCACTTGCTAACAATCTTGACCACATTGGTGCACGCACGGTGACAACAAAAAACAGGTAGAACCGGACGAGAGCAAATCAGTGTTGTAAAAATCGATTCTAAAAAATGAACGAGAGCAAAAAAAAAAAGAAAAAAAAAAGTTTTGGGATGGGCTTCAGCCCACCCCTGCTATTGCTTGGATCCGTCTCTGCTCGCGCCCAGCGACTTTTACAACATTTTACTACTTGGACATGGAGGCAATCGTATAGGAATCAAGATCTCTTAGCAAATTCAAAAACTAATGAACTAGAACTACTTAGCGCCAATTAACACCACAATGCAGCAACGAATACTTAATGAGCACCGTGATAGAGAAGAAGAAGGTCAAGAAATAAAATAGGAGGGGGTTGACTTACGCGGAGGAGGAAGGGCCGAGGAGGGGGTTCTCGTGGAGGGGCTGGAATGAGAGCCTGCCGAGCGGGCGGAGGAGGCACTCGGCCCCGCCAGAGGGGGAGCTCCCGGGGCAGTCGTTGACGAGCATCGTCGCCACGAAGACGACGAGGTCGAGGACAACGAAGGCGGAGACGGCCCACGTGTTCCCGGACCGCCCGTGGCGCCCACCGAAGAAAGGGACGCGGGGGTCGGAGGGAGGGGCAGGCGGGTCCACCACCACGTCCAGCCGGAGCTGGTGGTGGTACTGTTCTTTCTTCTCGATTGCCATTGGGAGACCCTTCCCTCTCTCTCTCTTTCTTGAGGAGGAGGAGGAGGAGGAGGAGAGAGAGTTTAGTTGGTTTGGAAATGTAGCGTTTCTTGAAGGCTGGGGGCCTTGAGGGGCTGGGTTTGTTGGCGGGGAGCAACGCTTTATGAATTTTGAGTCGGGTCATGGTTGGCTGGCTGGGTTTTTTTCTTTTTTTCTTTTCAATGTAGTAACTAACTTCCTAAGAAAAAATTTGAACAGTGTTTATTTTCATGGAAGTCCCACAATCGTAACCAACTTGTCACGATCTCACGGACGGTTGCTTCTATACTTGTGAGTACCAATCTCCAAATCTGCGGTTTGGTAACACTTATTTTGTTTCCACTTTTTTATTTCTGTAAAAAAAAAAAAAAAAAATTAATTTTGGGATAGTTTAAAGAATAATTTGAATTGTAGTCTCATATCATATTATTTATTTAAGTATCTATATTCGAAAAGTTATTTGGGCTAGGTTTTATACATCAATTTGAACTCCGAAATGGACGACACATTTGAAAACAAACAAACAAACATGCGGAATGGAAATTGTTTGACTTGTTCTTGTGTTTGGCACTAAATAAAGGCCAAATGCTATAGGCACTAAAAATGTAGTTAATGGACATCACATGTTAGGAAGGTAACAAAACATAAGTTTGGAAAATTGTTAGGAGGCTAACACAAACACAACTCTCTTATTTCCTCTTCCCTTTCCTCTTCCTCTAATTACTTTGTTCTTCCCTTCTCATCTTCTTCTTCATTTTCCTCTTCTTTTTATTCCTCTAATTACTTTGTTCTTCCCTCTTTCTCTTTCTTTTTCTCTTCCTCTTCCTCTTCCTCTTCCTCTTGCAACCATAATAAGAAATTGCACACAAAAAGACTCATTTCCAACTAAGGTAAATCTCCATCATTTGAAAGTAGGTTTTGTAGGTTCTAGGATTTTTCAAATGTAGAGGGGGGGGGGGGGGGGGGGGGGGGGGGGGGGCAACATACCAATTATTTTTTATTCTTAGATCTCAAAGTTGTTGAGTGTTCCTACTTAAGGAGTAGAATTTAATTCATGCCTAAAATGAGCAGAGTTTAAATTCATGCCTTAAATGATAGAAAAAAATGTTGGACATTCCTATCTTAAGGACGAGAGTTTAAATTCATGCATTAAATGAGAAAATTTTAAATACATGTCTTAAATAATAGAGACATGATTTAAACGTGGAGTTTAAATTGAAAATGTGGTTGAAGTTTTAAATAGATTTGATTATTTTAAATCTAGGTGTATCTTTATGATTAAATTCGTATAACCTCTCATCCAACTTGTATCTAGCACATGTATGGCTGATGACTCTCAAGGGATATATACATAAAATCTCGTGAGAAAAAGAGAGAGAGAGAGAGAGAGAGAGAGAGAGAGAGAGAGAGAGAGAGAGAGTTGTGTGTATCCAAGAGAAGAAAAAATTGCTCTTGAAGTGTGATGAATCTTCTACCGCGGTAGAAATTGTAAATCCAAAAATTGATAGTGGATTTTTTCTGGACGAGGTCCCATGGTTTTTATTCTTTATTTTGAAAAGGTTTATCACGTAAAAACTTTGGTGTCTCTTGTCTTTTATTGTTTTTAATATTTACCTGTGTTTGTTTATTTGTGGTTGCACATAGGAGAGAGTTGGAGACTTTTTTCTCAACAAGTGGTATTAAAGCAAGGTTCATTGTCGTGTGCAAGCCATGGAACAGAACATAAGTAGGATGGTGAGCTTCAATGAGAATAATTGGACAGTACGAAAATCGAGATGGAAGATCAACTTTATTGCAAATATCTCGTCGAGCGGATTGAGAATGACGGAAAGAAGCCGAAAAAGATGTCTGATTCTGATTGGAAGAAACTTGATCGGAAAGCCCTTAGGTATGTTCGTTAGTGGTTGGACGATAGCGTCTATCATCATGTTTCGACATAAATATCTATATATTCTTTTTAGAAAAAATTGGAAGGCCTTTATGAGAGGAAGACGGCGGGGAATAAAGCTTTCTTGATTAGAAAGCTTGTGAATCTGAAATAAAAAGAAGGTAAGTCCATTGCTGAATATCTGAATGAAGTCCAAAGCATTATTAATCAACTGTCTGCAATGAAGATGAATTTCAAAGATGAGATGCAAGCCTTATTGTTGCTCAGTTCACTTCCAGAAAGTTGGGAGACATTGGTTGTGTCTTTAAGCAATTTTCCCCAGACGGTGTCTTGACAATGGACCTCGTTACAAGCAGCTTGTTGAATGAGGAGACGAGAAGAAAAGCCTCGGCTTCGTCAAAATCTGAGGTGCTTGTTACAGAAAATCGGAGGAAAAATAAAAGTAAGAATTATCAATATCATGGTAGATCCAGGAGTAAATTCAAGACAAGAAAGGATGTAAAGTGCTTTTATTGTGATAACGTAGGCCACTACCAAAGTGAATGTAGAAAATACAAGAAGGATCAGCAGAATGGAAAATGTGATGGAAAGCAAGAAAATGATATTGCAGCTCTTGCAACATATGGGGATATCATTTTTGTCTCCAGTTGTGAAGATAATTGTTTATCCGTTACATCCCTTGATACAGACTGGGTAGTTGACACGGGCGCTTCATATCATGCTACTCCACGGAGAGACTTCTTTATTTCATACAAGATTGGTGATCTTGGTGTTGTGAGAATGTAAAACAATAGTGTTTCTGAAATTGCCGGCATAGGTGATATAAGTATTAAGACCAATACAGGTTGCATGTTGGTTCTCAAAGATGTGAGACATGTACCGGATCTCCGATTGAACCTAATTTCAGTTGGAAAATTAGATAAGGGTATATGAGTCATTTTGGCAACTGACAATGGAAGCTTACGAAAGGTTCCATTATAGCGGCTCGAGGAAAAAAGTATTTTATGTTGTACAAGGCTCAAGAAAAAGTCAACAAGGCCGAGTTGAATGTAGAAGAGAAAGAATCCTCCATAGATCTATGGCACAGGCGGCTTGGTCACATGAGTGAGAAGAGACTTCAAATCCTCATTAAAAGAAAGGTCTTGCCTAACAAAAAATGTACGCATTTGGTTAGTTGCATTCATTGTTTGGTAGGTAAACAACATAGAGTCAATTTTTATAAAAAAAATCCCAATAGAAACTCAAATATTTTGGATCTTATTTATTCTGATGTGTGTGGACCTATGAAAGTTAAAACATTAGGTGGTGCTTCGTACTTTGTTACTTTAATAGATGATGCTTCCAGAAAAGTTTGGACGTATGCCTTGAAGACCAAAGATCAAGTTCTTAGGGTGTTTGAAGCCTTCCATACTATGGTGGAAAGAGAAACGGAGAAGCAACTGAAATATATCCGCACAGATAATAGGAGAGAATACATTGGGCCATTTGAAGAATATTACAACAGTCATGATATCCGTCATGAGCAAACAGTTCAGAAGATACCTCAGCATAATGGTGTAGTAGAAAGAATGAACTGCACCATTGTAGAGAGAATTAGATGCATGCTCTTACATACCAGACTGTCGATAGATAAATCATTCCCCTTCGACCCCTCTTAACGGAGAGGTTGCAGAAAAGGAACCGACAGATAAATATGTTAAGTATGATCATTTAAAGGTGTTTGGTTGCAGGGCATTTGTGTATATTTCCAAACATGAAAGGTTGAAGATTGATGACAAAGCCAAGCAGTGTATTTTCTTGGGCTATGCAGATGATAAGTTTGGGTATAAGCTATGGGACCCAGTGCATAAGAAGGTTGTCAGAAGCAAAAAATGTGGTCTTTCTTGAAGACCAAACTATTGAAGACTTCGAGAAGATCGAAAAGTCTGATCCTCACAATGATAACTTGATGGATGTTGATCCAATTATTTCTCCTATGGTACATGATGGCGTTGATGCTATATATGCCCATGATCATGAAGATGAAGACATTCTTAATGAAGCTCCTGCATATGATGATGTTCCTATTGATGAAGATGAGGAGCAGGTGTAATATAAACCCCCTCGACCAAATTTAGGTCTACCTGGCTCAGATAGAGAGACTAGGGTTAGTTTGGAGCCATTTAGAATTAGAACATAGTATTTTAGATTAATGTACACAATATTTGTATCACTTTGTGCACCTTACCGTTGCTTCGATATTTGGAGCGCTACACTAGCATTTGCTTTCAAACAAATTTTATACACTTTTCCTAGACGTGCCAGTCTTCGATTCTGACCTTTGTGTAACTCATAAATACTCTCTCTTGTGCCTCATTTTAGTCACACAATATTCGTTACAAATGCCTATTCCTAAATCTAAATAAATCCAACTTTGCATCTTTGTTCATTCCAATCAAAATTGGAGACACAATTTCGACCCATTTTGTGCAACCCAATTTATGACAATATTCTATTCCGAGTCTACTACGTCCATGACACTTGTGTCCCACCCAATTTTAATCATATGCACTTCCAATTAATTAAAGAACACCCTTGACACTAATTTTAGTTAAATTGGTGTAATAACTCAACCTAACCCAAAACTAGACCCAACACCAACCCAAACCCCCACTCACACCCTCAAGGTTCATACTAAACACCACACACCATTTTAACCTACTACATCACACCAAATATGGTTTCTTCCTCATCCAATCCCAAACCCCATTGTTTGTGCAATTTTTAATTGTTAGGGGCTTTTGTGCAAAAAGACAATGAGGTACCCACCTCCCATTGGAGCCAAGCCATGAAGAAACCCCTCCCCCTCATGTGTTGACCGGTCCTCCCTAGGTTTTCTCTCCATTTTGAGTGTACAACACACTAACTTTTTTCCCTACATCATCTACACCATCCATTCAAAACCTAGCCCTCCAATCCTTCATGTAGAACATTCCCCCCATCCCTAGGAATGCATGTAGCCGGCCCTAATCCCAATACCAACCTTCTCTCTCTCTCCTATATAAATATCTCCTCCCTCTTCATCATCATAACCTCCATTTAACCTCACCAAACCCTAAACTCTACTTCTCCTTCTTCTCCCTCATGTCATTAACCCGACTCCGGCCATCACCTCGCCGCCACCACAGTCCCCGACTTCCTCCTCCGACCTCCCTCCTCCTCTATGACAGCAACCGCCTCCGCCACAACAGCCACTACACCTCAACCACCATCCACGATGACAGCATCCCGCCGTAACAAGAGAGACCCGGACTCTTCCGACGGTGATGGTGTAGTGCTAAAATCTTGAGGCACAAATACCATCCCGCTGAAGCTCGAGGAGTCCCTATATGATTTCTCCCAGGCCGGTACTATCCCGGTGTCCCGAAGATCGTCCGAGAAATCCATAATACCTCATGCACGAGTTGTCCGTGACCATGCAGTCTTGGATTTCAGATTCACGGGATTCATGAATATCATGTTAATTCTTGATTTACTTAGCCATTAGATGATGCATAGTCTCTTGGGCGGAGATGGGTGTAGCAATAAGGGCGCATACACCATCTCGCCCGCTCGAGAGAGACTACCAAGGATCCGAATACCTGAATGAGTCTTGCTCCATGAGTTATGATTCTTTCTTTACTTGATATGATGCAATCCCCTAGTTCGGGAATTGCCTTGGCGACCTAACGGTCCCGTATAATTTTATGTTCATACTTGCACAAAATGACTATTAGATAGTCTTTCGATGAATTTGATGAATGCAAGACAAGATATTGTTTACTTGATTGTGGCATGCAATTGTGTGACAAGCATTGAAACGAGGCAACGAGTATGAGTTAACATATAAGCAGGCAAGCAATGCATTTATTAGAATATAAGCAATTACTTTGGCACGGGTCTAAGGTAAAGCAAGGAGGAAAACCGTAAAGGGACATACCGAGTGATATAAATCTAGGGACGTATAGTGTAAATAAGTGAACAGTGCACTACGAAGAGTACACGATGATCTACTCGAGGCATAGTGTTTACTTGTACATGGCAAATATAGCATGCGAGGGTCTATTTATAAGCAAAGTTTTATTTTCATGTTCTAACACAAGCAATACAAGTTGGGATTATTCTCTTAGGTAGGTGCGTTGGATTCTTATTAGCATGCAGGGGGTGATTCACCTAGCGACTAGCATGTATGATCCATATTTTAAGTATGCTGGCTAAGCAAAGACAAGTTCATCGTAGCCACCCACCTTAGCGATGATTTGCCTCGGTCGAGCGATACTCCGAGCGAGCCTCTGAAAGCCTAAGCCGGAACTCCTGAAGGGTCAAGTCGGGAAATCTTTTTGCCCCAAACGAGTATTCTCGCTGAGCAAAGCGAGTCGATTTGATGCACTTTTGTCGTTTGAATCGGTTGTCCGCTTGTGAAACGGGTCGTTACAATGGGTCCAAGCTGGTTCAAGGCCTGGTTTGGGTTTGCCCCAACCACATTAAAAAAAAAACTTAAGTAATAAGAAACTAAAAGAAGGAAATAAGAAAATGAAAGTAAATTTTTATAAATTTGATTAAATTTAAAAAATTGATATAACATTTATAAACAAAAAAAAGTAAAAGTAAATTTTTTATTTTTATATTACATTTTCAAGCCTTTTGTTTTCTGTCCAGTTTATTACAGCTTCTCTTCCTCTAGTAGGGTCGTTCATAGTAAGAGACTAAAAATCCAATTCCTTAACGTCGACAGCTTCATCTCTTAAGTGTTGAGTCTATTTTTCGTAGGAACTCAATCTTGAAAGCAAACACAGACTTCCAAAATATCTCGCAGCATCCTAATCATATTCTTATTTAGCATTCTTGAAACTGCACTAAAATAAGGCTCCTATGCTACCGGAGACACCGAGGATATTAGAAGATCACGTGCTAAAGTGTAAACCCCCTGATTCTTTCAAGATTTTTCAAACTGGATTTTTCGGAATTTTTGCTAATTAAAAACAAGGTAATTTTGGCATTAAATAAAATTAATATTTTTAAAATATATTAAAATATTATAAAAATAATATTTTATGGTGTAAAATAAAAAACTGGACTTAGGAAAAATTTTCTGGAAATTTTTGGGCCCCGGACCTATTTTTATTCACCTCAAAACTATTTTTATTAATTAATTCACTATTATTATTTATTTAATTAATCAAACCCAAAATCCTAAGCCCAAAAGCCTAGCCCAGCCCAGCCCAGGCCTAGCCCGGCCCATGCGCTATCGGGTCGGGTCGGTTCAGTCCAAACCCGCCTCGCCTCCGACCGCTCCGCGCGGCCCCGCGGCCACGTCGCCCGCCTTCCCCGGCTACCTCGGCCTCCTCCTCCCCCCTATATAACTCCCCCGACTTCTCCCTCTCCGGCAGCTACCCCGACCACCGCTCGACGCCGCTGCCGTCTCCCCTCGCCCTAGCTCCGGCCGACTTCCCTCGCCACGCGCCGCCGCCGCGTCACTCCATCTCCCTCCTCCTCCAGCGCCCAGCCGCCCCCAGCCCTCTCCTCCTTCCTCCTCCTTCTTCCCCAGCAACCCCGGCCATCCCCACCGGAACCCTAGCACCCCCCCGCTGCGCCGTGCCTCACCGCGAGCCCGCCCAGCCGCCGCCGACCCCGATCCCCCTTCCTCTCCTTCCTCCTCTTTCTCCACCGACGACCGGATCACTCCCACGACCGTAGTCAACCCCGACCAGGCGAACCCTTCTCCACGTGCTTTGTTCACTGCTCGACAACTGCCGAGACCACGTACGCCATCTCGAGATGTACTCGGCGCCTCGAACAACTCCTCCGGCGCTCAGTTGTCCCACTGTCAGCGCCCCGACGAGGCTGACTGCGCAGCTGCACCCTCCAATACCGGTACCACAACTGCATCCTGGAACTGACGACCACACCCAACCAAAACGCCATCAACAGCTAGTTTTGGGGCTACATTTCGTACCGGCACGATCGTGACCGTTACGTCAACTCCAAATTATTTTGAGGCAAGTACCTGCACTTCAAGTTTATTCTTTATATTATGATAATTATTTCATTGCTCTACTAGCATCATTGGATGATTACACTTAGAGTTAGGAATTTTATTTTTGCCTAAATTTTCGTGTCGGGAGGGAGAATACTAGGAGGCATGTAGTTTACCCTTTCCCTCATGTCCTGACTGCTAGCTGTTGAGTACGTGTAAACCCCCTGATTTTTCAAAATTTTAAAACTTGGAATTTTCACAATTTTCTGGAATTTTTGGGATTTTTTCTGTAATTTAAAAACATGGTTTTATTTATTAAATGATTTTTAAATGATGATAAACAATATTAAAATATTATGAAAATAATATTTTTGGATGTAAAATAAAAAACTGGACTTAGGGTAATTTTCTGGGAATTTATCGGGCCCCGGACCTATTTTAAAGCACCTAAATTTAATTATTTAATTAATTATTTAATTATTAAATAATTACTGATTTTATTATTATTATTATTATTATTTTTTTTTTTTTTAAACCCGAGCCCGGCCCGGCCCATTGGGCCGAAACCGGGCCCAGCCCCGCCCGGCCCAGACCCTGCCCAGCGGGTCGGGTCGGATCCTCCGCCGCCCGACCCGCGACCCGCCGACCCGTCTTCACCCACGAACCCAGCCCCCGCGTTCTCCGGCGGCCTCCGCGTCCGGCGCCGCTCCACCCGCCATGCGTCGCCCAGCCCGCCACCCTCGCCCACGACCCCGGCCACCTCGCCCACGTCCTCCGCCATCTCCGGCCGCCCAGAACCCCTCTCCGCCTATATATTTCCCCCCGTCAGCCCCTCTCCGGCCAAACCTCCCCCACGACCACCACCCGCCACCGCTTGCCTCGCCGGCCGACGCCAGCCACCGCAGCCCCCTCCGCCGCGCTCAGCCACCCCCTCCTCCTTCCTCCTCCCCCCGTCGAGCGCCGGCAGCAGCGCCCAGCAGCAGCGACCGGCAGCGCTCCGGCCGCCCCGCGCCTCCCCGCGCCGGCAGCGCCGCATCGCGCTGTCCCCGGCCGGCCTCCCCCGGCCGCCCAGCCGCCCTCCACCGGAGCTCGGCCGCGTACCCAAACCCTAACCCTAGCGCAGTATCCCCTGTGTCGGACACGGACACGGGACTCAGTGTCGTGTTGGACACGATTCGCCCCGGTTTTCGGGTCCCCTTCAGGTGCGTGTAACTTTTTGCTCGTAGCTCCGTTTTTGATTCCGCAAATTGCGTTGCGAAGCCTGTATGACCCTCTCGGTGTCCGGACAAACTGTTCGGGGCATCGCGTCCTGTGGTGATCGCACACCGCGATCCAAAAAAAGGAAAAACCCAGACCTTGTTTCACCCCGGAACTGGGTACGCTCCGCCAAACGGGACGACTTGGTCGCGCGCGGTCTTCACAGATACGTGCGCCTCGTCGATACGGACGTGTGGGATTTCGCGGAAGCTGATTCGGGTGTGCGTGCACACCGGAATCAACGCGTATCCGCGGACATCGTCCCGTATCCGTACTTTCTGGAACGCGCCCTAACTTTGTGTACACACGTCGGATCGAGACGAAACTTGCGCCATCGGACTCGTAACGATACGCTGGTCCTGTGGGTCAAGTTTGGTCCGATTCTGAGAACGTTGACGAAATCGCGTGTCGTGGGCCCCACAGGCCCCGCTCGACGGGCGATTTTGTGTTCGGCTCATCGAAATACAATTCTGGAAGTTCCGTTGGGTTCGTATCATCGTTCCTGACCGGTTGACACTAAGTTTGGGGAATTTGGAGACCTTTGACCCTGACGCGTTTTTCGGTGCAAAGCGGGCCCACATGTGGACCCCGTTTTGACCCGAAACTGCCGTTTCTGCCCTTGTCTCCAAATTGGACCCAAGGACAGGCGTTTCTAGCTGATTGATATTTTCTGGATCTGATGGTGATGTTTGTTTCAGCAACCGGAGTACCGCCTGCAAATCCAACTGAAGTCAGAGCCGAAATCAGAGCCGGAACCACAGGCAAGTGTACCTCGCCAAAACTTGCAGTCTTTGCTAAATATTCCTTGGTTTAGTTATATATCAGAGGGCAAGTATACCTTGTCAACTTTACAGTCTTGTTGCATATTTCCTTGTTTTAGTTATAACTTGTTTTAACTGCTTAACCTAGGAACCGTGCGACGTACTTAGCGTCCGATCTTAGTCGGGTGCCAACACCGTACGCGATGTTGGGTACGTCATTTAGAGATGGATATTCGATACCCTTACTCTTGGTACTTGTCCTATCAAGTACAACAAAACCCAGGACACTTGACACTATCATGGACAGAATCTTCTTGAGATATTCACGATGATTCTGTATAGGATACAGGTATGACATGGACAGTTTATTCCTAGACATTATATGACTGCTGCATTAGTTATGATCTTGCGTATCATGGACATGAGACGTGGATTACATTGGGTGGGGAGAGACACACAGGCTACAGGCTGTTTTCATATATATATTATTAGTGTGAGGTCGTAGACTCTCCAGCAGAGCTAGACCCTTTACGTGTTATTACTGCTACCGGCTCCCCGACACAGAGCTTGTAGCGGTCTCAGCCTGAGTTCTAGTGATGCTCTCAACTTGCATTTATCACTTAGCTGGTTACATAGTTTACCCTGCTGTTTCATTTAATTCTGCTGCACTGCTTATATTTTGGCTTGTATTATCTGTACCTTGTTATGTCCCCTGAGGACCTGGAATGGACTATGTCCCCAGGTATAGCTGAAGAGATCCATCCAGAGATACCCCGTACCAGAGCACTTCCAGGAGCTGTACCAGGACCTGAAGACGAGCTCGCACCAGAGGACTTCTCCTGAGCATTGGCCGTATGTAGTCAGTTATTTCTGTTTCTATTTCCAGTTCCTTTATTTCCTGTCTATTGGCATTGATGTAACAGACATAATCTCGGATTGTTCACCGAGATATTTAGTGAGATTGATAGTTATTCTATTCCATTATTTCTGGCATTTAATCTGTGATTATCTGTTGTGGATGAGATTAGATTAGTCTGTGACCTGTAACATTGGATCTATTTCCTACTAGACTACAGCTTAAGCATGCCCTGATGGATCCATTAAATTGGGTTGTCCATCGGTGCGTGCTGCTGGCCATTGCCACGTGTCCAGTCCCTCGGCATTTTTGGGACTGGGGCGTGACATGGTTTTTTTGGTGGCCCATGCAGGTCCCAACGACTAATTTGTTCGATTTCAACTCAGGGATCGAACAGGCCTGCAATAAATCTAGGATAAGTTTTAGGTTCTCATCCACTTGCTTGAATCATTCTTGATATCTATTCGAATTAATTTATTGGCTTGCATCCTGCCTTGATTCCTGTGCGCCTCTTATCGTTTGTATTTGATACAGGGAAATGAACCCACAAGCCAGCAACGAGGCTCATGAAGAAACACCACAACCCGTTGTGGTTACCCAAGAAGACGATGTGATACCAGTCGGTGAAGGCCAATCGTCACAAGGCAGTCAAGCAAGTCAGCCTGCCTCAAGAACCCATCAAGATGACGTTCCACCATCGATGCAGCCTACTCCACCGATGCCTTCCTTCCCACTGGGACCACCTATGAACGAACAGCAGATGTTCCGCATATTCTACATAATGATGCAAGCCTATCAAAGGGTGCAACAAGAAGCTCAACAAAACCAAACGGAGAACTCCATCGATAGAACTAGCTCGGAGTCACAGAGGCCAAACAGTTCAAATACAACCGCCTTCGACGAGGACGTCCTTACTGCGGCAAGACCCGTGGAGTGCACCACAAGGATCGAGTCCAGCCAAAAGCGGTCGTATGCGTCAGCACCGGACCAATCACAACAAAAAAGAGCTGCAAAGCAGCCACGGATACATCCACTACCAAGAACAGCATCAGGAGTCTCATTCCTTCCTACTTGTCACTACTGTGGCAAGGTAGGCCACATCGCTAAAGAATGCCGACGCAGACTGGGACAATGTCTATCTTATGGATCCCAGAAGCATTCGGTAAGGGATTGCCCAGAACGTCGAGAGAAACCAGTGGTGATTCACCAACCAGCCACATCAACACCAGCCGGAACACCACAGGAAGGAACTCCAAAGAAGTCTCAGCTGCACCAGCCACCCGAAGCATCTCCGCAAGTACTGCCTACCTGTCAACATTGTCACAAACAAGGCCACATTGAGAGCTGGTGCAGAAGTAAGTTGGGATTATGCCTGATTTGCGGAACCAATGAACACTTGGCCAAGGATTGTCCTCAGCATCGGGAGAAAGCAGTGACGAATCTTCAACCCGCCTCATCAGCCCCAGCCGTAGTACCACAGGCAGAAATCGCAAGGAAGTCTCACCTACACCAGCCACCAGAAGCATCTCCATCGGCAATACCTGTCTGTCCATATTGTCGCAAGCAAGGCCACACCGAGGATGAATGTAGACGAAAGAAGAGATTATGCATAGCTTGCGGATCCAGTCAGTATTCATTCAAAGAATGCCCTGAGCGTCGAGACAGAGTACCAACAGGTAACCAGCAAGTGTTACCAGCACCACGGTCAGCCTCTCCAGCATTGCAAGCTTCACCAATACCGAGGCCACCCTTGGTAACCCAGGCAACACTCTTCCGGCAGACTCAACAGCAGCAGAGGAAGCAACTGCAAGGACACGGACAAGCTCCAGCGACGACAGTGGAGAACGCTCCGATTCGTGGAATAGCTGATGCGCGTAAGTGATTTATAGTTATCCGTTTCTAGTCTTGTTGTAGTCCGTGCCCGTTGGTTCGTGACCTCAGCCCCAACCTAGTAATTTGTAACTTGTTAATAACAACCTGGTTTTCATAAAAGTTGTAATATTCTTGCTTTAACTAGATTTTCTCTGGAAAGTGCAGAACTTTCATTTTTAGGGAAACGGTACTTCCCTAAGTATCTTGTGATGTATTTTCAAACGATGTTGCGACCGCGTCATCTCTGTTGACCGGTTATTCTTTGATTGCGAGGACGCAATCCTCTTAAGGGGGGTAGATTGTAAACCCCCTGATTTTTCAAAATTTTAAAACTTGGAATTTTCACAATTTTCTGAAATTTTTAGGATTTTTTCTGTAATTAAAAAACAGGGTTTTATTTATTAAATGATTTTTAAATGATGATAAACAATATTAAAATATTATAAAAATAATATTTTTGGATGTAAAATAAAAAACTGGACTTAGGGTAATTTTCTGGGAATTTATCGGACCCCGGACCTATTTTAAAGCACTTAAATTTAATTATTTAATTAATTATTTAATTATTAAATAATTACTGATTTTATTATTATTATTATTATTATTATTTTTATTTTATTTTTAAACCCGAGCCCGGCCCGGCCTATTGGGCCGAAACCGGGCCCAGCCCCGCCCGGCCCAGACCCTGCCCAACGGGTCGGGTCGGATCCTCCGCCGCCCGACCCGCGACCCGCCGACCCGCCGACCCGTCTTCACCCATGAACCCAGCCCCCGCGTTCTCCGGCGGCGCCCGCGTCCGGCGCCGCTCCACCCGCCACGCGTCGCCCAGCCCGCCACCCTCGCCCACGACCCCGGCCACCTCGCCCACGTCCTCCGCCATCTCCGGCCGCCCAGAACCCCTCTCCGCCTATATATTTCCCCCCGTCAGCCCCTCTCCGGCCAAACCTCCCCCACGACCACCACCCGCCACCGCTTACCTCGTCGGCCGACGCCAGCCACCGCAGCCCCCTCCGCCGCGCTCAGCCACCCCCTCCTCCTTCCTCCTCCCCCCGTCGAGCGCCGGCAGCAGCGCCCAGCAGCAGCGACCGGCAGCGCTCCGGCCGCCCCGCGCCTCCCCGCGCCGGCAGCGCCGCACCGCGCTGTCCGCGGCCGGCCTCCCCCGGCCGCCCAGCCGCCCTCCGCCGGAGCTCGGCCGCGTACCCAAACCCTAACCCTAGCGCAGTATCCCCTGTGTCGGACACGGACACGGGACTCAGTGTCGTGTTGGACACGATTCACCCCGGTTTTCGGGTCCCCTTCAGGTGCGTGTAACTTTTTGCTCGTAGCTCCGTTTTTTATTCCACAAATTGCGTTGCGAAGCCTGTATGACCCTCTCGGTGTCCGGACAAACTGTTCGGGGCATCGCGTCCTGTGGTGATCGCACACCGCGATCCAAAAACAGGAAAAACCCAGACCCTGTTTCACCCCGGAACTGGGTACGCCCCGCCAAACGGGACGACTTGGTCGCGCGCGGTCTTCACAGATACGTGCCCCTCGTCGATACGGACGTGTGGGATTTCGCGGAAGCTGATTCGGGTGTGCGTGCACACCGGAATCAACGCGTATCCGCGGACATCGCCCCGTATCCGTACTTTCTGGAACGTGTCCTAACTTTGTGTACACACTTCGGATCGAGACGAAACTTGCGCCATCGGACTCGTAACGATACGCTGGTCCTGTGGGTCAAGTTTGGTCCGATTCTGAGAACGTTGACGAAATCGCGTGTCGTGGGCCCCACAGGCCCCGCTCGACGGGCGATTTTGTGTTCGGCTCATCGGAATACAATTCTGGAAGTTCCGTTGGGTTCGTATCATCGTTCCTGACCGGTTGACACTAAGTTTGGGGAATTTGGAGACCTTTGACCCTGACGCATTTTTCGGTGTAAAGCGGGCCCACATGTGGACCCCGTTTTGACCCGAAACTGTCGTTTCTGCCCTTGTCTCCAAATTGGACCCAAGGACAGGCGTTTCTAGCTGATTGATATTTTCTGGATCTGATGGTGATGTTTGTTTCAGCAACCGGAGTACCGCCTGCAAATCCAACTGAAGTCAGAGCCGAAATCAGAGCCGGAACCACAAGCAAGTGTACCTCGCCAAAACTTGCAGTCTTTGCTAAATATTCCTTGGTTTAGTTATATATCAGAGGGCAAGTATACCTTGCCAACTTTACAGTCTTGTTGCATATTTCCTTGTTTTAGTTATAACTTGTTTTAACTGCTTAACCTAGGAACCGTGCGACGTACTTAGCGTCCGATCTTAGTCGGGTGCCAACACCGTACGCGGTGTTGGGTACGTCATTTAGAGATGGATATTCGATACCCTTACTCTTGGTACTTGTCCTATCAAGTACAACAAAACCCAGGACACTTGACACTATCATGGACAGAATCTTCTTGAGATATTCACGATGATTCTGTATAGGATACAGGTATGACATGGACAGTTTATTCCTAGACATTATATGACTGCTGCATTAGTTATGATCTTGCGTGTCATGGACATGAGACGTGGATTACATTGGGTGGGGAGAGACACACAGGCTACAGGCTGTTTTCGTATATATATTATTAGTGTGAGGTCATAGACTCTCCAGCAGAGCTAGACCCTTTACGTGTTATTACTGCTACCGGCTCCCCGACACAGAGCTTGTAGCGGTCTCAGCCTGAGTTCTAGTGATGCTCTCAACTTGCATTTATCACTTAGCTGGTTACATAGTTTACCCTGCTGTTTTATTTAATTCTGCTGCACTGCTTATATTTTGGCTTGTATTATCTGTACCTTGTTATGTCCCCTGAGGACCTGGAATGGACTATGTCCCCAGGTATAGCTGAAGAGATCCATCCAGAGATACCCCGTACCAGAGCACTTCCAGGAGCTGTACCAGGACCTGAAGACGAGCTCGCACCAGAGGACTTCTCCTGAGCATTGGTCGTATGTAGTCAGTTATTTCTGTTTCTATTTCCAGTTCCTTTATTTCCTGTCTATTGGCATTGATGTAACAGACATAATCTCGGATTGTTCACCGAGATATTTAGTGAGATTGATAGTTATTCTATTCCATTATTTCTGGCATTTAATCTGTGATTATCTGTTGTGGATGAGATTAGATTAGTCTGTGACCTGTAACATTGGATCTATTTCCTGCTAGACTACAGCTTAAGCATGCCCTGATGGATCCATTAAATTGGGTTGTCCATCGGTGCGTGCTGCTGGCCATTGCCACGTGTCCAGTCCCTCGGCATTTTTGGGACTGGGGCGTGACAGTACGCGACTGTACCATCAGCCTTATACTCGACCATTCTTGACTGCTAGCCGTCTATGACGTGCTTTATTAACCTTATAACCTCCTACATGCCGACTAGGTATTCTAATACACATGTCCACACACAGTTTCTTCATTATTATTGTAGCAGTTCTTTTTGCCTCCTTATATTCCTGTTTTACTTATGTCAAAGATCTATAGTGCTTGATACTTAGTAAATTTATAATACTATCATGTATAAATTTTATCGTGATACTTAGTCAGTTTTTAATACTTATCATAATTATTTGGTTTAAGTTTTGTTGTGTATTGGTGCTTGCTCCTTTCCTGACTGGATCCGTTGATATATTAGGCGATGATGAAGACTATGCCCCTACCTTTTATGGCCCATTTAACGTAGCAGATGATACTATTGAGGAGCCTGTTCCTACTCAGGAGACTACTTTTGAGGAGTAGTTAGCTAGTATTTTTCTTTCAGCATAGTACTCGGATTTGTCCCCGATTTATCTTCTGGTTCTGTATTTAAACTGTGGATTGTTGGATGTCATAAAATTTTGTCTTATCAAATCTTAACATCCCTATTTCCTATTCTTATCCTTGCCTATTTAATTATTGTGAATGAGCTAGGTTTTAAATTATCTGTGAATATGATCTAGACAGCGTACTACCGCCGACACTGCGGCATAAGCTGGACGTAATCGCGAACCGGTACCTAAATATCTGGGTGCGGATCGTGAAACATTTTTTATGGTGGCCCATGCAGGTCATTAACCTGCGATAGTGTAATATCCTAGGACAGAGTATGAAATAAGATTGAGGATTTTAGGAAAAGCTCATTCACAGAATAGGATCTTTTATTTCAAATCTTGACATCATTCCCAAGTAAATTTTCCCTATTAGCCTTGATTTCCAAGTAATTTATTCTAATCCTACTATCCCTTAACCTTTCAGAATGGTTCAGACACGGAATACCGTAGGAGGCACATCCGAACCCGTCGAACAGACTGTGCCTGAAACCCTTGCGCTCCCTCCGCCTCCAACTACTCCGACAGTTACTATGGATGGAGCGCAGCTACTCGGAGTATTTCAGGGACTTATAGAATCCCAGAGGGAACAGACTGCCCTGCTACGAACTAGCCTTTCAGATGCTCTTCGATCCCAGGAGGCACCACAAAAGAGGCAAGGAAATGCCAAGGACTTCAAGAACCTAGGACCCATGGAATTCTATGGGACTGAAGGTATTCTCTATGCCGATGAATGGATAGAGAATGTGGAGCGACTCCTGAAAACTGCTCGGGTCCCTGATGATCTTAAGGTGGAATCTGCAAGCCTGCAACTATTCGACATAGCTCGAACTTGGTTTAGAGATGAACCTTAGTTATCTGCTCCTGAGCTCACTTGGGAGGATTTCAAGAGGCTGTTCAAGAAGAAGTTCTATCCCGAAGTGGCTCGAGAAGCTCTCGAAAGTCAATTCGAGAGGCTGGAACAAGGTAATCTTTCTGTTGACGAGTACACTGCTGAATTTAGCAGACTGAGCCACTTTGCAGAATATATGGTTCGTACCCCTGAAGATAGAGCCCGTAGATTTAAGAAGGGGTTGTCTCCTGATATTCGCCTTGCTGTCACCACTAGCCGAGCTCGTACATACGAAGAAATCTTGAGCGTGGCACAAGGTGTTGAAAGAGACCTGGGACCTAGACTAAAGCGGAAAAGAGATGCTGGAAGTATGGGACCCCACAAACGCCCATTCGAACAACAACTACAGCAGAGGGCCCCGCAACAAACCCAACGTCCTCTCCCTCGAACCACAGCACCCCAACAACAAACTCAAGGACAGAACCAACAAGCTCCCACTTGTGGCTATTGTCAAAAACAAGGTCACACTTGGCAAGTTTGTAGAAAGAGGCTAGGTGTCTGTCTATATTGCGGATCAGCAGCACATCAAATGAAGGACTGTCCTGCTGCTCAGGGACGCACAGCTGCACAAAAAGTTCCAGTTCAGGCCAGGCCCCCAGCAGCGCAGCAGAGAGGACCCCCACTCCCAACTCAACAATAACGCTTTGCTCAGCACCAACATAAGCAACAGAGGGGTGCACCTCAACAAGACCGTGCTTTTACAATGACTCTAGAGAAAGCTGAAGCCACAACAGATGTGATAACAGGTTCTGTACTTATCAATTCAGTACCCGCCATTACTTTATTTGATTCTGGAGCGTCACATTCATTCATGTCCGTAGATTTTCTTATGAAGCATAGTTTAGTCACAGAACCTCTTAGGAATGGTTATAAGATCATTACCGGTGGAGGAATTATCCCGGTTAGTGATGCATGTAACAATTGTCCTATCACACTATGTGGGAGAGAATTATATGCTAGGCTACTCGTAATGCCAATTCCCAGTTTCGACATTATCCTGGGTATGGATTGGTTGAGTCAGCATCATGCCACTATAGATTGTCACAGGGGTAGTGTAATCTTCAGGCCCCCTGACAAGCTAGAATTTGAATTCACTAGAGGTTCTAGAGAATTGGGTAGTAACCAAATTTGTGGAGCCCTAGTACCAGAAGAATTGCCACTACCTATCATTTCTGAATATATTGATGTCTTCCCTGAGGATCTCCCAGGATTACCCCCAGACCGAGAAGTTGAATTCTCTATTGACTTAGTGCCAGGAGCAGCGCCAGTATCTCAAAATCCATATAGAATCAACAAGAAAGAGATAGTAGAATTAAATGAGCAGATAAAAGAGTTAAAAGACAAATGCTTCATTAGGTCTAGTGTTTCGCCTTGGGGAGCTCCAGTATTATTCGTGCCAAAGAAGGATGGAACGTCTCGAATGTGTATTGATTATAGGGCTTTGAATGCTTTAACAATCAAGAATAAGTATTCCCTACCAAGGATAGATGATTTATTTGATCAATTAAGTGGAGCTCGGGTATTTTCGAAGATTGACTTGAGATCTGGTTACCATCAAGTGAGGGTGAGGAAGGAAGACATCCCTAAAACTGCCTTCAATATCCGGAACGGACACTACGAATTCTTAGTGATGCCGTTCGGATTAACTAATGCACCAGCAGTATTTATGAATTTAATGAACAGAGTCTTCCAACAATATCTAGACAAATTTGTGGTAGTTTTCATTGATGATATTTTAATTTATTCCAAGACTCCAGAAGAACATGAAGAACACTTGAGGCTAGTATTGGAGACATTAAGGAAAGAAAAACTTTATGAAAAACTATCTAAATGTGCATTCTTCCTAGACAAGGTAGAATTTTTGGGACATGTTGTAACTGGAGATGGCATAGCAGTAGATCCTAAGAAGATAGCAGCAGTATAATCATGGCCCACTCCAGACTCTGTACCAGAAATTAGAAGCTTTCTGGGACTAGCTGGCTATTATCGGAAGTTTGTGAAGGACTTTGCTAGAATTGCTGAACCAATGACGAAATTAACAAGGAAGAATGAAGAATTTATATGGACCGATGAATGTCAACATGCTTTTGAAGAATTAAAAAAAAGGCTGACTACTGCCCCTATTCTAATCTTGCCATCTGGAACCGGAGGATTCGCTATATACAGTGATGCTTCTGGAAAAGGTCTAGGTTATGTATTGGAGCAGAACAAAAAAGTAATAGCATATGCTTCTAGACAGCTTCGACCTCATGAAAAGAACTATCCAACTCATGACTTAGAATTAGCAGCTATCATCTTTGCTCTTAAGCTATGGAAGCATTATCTTTATGGAGAAAGGGTAGAAATCTTTACAGATCACAAAAGTCTAAAATATATCTTTACTCAAAAAGAGCTGAACATGAGGCAAAGAAGGTGGCTGGAGTTAATGAAGGATTTTGACATCACCCTTCAATATCATCCGGGGAAGACCAACGTAGTTGCTGATGCTCTAAGCAGATATCCTATGGCAATATACTTGACGATGGACCGACACTTGCTTGAGGACTTGGAAAGTTTGAGAATTGAGGTAATTATTCCAGGAATAGAAGGTCAGATGATGAATTTGAAGATCCAATCTACCTTAATGGATAAGATTAAGGAGACTCAGTTTCAAGACGAAGGCCTACGAAGCATTCGAGGCCAAGTGCAAGCTGGATTATTGGAGGAATTCAAAATTCATGAAGATGGATCACTAAGACATGGAGATAGATTATGTGTACCTCAAGGAGAGATAAGAGAAGAAATTATACTAGAGGCACACAGATCACAATACTCTATACATCCAGGAGCCAACAAAATATACAAAGACCTAAGGATGCATGTTTGGTGGTATGGCATGAAAAGAGAAGTAGCCAAGTTCGTATCTCGTTGCTTAGTGTGCCAACAAGTCAAGGCTGAAAGACAAAGACCTGGGGGATTGCTTCAACCACTACCCATTCCGGAGTGGAAGTGGGAACATATTACTATGGATTTTATTTCTGGGCTTCCAAGGACACCTAGTGGGAAGGATGCAATTTGGGTAATAGTGGATAGGCTGACCAAGTCTGCACATTTTCTACCCTTCAAAGTAGGGCTACCTACAGAAAATTTGGCAGATTTATATATTCGTCAGATTGTTAAATTGCATGGAGTTCCAGTAAGTATTGTCTCCGACCGAGATTCAAGATTTACCTCTCACTTCTGGAGGAGCTTACAAACTAGCTTGGGGACTCAACTCAAATTCAGTACAGCTTATCATCCCCAAACTGATGGACAATCTGAACGTACCATTCAGACACTTGAAGATATGCTCCGTACATGTGTTCTGGATTTTGGAGGATCGTAGGAAGATTATCTACATCTTGTGGAGTTCTCTTATAATAACAGTTACCAAGCAAGTATTGAAATGACTCCATTTGAGGCTTTATATGGACGAAGATGTCGTACCCCACTATCATGGGACGATATAGGAGAAAGAGCTTTACTGGGACCAGAGATGGTGGTCGATTCAACAGAGAAGGTAAAATAAATAAGGGAAAGACTTCATGTGGCTCAAGACAGGCAACGACATTGGGCAAATAGCCATCGAAGATCATTGGAATTTGAGGTTGGAGAATTAGTATTCTTGAAGATTTCTCCGACACGTGGCACCATTAGGTTCGGAAGGAGCGAAAAACTCAGCCCAAGATTTATTGGACCGTTTGGCGTACAGGAGAGAATCGGAGAAGTGGCATACCGTCTGGCCTTGCCATCCACTCTAGATGGGGTCCATAACGTATTCCACGTATCGCAACTGAGAAAATACGTGTCAGATCCAAGTCATATTTTGGATCATTCAGAGCTCGAAGTAGGCCCAAGCTTGACTTACCAAGAGCAACCTGTGGGAATACTGGACCGAACGAAGAAAGTCCTAAGGAATCAAGTTATTCCCCTTGTTCGCATAGCTTGGAGGCATCATTCTCCCGGCGAATCCACCTGGGAGCGAGAAGACGAGGTTAGGGAGCGCTACCCCTATCTTTTTGAACCTTGAGGTATATTTTAACTCTCGATCTTTCTTTTTCGTGCCATTGTTAATTTTTAAATTTTGAGGACGAAATTTTTATAAGTTGGGTAGATTGTAAACCCCCTGATTCTTTCAAGATTTTTCAAACTGGATTTTTCGAAATTTTCTGAAATTTTTCGGAATTTTTGCTAATTAAAAACAAGGTGATTTTGGCATTAAATAAAATTAAATATTTTTAAAATATATTAAAATATTATAAAAATAATATTTTATGGTGTAAAATGAAAAACTGGACTTAGGAAAAAATTTCTGGAAATTTTTGGGCCCCGGACCTATTTTTATTCACCTCAAAACTATTTTTATTAATTATTCACTATTATTATTTATTTAATTAATCAAACCCAAAATCCTAAGCCCAAAAGCCTAGCCTAGCCCAGCCCTAGCCCGGCCCATGCGCTATCGGGTCGGGTCGGTTCAGTCCAAACCCGCCTCGCCTCCGACCCGACCCGCTCCTCTCCCCTCTCCCTGTCCGAGTCCCCCGCTAGGCCTCCGCTTCCGCCGCGCCACGCCGGCTACGCACCCCCGCCCGCTCCGCGCGGCCCCGCGGCCACGTCGCCCGCCTTCCCCGGCCACCTCGGCCTCCTCCTCCCCCCTATATAACTCCCCCGACTTCTCCCTCTCCGGCAGCTACCCCGACCACCGCTCGACGCCGCTGCCGTCTCCCCTCGCCCTAGCTCCGTCCGACTTCCCTCGCCACGCGCCGCCGCCGCGTCACTCCATCTCCCTCCTTCTCCAGCGCCCAGCCGCCCCCAGCCCTCTCCTCCTTCCTCCTCCTTCTTCCCCAGCAACCCCGGCCATCCCCACCGGAACCGTAGCACCCCCCCGCTGCGCCGTGCCTCGCCGCGAGCCCGCCCAGCCGCCGCCGACCCCGATCCCCCTTCCTCCCCTTCCTCCTCTTTCTCCACCGACGACCGGATCACTCCCACGGCCGTAGTCAACCCCGACCAGGCGAACCCTTCTCCACGTGCTTTGTTCACTGCTCGGCAACTGCCGAGACCACGTACGCCATCTCGAGTTGTACTCGGCGCCTCGAACAACTCCTCCGGCGCTCAGTTGTCCCACTGTCAGCGCCCCGACGAGGCTGACCGCGCAGCTGCACCCTCCAATACCGGCACCACAACTGCATCCCGGAACTGACGACCACACCCAACTAAAATGCCATCAACAGCTAGTTTTGGGGCTACATTTCGTACCGGCACGATCGTGACCGTTACGTCAACTCCAAATTATTTCGAGGCAAGTACCTGCACTTCAAGTTTATTCTTTATATTATGATAATTAGTTCATTGCTCTACTAGCATCATTGGATGATTACACTTAGTGTTAGGAATTTCATTTTTGCCTAAATTTTCGTGTCGGGAGGGAGAATACTAGGAGGCATGTAGTTTACCCTTTCCCTCATGTCCTGACTGCTAGCTGTTGAGTACGCGACTGTACCATCAGCCTTATACTAGACCATTCTTGACTGCTAGCCGTCTATGACGTGCTTTATTAACCTTATAACCTCCTACATGCCGACTAGGTATTCTAATACACATGTCCACACACAGTTTCTTCATTATTATTGTAGCAGTTCTTTTTGCCTCCTTATATTCCTGTTTTACTTATGTCCAAGATCTATAGTGCTTGATACTTAGTAAATTTATAATACTATCATGTATAAATTTTATCGTGATACTTAGTCAGTTTTTACTACTTATCATAATTATTTGGTTTAAGTTTTGTTGTGTATTGGTGCTTGCTCCTTTCCTGACTGGATCCATTGATATATTAGGCGATGATGATGACTATGCCCCTACCTTTTATGGCCCATTTGACGTAGCAGATGATACTATTGAGGAGCCTATTCCTACTCAGGAGACTACTTTTGAGGAGTAGTTAGCCAGTTAGCTAGTATTTTTCTTTCAGCATAGTACTCGGGTTTGTCCCCGATTTATCTTCTGGTTCTGTATTTAAACTGTGGATTGTTGGATGTCACAAAATTTTGTCTTATCAAATCTTAACATCCCTATTTCCTGTTCTTATCCTTGCCTATTTAATTATTGTGAATGAGCTAGGTTTTAAATTACCTGTGAATATGATCTAGACAGCGTACTACCGCCGGCACTGCGACGTAGGCTGGACGTAATCGCGAACCGGTACCTAAATATCTGGGTGTGGGTCGTGACATAAAGAATAAAGTATTGGATAAGTTTTTTCATGTCTTTTTCACCATTCTAAAATTAAAAAAAAAAAGATTCAGAATCATCGTCTTCATCATAAGAATTTAAATACAACAACAATTCCTAAATTGGTAGGGAAAATGATTTTTGTTTCTTCCTTTGTAGTATTCTCTTAGCATGAAATAACTTAGACATTAAACTAGACTACTAGTACCATGAGTGGTTGTATCAGGTCGGCTCGATGTAACTTTTTCTTCATATAAAGTAATTATAGTATCTATTTTTTTTAATTTCTACATTTAAGCTACCTACCTCAATATTTATATTGTCATGATAATCGTCTAACAATATAAATACAACATCTAATTTAATTTTAGGATAAAATATTGCAGCAAAAAAATATAAAAGAGGTATTTTATACCAATATTTTAGAAATTTTAGTTCTATTTTAGAAACAACATAATTAAAACCAGAAGTATTTTCCACATTTTGCAGATAAAGAAGACGTTTTAATAATTTCTGTTAAAAACAAAGGAGAAGTTTGATAATAAACTTTGGATAAAATACATGTACCAATGTAAAAAAAAAAAAAAAATCATAAATTGAACTAGCAACTAACCAATCATTCTTAGTTACTTGAATGTCAAAACTTGGATTAACATTACATAAGTAGAATTTTATCTATGTGGTGCATCCCTATTGTCCATATAAAATTTAAAAATCTCGTTGCCTACTTACAGAAGTCTTCAAACAAATTAGACATGATATAATATTTTCTAAATTTGCTTAAAACACTGAAGAAATTTTTGTACAATTAAATTAATAATATGACCAGTAAAAATTGTCGTCCTTATAGTATAAGTTAAAAATGATATTTTATAATACTAATACAAGAAGTGTTATAAAGAAACTGAAAAAATATTATTGTGAATATCATATTCACGTAAAACTTGCATTATAGCTAACCAATTAAAGAGCCAGTATAGAAAATTCTAATGGTTTTAGACAAATAATTAGTTTTTGCATAATCCATTTTGCATCTAAATATTGTGTCATGATACAAATAAAAGGGTCATTATTTTTACTAATCCATATATGAATTTTTTTTGACAACTTCTGCTCTATTAGTAGATCTACAACTTTAGTAAAATAAGAATTAAAATAATACTTGCATAATCATAATATGATTCACTCTCACAAAATGTAAAAGTTGTTTATCACAAATAATATATTTTGTTAGCTTGATTTTGTTATGAGTTGCAAAATAAGTAAAAAATTTCAGTGAGGATCCTTGAGGAGCGGTGCTTAACAGTATTTGTCTAGCATGTAATGTGTCATTACCAAAATAGCTTTCATAGTGTCTCTTCAAAGTGTCAGTGCCATCATTTTTCCTTTTTTTTTTGCATTTCTTGTATTGTTCACCTCTAGCTATATTTTTTGGTCTTTTGGATCTAAAACTTGTTTTCTCTCACTATTGGTGACAAATAATTTATCAAAAAAAAAAAATTCCATAAACTTGATTTTTTTATTCTAGTTGGAACATTAGTAGCCATACTTCTAATTTCTGGAGGTGACATTCGTGTTAGTACTTGCATAAAATCTTCTACATGATTATTACCATAATCAAAACTATATCAATTATTGTAACACTGCTCTAAAAGACCTTAATAGGGGTGGTTAGAACCAGTAGCATCATTACCATCCATACTTAAGAAAATATATTTAGAAAAAAAAAAGTGAAATTTTTTTTCAAGTTTTTTTAATATTAAAAATAATAAAATATTAATTTGATTTACTCTAAAGTCGAATGTACAATATTTGTAGCTTTGTGGTATTGGATCAAATTTGAGCCTCTAGAAAATTGTACTTTAGTTTCCAAAAATTGTACTTCAGTCTGCAAAAAGTTGTTACTTCAGTCCTCATAAATGTGTTTGCCTATTAATATTACACGAGGGAAGAAAATTTGTTGTGATAATTTTGAAGAATTATGTCCTATTTATAGAAATTTTGAGTGTCAAATTAGGGTATTTTTGTTATTTTCAGTAAAATGATCAAAATACTTTTAAAATGGTTAAAATATTGGGAGTATTTTGGTAAAAATATTTCGTCTTAGGCTAATATGGTTATTGGAGGGATAATTCACCAACATACTCCTCCAACTTTATAAATAACATATATATTGGAGGGTATTCTGCTAAATTATCCCCCAAATACATATATATATATATATATATATATATATATATATATATATATATATATATATATATATATATATATATATATATGAGGAATGATCCACATCCCCTCATATTATGCATCCCCATATTTACAACTGTTAGATCTTGTTTAAGTCATATAATCTTAATCGTTGCTTTGAACCATTAAAATCAATGGTTAAGATTAGATGACTTAAACAAGATCCAACGGTTGATAACATGAGGATACAAAAAAAATCAGAAATGTGGATCCCTGTAGTTGGTGGGCCCAACAGGGAATGGGTGGATCGTGTTTTAACCAGGCCTGGACCGGGTCCAAATCGGGTCATCGATCTGGCCGATTCGACCAAATTTTTAGATAAATTCGGTTTTGTTCGGATTTGAAAGCGGGCCGACTAGTCCGGACTATTAGGACGCAAATCCAAACCCAAACCCAAACCCAAACCCAACCCGTCAGGTTCTATGTGTACCGGATCGAATCGGTCCTTGACCGGACCTAGACTGTCCCAGATCGAATTTGACTATACCGTATCCGGATCGACCCAGACCAAATTTTATCGAACTGGATCCTGACCAAATTTCGGGCCGTCCAACCCAACTAACACCTTCAACTTGATGCGTTAGAAAACTTTATTTCCAGTTACCATATTCGAGAAAAGGACATCCATGAAGAAGTTACGGGGCCCCTGTCCGGTCAAAATAGGAATGTAGGCCACCATTTGCACTTCCCAAAGTGCCTAGTCTTGGTAAGCATGTGGGATTAATTTAAACTCGGCTTGGGAGCTGGTTATCCTCTCTTCTTAGTATTTAGAATAAGTATATTATAATAGAATATTAGCAAGGAAAGAGTCCTTCCGTTGTCCAATGAAATCTTCTCAAAAGACCAACATCCTCTTTGTAGTCTCCCTCAACTCAAGCATCTCATTCTCCGAGAACCCACGAGCACCTCCCCCTCTTCTAACAAATCAGGAGTGGAGTGTAATTAAATATTCATAAAAAGGATATCACATGGTGAGCATCCAAGACTAAAAATTGGGCTTGGAGATGTTAAAAGGCCCGTTTTTAAAGGGCTCTCAAACTTTTCATTAAAATCAATCAAGGTGTGCAAGCAACCAAGGCACTAGGACAAAAACTGGTAAATGCATGCTTGTTGTCAAGTCCAACTCAAGAGCATCTGCAAGTACAAATTGATTTGAATCTTTGAATAAATTCTTAAAGAAAGTTGAGTTGTTTGCTCCAAATTACAGAAGAGAAGGGTCTTGTATAAGACTCACTCTCAAGCCTGTACACACCACCAAAGTGGTACTATACTATGATTTCAAGTAACATAATAATAAAAGTGGAGCAAGCGAGCGTGCACTCAAACCAAAAGCCTCCTTTTCTCCTTCCTCCTTTGGTCCCCATTCCCATCCCATCCTCCCACAAGGCCGTTTTTAAGGATTCTAATGAAGTCTCGGTCAAAATAGATGTAGACTTCCACCGAAACCCCGCTCTAGCTCGCCACCTTTACAGCAGACCTGGCTTACGGTACCAACCAGGATTCCAAGTTCCGAGAATGCCCACCTTTAAAGGATATTTATCTACTATATATTTGATTATAAAATTGACAGAAAATTATATATTAAGTATCAAATTTCTGTTAAATTGTATCAAAAGAATAAAATTTAAAAAAAAAAATTTATAAACTCGTTCTTAAGGAGGATGTATTTTTTATTTTAAACAATTTACGTCCTTTTGGATATTTTGTATTTGTATTTATTGATCTTGAGTGGATGAAATTATCTAACAAAAGTTTTTAGTAACGAAATTTTTTAGTCACAAAATTGAACTTTTACTGACATTTTTTTTTACATCATTCATTTGCTCAGAAACACCGTTCTCCGGAAAAGAAAAAGAAATAATATGAAAAAAAGTACGATCTTCAGAAGGACATTCAGAAGGGACATATTGGGACTAAGTTTACAATTTTATTAGACTTTTATACTGTAGTTGAAAATGTTAGTAAAAATAATTTCAATTCTGTATTTTAGAATATGAAAATAAAATATAAATATATGATCTGACCGAGACCGAGTCTTGAACTTGGTTCAAATGTCCTTAAGACAATATTCGTCCAGCTCAGGTACTTACGGTTCAGTGACAATTGTCTCTCAGAATACAATGATACTCCTCATCCGGTAGCAACAATTCACACCGTAGGAACTGACGAAACAATGATGGTTGTCTCTCTCTTGGACTTAATGCTTGAATGTAAGAGTGTGTGAATAAATGAATTAAACACTAATATGGTCCCCTTTTTTATAAATGATGAAAAGACACAAAGTGTCAAAAGACACATTATTTGAAAGGAATACACCATTTCGAACAAACACCCATTAAAAAAATTAATTAAAATATTCTTAATTAATTTTCCATATCGAATTATTCGTTCATTTAGAATATAATTTTTTAACAGAAAATTCAGAAAAATTTGTTGCTTGATATACTGTTTCCCCTAAAATCAAAGTTCTTTGTTCCAGCCTAACTAGATGAAGCATAAACGAATCAACGCAGAACCTGGCCAAGGCCATGTTCCACCTAACCACAACTAGTTGAGATTGATGTAGTAAACCAAAACACCACCTAAAATGTTCTTACACCCGTCGGTCATCAGTCATGAGTGATGAGTTTGATGCATAGGTCTCTTCTCTACTACTCTTCTATTATTAAAAAAAAACTTTAAAAAATTTAATTTTAAAATAACTTTTGAGAGAGAGAGAGAGAGAGAGAGAGAGGGAGGGAGGGAGGGAGGGAGGGGGGAGGGGGATAATTCTCCTCTTTCTTCTCTCTTGAAATTTGAGAGAGAGAGAGAGAGAGAGAGAGAGAGTGCGAGTGAGTGTAGTAGTGATGAAGTTTGCATTCCAAATTCCATGAGAGGTGCTTCCTCTTTACTGCCACTAAACAATGCATATTGGCAGATTCCCAATCATCCTTTCCCCTCCAAAGGAACACCCATCATTGCTTGCCCCTAAAACCATCTCTTTCACCTTTGAAACCTGAGCTCACCCCTCCACCTCCTTAATAAATCCAACTCTTCACTTCATTTCAAACATTAATTCCTTCCTTCCTTCCTTCCTCTCTTCACTCACACTCATAATGAAGCCTTGTTCCAACAACTCTGTGAATGGCTTCTACACCTTCCTATCCCACGGCCTCGACGAGCTCGAGCGCTCGCTGTCGCCGTCGTCGCACTCGCACGAAAACTTCATGTCCCTCCAGTTCCTCCAGCGCTCGGTCTCCCTCCTCCGCGCGCTCCACTCCCACCTCACCCACCTCGTCAAGAAGCTCCACCTGCCCCCCGGCGAGAAGTGGCTCGACGAGTACATGGACGAGACCTCCAGGCTCCTCGACGCCTCCCACGCCATCAAGCTAGGCTTGTCCGGCGTAGAGACTTACACTGCCTCCGGCACACAAATGCTCTCCTCCCTCGATGAATGGCGCCGCACTCCCAATCCCCACCACACCCGCCAGGTAAATATATGTGTGTGAATGTATTCTCTCTCGTTCCACCTTTCCCTGCTAGCTAATCTTAATTAGGAGAAATTATTCAGTGAGCCGAGCCGGTCCGGATTTGTTGTGCATCTTGATTCTTCTTGTTTACTCGATGACTTGTTCACTTGAAAAAATTATTGTACGAGTGGAACACAGTGTTAGATTGCATAGCGATATTTGTTTCACACATCTTCATGGTAATCTAACAATAAAGAATGTACTGCGTCTCGCACATCCAATAATTTTTTATTTTCATTTGATGATACGATAATAATAAAAAGAAGTGTTTTATTTTTATGTCATCAAGTGGATAAGAATGAAGATGTACGATGAGTCATCCTGCTCGCATGAATAAGCTCTCCTTATCAAGAGTTGCATGCACAACTAAGCTGTAAATTGTGAAATGCATGTGCCTGACTGCATGGTTCAGGTGATGAGGGCGATATCGAACTGCCGGAGGGAAGCGACGGGACTGGAGGAGGAGAACCGGGTGCTCGCCGAGACGAGGATCCGCCCGATGAACCTCCGGTTCGACGAGAGGGCCGGGGCGGAGTCGAGGCTCAACGGGTTCAACGGCTTCAGGGGCGTCCTGCACGCCATGAGGAACGTGAGCTCGTTCCTCCTCACGATCCTGACGTGGGGCACCGTCTCCTACTGCTCCTGTTCGGCCCCCGGCGCGGGGGCCCACCTCGGCGACGGCTCGGTGTTCTTCGGGCCCGGGTTCATGGCGTCGCTGGCAAGGCTTCACGAGCGGGTGGTGGGGGAGATGGAGGCCACGGCCGTCCGCCCGGGGATTCTCATGTACGAGCTGCGGCAGGCGAGGGCGGAGACCGAGTCGCTGCGGGGAGCGGTTGAGTCGTGCGGAATGGAGGGGGGGCCCGGAGCGGCGAGGGAGAGGGCCGAGAGCCTCAAGGTCTGGTTCGGGATGCTGAGGGCCGGAACCGACAATCTCGTGGGTCAGTTGGACGACTTCTTCGACGAGATTGTGGAGGGAAGGAAGAAGCTGCTAGATATATGTAGCCATAGGTAGAAGAAGAAGAAGAAGAAGAAGAAGAAGAAGAATTGATTTTGGTGAAATGTCATCCGTCCGTAATCGTTGAAAGTAAAATATAAGTTCGTTCTAGTGGATACAGACAGTGTTGATCGTGTAACAAACAATTTTAGATCTAGAGAGAGATTAGGTTCTAGTTTGTCTTGGCCACAGTACAAGAAAAGCTGCATCAGTGGAGAGAGGTGGGCATTTTGCAATGTTCAAGTTGGAAAAAAAAAACAAAAGTAAAAGAAGCTTTTCTACGTTTCTAATTATTCTTCTACTACTCTGCCACTTTTCCTATCATTAATCACCAAAAGGGAAGTAGAAAGAGAGGGAGGGTGGTACCTGTGTTTTCTGATGGCATTGCTGCCTCAAAACAAATGGCAAGTATGATGAAGAGCCTTCTGGGTGTGGCAGCCTGGCACTGTCTGTGGCCTTCATGAATGCCCCCTTCCCTTCCACCAGCATGGCAGCACCCTAGCCTGGGTCTTCATGATGGATCCACAGATCTAAGAAAAACAAAAAAACCTTTTATGAGACAGCAACTCTTGTCTACTCCTTAGGACAGCAGCAGAAGCAACAACAACAAAAATAGATTTATTGTCTAAATTAATACTATTTTCAAAAAATATTCCATAAAACATGGTTGCAAAAATGAGGTTTGATTTGTGAAATCTCATTTTAAAAATACTTCAGAAAGAAGAATAGTTTCATAATAAGTTTCAAAACTACACTGTACAGAATATGTTTTTAAATCAACTTCCTCAGCCGAAAAATACAATATAGACCAACAATTTGTCACCCGATTAAGATCCTTTCCTTTCCGACCAAAGAACCCTTTCGTAGCCCGATCAAGTGTGATTATTATGTTAGATAAATTTTTGAAAACCCCTCAGAAAGTTTCTTGCTGTATCAAGAAGCCTTCCTAAAGTTTTATTTTCATCAATCTGCCCTTTACGCCGTCAGGAATATAGCCGTTTTGTTATTATTTAGAACTCACGTGAACCCTATATTATTTTTAAGGACACAACAAATACTCCCCCAATCAAACTTCTTCACTATTTACTTAACATTGTTATTGTCGGATTACAAAAATCATAAGAAAAGTACATCAAAATGCATAGATTATAATAATAACTATTAAAACATAAATATTGCAACAAGAAGTTGTTGGAATTGAAAGCTAATAAAGCTTGTAATAGATTGCTACAGCGCAAGAGCGTACAGGAGAAGAAACACGAAGATGAAATCCTCACTAGGGTGACGAAGATCATCGTTGCTCAAAACAAGATTCGACCATTTCCATCGATCTGCTCCCAGGAACCAATAAGTTCTTGAACGTTTCTTTTCACCCTCGGAATGGACCTCGCACTTGAACGAACGGATAACACTTAGTCGTTTCTACTTGCTGCTACTAACTCTCCTCTCGTAGCAAAATATTTCTAAGTCTTTTACTCCAAAAAAAAAGACTTAAGAAATATATAGGAGAAGCTAACCCCCAACAAATACTACCATAATGGACAGTAAATTCAGACAATAACTCTATTTAAGTGCACGGTTACAACTGCAATCTTCCACTAAGTGGACAGTTACGACCACGAAGCAGACGAATGGTCGTTTTATGTGAACTGCAGTTCCACGTGAACTGCAGTCCCGTGCAAACAGTAGTTTCAGGGGACAACCTCCACATGCGAACTACAATTATGTAGGAGCAGCCTCCGCGTACGAATTGCAACTCCGCGGGAGCAGTATTTTCGTCCGAACCACAGTTCAACGGAGCAGCCTCCACGTGAAACTGTTGGGCCCCACGCTGTAACACCCCGTTCCGTTCAAGCGGACTGCCGATTCAAACGGCAAAAGTACAACTGTCCCGACCCGCTTTGCCTCAAACGAGAAGCAAAGGATATCCAGACTTGTCCCTACAGGAATCCGGCTTAGGCTTTCAGAGGCTCGCTTGACGTATCGCTCTACCGAGGCGAATCATCGCTAAGGTGGGTGGCTACGGTGAACTTGTCTTTGCTTAGCTAGCACACATAAAAATCTGGAATGTTCATGCTAGTCGCCAAGTGATTCACCCCCTGCATGCTAATAAATCCAACGCACCTAGCTAAGGGAATAATCCCAACTTGTATTGCTTATGCTAGAACATGAAAATTGAAATACTACTTATATTCAGACCCTCGCATGCCAAGTCCCCAAATAATCTAACTCTCGGTTTACCTTCGGGCCCGAGCAAACGTGCTGCTTATGTTCCTTAGAAACGTATGCTTGTCTGCTTGTAATGTTGCCATATTTTCATCCAAATCCCGGGAGACTACTACGTAGTCGTTCTGTGCCTGAATGAACCTGCAAGTATCCGGGACCGTTGGGTCGCCAAGGCAATCCCCGAACCAGGGGCACGCATCAGGGCAAATGAATATTGAACGAGAATCATGTCACGTGCAACTGAATAATAATCCCATCAAGTTTATATCTGAACGAGAATCACGTCATGTAACGAATCCACAAATCTCAGCTCTTGGAGCAAACGCTCGTTTCAGATCACGAATCATGGATTATCATATCAAGTTATGGATTTGGAATGGCCCTGACCTGCATGTCGCGGACAACTTGGAAACAAGGTCATTCGGTTCCACGGGCGGTCACCGGGGCACTGGGACCGTTTCGATCCGGATGGAACTGCACGATAGTCTCACGTGCGGACAGGATGGCGTGTAGCGCCTCACGTGCTTCGATGCATACCATCCTTGTTCAAGACTATAAACGGTCCTTTATGGCTATGCCAGCGACTCATGTTCATATAGATAAGTCATCCTCGCTTAGCGGCTATCCGCGTGCGAGTCATTGCATCGCATCATAGAACAACTGAACACCTGAACGATCATGTTATAACGACCCTCGTGTTTGCATATGCTATGCCTCTTGAATGCTTATACTTGCCCGTGCTCAGATTTATAATGTTTGCCTTGGACAGGAAAGGTAAAATGGTAAGTTGGTAAGTCTCGCCGTGTTTCCTCTCATGTTGCACGGCGCACTGCCACACGGGTTAGGCTTTTCAATATTTGCATGAAACTGATCCTAAGGCAACTAGAAAGACAACTTAATAGTTGGTGCACAGAACCTGTATTACGTGTTTGGATTTTTCGAGCGGGCGAGTAGCTTCCCCACCAGTGCATTCAATGTACTGATAATCCACCAGTTTGTATGCAGGGTGCGGGAGAACCTCGTTCGGTGCGGATGCTTACTTCGTGTGTGCTTAGGCGTGGAGATCACTCCGAAGCAACGGTGCATCCGGAACAGAAGCACATATACAAGACATAATGTTGGAACTTACCTGAACATCGCCTGAATATCGCTTGTACAATTATTCCACAATCGTAGCCACTTGGCACGCTTTTACTGTTTCAGAGAGAGAGGCTTGAGCGACTTGTACTCTCGGCTATACGCCACCTGTAACACTTGTTCATATCAATAAAAGAGCTTGCTTTACTTCAACTTGTGTTTCAATGCTTTCGCTATATTGTCAACTCAGTGAACTTGTTACCGATCGCCTATGCGTTCATGACTCCGCTGCACTCGGACAATCTGTGTAACTATGTGGCTTAGAACTCTTACCGCCAGCCAATGGACCACGGCCTTGCACGGGCGTGGCTCACGCTCGTGCCGCATCATGCCCGGATGGGTCAAGCGATCGTTCCGCGGGAGCGCTGGCGAGGGTGATTTCCGCCTAGCGGGAACGGCCAATTTGCCTGTGGGAGATCGGGACTTGACACACGCTTCCCCGAGCGACTTGCTGCACCCACTTTAAATCTCGTGCCCTATATTTTGCCTGTAGGAACGAGCACGAGAACGGCGGTGCAATGACGTACAAAAGCGTTCCCCACAACTACTGTACATCGTATATTATGATAGATGTCGCTTACGACTTAAATTTTCGTGCATGCGTCTAATAACAATACGATGCAGAATGGGCTTTGCCTTGAACTCAGTACCATAACTTATATTATTTCCACTCATGCAATTATATCAATTATGCCTCTTGTCGTACATTAAAAGCCCTGTGCTGATATGATATTTGTGTACCAATCTTGGGTATTTACAAGTTTATTATCGAAAGACGACATACATCTTTGTTCATACACGTAGGTGAGTACGTTAGAGAGTAAATTTTCCAACATGAGGTATTTTACCTCCTTGCAGTACTACACCGCTATGACTTGGCCCGAAGCAGAGGTCTAATCTATTGGTGGTGTCATACTAATGTAGCATGAGATACTAGCCTTTTTATACTGATGAACTACCACTCTCTATCTTTCAACTTGAGGTTATCTGCCTCTATACGGTGTTATACCGCTGTGACATGGTCCAGAGCCGAGGTCCCAACTCATGTGGTGTGACACCATTATAGCATTGGATAATATCCCCTTTGTATTATTAGGCTACCCGTGCTTCCTGTTAAACACATCGAGCATTCCAAATGTCCAAGAACTCATTAAGCCTTAAAGTCATCCTCTCACGGGATTTGCTCTATATAAAGAAAAAAATAGTATACCACAGAGGTTTCGAGAAACAATCACAATAATATCCCTAAGTACTAACATTTGTAACTAATATTTTCCTAATCAATAATCATTCTTTGAACCAAAAGCAAGTTGTCAATAGATTTCTCTTTGAAATAATAGCATAATACCTTAATGGTAGAATTACAAATACATAATATCATAATTCCTTCAAGCCTATTTTTTTGTTGTTTTCTCGACCAGCTGACGCTTGAGGCCTTTGGTGAACAAATCTGCCATATTCTTTTGGCTTCAAACGTCAACCACTGCAATGATGCTATCTTTGTTGTGCTCATTTAGTACTATGTGACTAAGTTTCACAGTCCACTTCTTGCTATTGAAGTGATCATTGGATGCCACTACACTCGCCTGATTGTCGCAATATATTGGTATAGCCTTTAATCATTGTCCCAACCAGAGAAAGTTTATACACGAGCTCCCAAAGCTATTCTTCTTTATCTGTTGTAGCTGCTAGAGCATATAACTCAGACTCTATAGATTAATAAGAGAGAAGAGTTTGCTTCTTTGACTTCAACGATATAGAAGCACCATCTATGGAGAAGATATATCCTCTTGTGGATTTTTATCTCTTCTTTTAACCACCAACTAGCATCACTAAAATCTTCCTCCATCATCGGGTAACTGTTGTAGTGCAGTACAACCTATTGAATTCTCTTGAGATATTGCATAACTTTTTCACAGCTTTCCAATATTCCATACATAAATTTCTCGTAAACCGACTAAGAATCCCTATGGCGAAAGCAATGCCAGGTCTAGTGTCACTCATAGCATATATCAAGTTTTTTTTTCCAATGATGCTTGAATACTCAAATTATCTGACCCTTTCTCCTGGATTTGACTTCAGCTTCTTGTCACACATATAAGGAGTATCAATTCTTGGAAGATCTTGATATCCATATCATGTGAGTATCTTTTATATGCAGTAAGCTTGTGATAGAGCAAGCCAAGCTTTCGTACAAATAATCTTTATCCCAAGGATAACATCAATAACTCCGATGTCCTTCATACTGAACTTGGACTAGATGAACTTCTTTGTCTCTATGATACAATCTAGATCTGTACCCAGGATTAGCATATTGTCTATATATAAAGACGCACAATAACCCCTCTAGGATCAATGATCTTTGTTTATATACACACTTATCCATCTCGCTGACCCTGTAGCCGTTTGATCTAATAATTTAATCAAATTTCTTGTGCCACATCTTGGGAGCTTGCTTTAGACTATACATAGATTTTACTAATTTGTATACTTTGTCTTCAAGTTCCTTAATGACAAATCCTTCTGGTTGTTTTATGTAGATCTCTTTGGTTAGATCTACATTCGTGATTGTTGTTTTGACATCCATATGAAGAATCAACAGCTAATGAATTACATCTAGAATGATAAGCATCCTAATAGTTGTCATCCGCTTAACTGGAGTATATCTATTAAAGTAATCGATCCCCCAACTTCTGAGTAAATCCTTTAATCTTCAATCTTGCCTTGAACTTATCAACAATTTTGTTGGCTTTTATATTTTTCTTAAAGATCTATTTGCATCCGATGGTTTTGCTTCTTCAGGTAGATTGACCAACACCCAAATATTATTGGATGTAATTGAGTCAATCTCGTAATTGATTGCATTTTTCTAGAAAAGTGCGTCTCTGGTCTTCATTGTCTATCATAGGTAAGCATATCTGCTTCCACATGATAGGTGACAAAGTTTTTTTCGAAGTCCTTCAGCCTCCTTACCCGCTTTGATGATAGCTCAACGAGTACTGGTTCAAATATTATATTTTTAAGTACAACTTCTTCTTGGACTAAAACTTATTTGAAAGTATTAGACTCCTCGATGCTTACAATATTCTTCGGAAGATCCACTAGAATAATGTTATTGGGTTTCAAAAATGTAGAAGAATAGAAAAATCTACACCATGCGTCAAATGCAGTTCAAGTTATGCGTAGTCATGCGCTAAGCATATCCCCAAGTCTTGCGCATTCACGCGCCAGGGGCAGCCAAGGCCATGTGCAGTCATGGGTTGAAGGTAGCTAAATCCATTTGCTGGAGGCAGTCAAAGCTGTGCTAAATATAGCCATGCGCCAACATCAGTGCAACAAAGGTCCCAAGCAGTAGTATTTTCATGCGATAATATTTCCATGTGCTGGAGTTACTATGCAACCAGGATCTTCAAGTAGTCCAAAGTGTTATCATGCGCCAATACTCATCATGCGCCAGTATGCACTGGAGTTATTATACGGTAATGCTGTTATCCTTAACCGCCAAGGTCTTTGAATAACCAGCACATGACATATGTCACGTAGATTATGGGTACCAGCAACCCCAGATATCGAATTTCCATATGGCAGCCACATCATGACATACGCCTATGTATGGTAGCATGAGATCTGTGCACGCATGCACATGCATGGTCCTCTTAAGACTATAATAGTGGAAGTCTCCCACACATAAGAAAAAAAAGTGTGAGGAGAGAGGAGAAGAGGAGGAGACCAGAGACAACCGATGAAGGACATCAACTGAGTCGCATACTCAAGTTTCCAAAGGCCTCGCCATTCTCTTTCGTCGGACCGTCAACAGAGTAAAGAAGTCGACCGCAGAATTGATCTCCACCGTCACACTTGCCCAGATCTATTTTTTTTATACTCAGAACTCTACGTATTAGAGTTTTTTTGTACCTTATTTTGTTCTACGCTAATTAATACAAAAGTTTGTTCAATTTTTCTCGTATTTTTACGATGTCGATAAAAATGGTGACTCTGCTTGGGAAGAACTTCTCCTCCAACGAGAAGTTGGTAACGTAGTCCAACGAAAGCAAGATAAGTTTAACCCATAGAATGGTCGTGGGTAGCTTCGACCAACAGGCGTTTGAAGAGATGCTAGACAAGCCAAGATCCGCATCGAGGCCTGCAAGATCTCAGAAGACTCGTAATACTTGGATCGCAAAGGTCATTGTACCGCACCCAGTGTCCGCGAAAGATGCACTGCCAACCCCCGCTATTGGGGATGTGCATCAGGTCAACGCATATCCTCCCTCCGTCTCCAAAGCCATACTTGAGAAGAACGATGCCGACACTCAAGATGTGTGTCTATGGCCAATTACACGGAAAAAAGATATGTCGTATTAGAAGATGGGCGCATGAAGCCTTCTGCAAGCAACATGGCCGAAGGGAAAAAGTCCGTCCTCCACAGGATCTCCTTCGAAACCAATATGGATTCTCTATACTATGCACCTGTGAACGCTAGTTCGAAGAATTCCAAACCGACTCGAGCCATGCACGCTCGAGGGGCTACGCAGGTAGTCCACTAAAAGCATGTGCCGTTGATTGTCACGCGCGCTGCTGATGGAAAACTGTATAGAGCTTACCCAGGCACTCATGTACCAGATGTGGGTCAACCCTCCAAGTCTTTACAAAACTACATGGGCACCGTAGATGCGCTTGAACCAAGTCGAGGAGCAAAAACTGTGTTGACAGACCCATGAGCCCAGCTTGGCTGCGCGCAGGATGTGGGTCCGTCTCACGTCAAGTTTTCCACTGACAACCTGGGCACAGTTTATGCGTGGGAACCGGGTTAGGGAGCAAACCATCCACTTTCACTCTCATGCGCAAAGCTTTGCTACGCGCATAAAATGGATGTAAAAGTAAAGTTTTCATCGTCTGATTTGTGCAACGTGATTAGCCACAAGCGTAAGACGAGAGAAGCAATTGCCGCACATGTAGTGTCACCTCATAGACATACTTGTGCTAGTATCATCATCAACTGATGCTATAATAAAATACCAGTTCCTCTAACCAGACAGTCGGTATTCCAGCGACTGCAACCCGCGACACCAATCTGACAACGTCGCAAGAAACAAGTGCACAAAGAAGAGAAGGAATCACTTCTCGCCTCATGCCTCTCAACATGTCACGTCCTAGTTCCAAATATAAGGAACTGAGTCACGTGGCAATGGCCAACAACACACTTCGGCGGGCATCCCAATCTAATGGACCCGACGGAGTGCACCTGAGCTGTAAAGTACAATGATAAAACCCAATCACATAACACATAAACAATAAAACTAAATCTCATCCACATGCAACAGATATAAGAGCACATAGAGGTAATCATAACTACTAATGTGCAGAAGGGAAATAACACGAGAAATATATTATAGTACAAATACTAGAAAAGTCACACTAGAACAAACCCGCTAGTACATATACTGAAATGAAGGAAAGCAGTAAGATAACTAGGAAAGATATCTGAAAGCTAGGTAGTAATACCGTCCCAGGGTGAAGTCACTACCAGAAATCAAACGAAGTCCTCAGGAATGATCTCGTCCTCTGCGACAGGTCCTGCTGCTGGATATGCTCCCTGTCCGTACTCCTCCGGGTAGTCCTCCTCGCCTAAGCCTGGAAGGAAACTAGGTCCTCAAAGGGACGTAACAAGGTACAAAAATTATAGCATGCCATAGTATAACAGAAAGAAACAAGTGCAACGCCGGTATAATCTAGCATAACCACCTAAGTGAGACACAGTTTGAAGATAATGTTCGACGCGTGGGCTGTCCAAAATAAAACTGTAGCTCTGGACACGGAAACACACGGGACGAACCGCAGCTCCGGGCAAAGAGTCAACTATTACTACTCTGGATACAGGAACACTACAGAAATAAAATATATACATATATATAGCACGTGCAGAGGAGACCAAACGTCTAATAGCTGTCTTCCCCTTCCCAAGCGGTAAACAATTGTGCGCTGAACCTGAACCTCTATCTAGCAGTCTCGTCATACCGAAGTAACTATCAACAAGCATGACCCTAAGTGTAGAAGCATAAAAAATACTCTGGGAGGAGCTACGCAGCATACTGATGCAGAGCAGCGTAAACAGAGGCCTTCAGAGCCATCAAGCGTACAAGCAGAGCTTTCTCCGCTAAACACAACGTGAAGTACAAGCTCAAAGGACCATCCGCGTAAGTGCAGTACGTCCAGGCCGCTCCAGCGTAAACAGGGTTCTTCATCGCCTCCATGGCGTAAAACTCAGCCGATCTCAAAGCAGCGTTAAAGCGTACGAGGAACGCTTCGTCTTCCCCGAAATGAACCTGTCAAGTCACGCAGTGAACTTGACCTCTGACTTCTGACAAAAAGTGCTGCACGGCTACCCAGACGACGGCTGGAAACGAGGACAGACCCCTCGGGACGCGCACCACAGTATGATGGCGGATCTCTACATTTAATGCAGAGGATTTGGTTAAAATATCGCCGAACCGTCGTTTACTGACGTTCCCTCAGCATAAACTGCTCTTTCGCGTACAAGGGGATACGCTGTCTTGTTTTACACAGGCAAACATGAGCTGTTTTACGCTCCGCAGTAGACAAACCGCCTGCCACGTCAAAAGCTGTACTTCGTACGGGGCTCGAGGCACGTCTCTACGTCTAATTGCACAGAGCGGTAACAGTTAATGCACAGAAGGACTACAGACCTTCAAAACACTCCTCCATATTTAATGCACAAGATGGTGGCAAATCTCTACAAGAGATTTGATTATATCTTCAAAAGCCGTAATTCCGGCTAAGACATCCACATCAGCACTCTGGCATGGTACGCAGCAGCTTCTACGCCCATTCAAGATCTGTGCTCATCCGGCTTCTACGCCCATTCGGCTTCAAACGTCCACTCAGTCTCTACGACCATTCGGCTTAAAACGTCCACTCAGTCTCTACGACCATTCGGCTTCTACGCCTACTCGGCTTCTATGCCTATTTGGCTTCTACGCCAGGGTGACAGTCATTTGGCTTTTACGCCAACATCTTCTACACAAGGGATACCTACCTACGTGGCTTCTACGTCGTGATCTTCGCAGCAGATATACGCGTTTTGTCCCCTTAGTTGGACATGCGTCACATGCTCACTCAAAAGGTCATCTATACGCAGGCATTGGTTATTTTAACCGTTGTGTAAAAGGGTGCTGTACTTTCCACTCCTTGGTTTTTACACCGACGGAGTGGTCACTGTCACCAAAACTCTATAAATAGAGACCCTTATCTATGGGGGAAAAGGTCGAAAAACTTTAAACTTGAAGATCGAACAAGGTCGAAAAACTTCAAACTTGAAGATCGAACAAGGTCGAAACTTTGAAAGAAGGATCAAACAAGGTCAAACTTCCCAGAAAGATCAAACCGGAGGTCAAGAGAGAGAGAGAGAGAGAGAGAGAGAGAGAGAGAGAGAGTCCGGAGCTCAGGCAAAGAGTAGGGATCGACGACTTTGGCATCGTGCATCCACCCTCCTTTGCAACCTTCGAAGCTGCTACCTCTCTTCCACGGCACTTCTTCAACATCGTGTGGTCCAAGGGCTAAAGTGATCGACTGCAGATCAGACACCTATAGCAATTTATATCCAGATTAAATAAATTGTACTCCCACATCCTCGTATAGGATTAAATTGTACAAGTTTGTTTGTAAACCAAAGGGCACGGGTTTCGTATAAATCCCGTCATTGAAATACACTTTCATTCTTTCGTTTAATACCACAAAAAAGATGGCGACTCTGCTTGGGACATCTTTCTCTTCTGATGAGGAAGCAATTGCTCAACACGATGCGGTATCTATAAGAACCGTGAAGAAGACACTGGTCGTCCAATTCGACCAGTCTGCCTACGAAGACATGCTTCGAACCGGGGGTAGCTTTCACCCTCTCTCCGTCCAAGACAACAGGAAGCTGCGCAAGGTCTGGATGCCCAAGACATCCTCTACTATTCCTGTGGACTCTCCGATCTCTCCGACCTCTCCGACCAATGAGGTTATAGCATTGCTCCCTCCGTGCCCTGCACGTAAAATTTAGTCTCCCGCTACGCGCGGTACAGACGAAACTTCGGGCAAAGCCTTAGCGCTAACCCAGAAGTATCCACTGCGCTTTACGCGTAGGAACTAGTCTTCCGCTACGCGCGGTACAGACGAAACTTCGGGCAAAGCCTCAGCGCTAACCCAGAAGTATCCACTGCGCTATACGCGTAGAAACCAGTCTCCCGCTACGCGTGGTACAGACCAAACTTTCGATGATGCCTTAAAGCCAAATCGGAAGTACAAATCACTCTCCATGCTTAAGACAACATCTGACCTCTACGGGGAACCGGATGAGCGCTGTGATTTCCGCAAGGGAAAGCAAGCGGCAGAGTACTCAACTTCTCGTCCGTTACGCCAGCGAAGAAGCAATCTGCATACCCTCCGGATTACGCGGGAAGCCGACGGCCGACTGAGGACCTCTTCAGCTTTACGCCAGTCTGAGCGAATCTCCGAGTTATGCCAGGCAAGGTCCCTCAGCGTAAAACAAGCTCAGGTTGTGGAAAGACACCCTCCCAGGGGATTATCCGCCACCCAGATGGCCAATCTGTTGTACACAGGTGGCACAGGGAAAACCGGGGTGCCCAACCTCTGCATGCCCGTTGATGGGAACAAAAGAAACAAGCCTTCGTCTTCTTCTTCGGCAACTCCTCCTGACCTGCGCAAATATCTAATCCAGAAGCGTAAAGAGAGGGGACCTTCCAACATGTCTATTACGCCTCCTAGCGAGCACTATTGTAATAGTCATAAGGTTGTGATTAATTGCTGCTGTTCCAAAGCAAAACGATCGGTTTTCGACCGGTTGAGCTACTCTCTGTCTTTCCAGGAAGAGGAACCCGCGCATGCATCTGTGAACATGGCTTCACACATACGTAGAGGAGGGTCGATCTCAAGACGTTATCCCTCCAGGCCTCCGAGCCGAAGGAGGTTCAGTGAGCTCCTCAGGAACGCTGAATCCGGGGTGTTCCAAAACACTCGCGCAAGGTCACGACAACCAGCTTCGTCCTCTTCTTATTCCGATGCTGGGGGTCGCCAAGCCCCCGAATGAGAGGCAGAAAGTGTAGAGTCGACTTCTACAGCGACCTATACTAATCCTTCAATGACACCCCGGGAGATGGGAGTTTACGCCGTTGAAGATGAACGCGAGGAAGCTTCGCCGTCAGGAAACGCGGAATAACGCATCACTGTGCTGGAGACATCTCTGAAACAAATATAATCCATGATGGATAACATGCACCAAATGATGCTAACTCAGCAAGCAGCTGCCATGGCTCAAGCGTCGGTCCCGCCAACTCAGATACGTGTGGGGGGTGGACTTACCACCATCCAACCCGAGCCAAGAGCCTGCTCTAGATCAAGAGTCAGCAGTTCCTCCGCTTCCTTACTCGGAGAATATATTACCTCCCGTTGGAGTCACGGTGGAACCAACTCCGCGCTACACCGTAGTCCCGCTTCCAACTGAAAATCTGATGCAGGCAGTACGGAAGTTGAAAGCCCAGTTCGACGCCTTGAAGCACAAAGATCAGCTCAAGAAACTGGGAATTAATCAGCCTTACCCAGCTATCTGGGAAGAAGTCCCTTTCCCTCCGAGGTACAAACCTCAGACTATGGCTCTGTTCGAGGGAAAAACATCACCAAGTCAGTACATGAACTATTTCAGTATGATGACGGTGTTGCTACAAGGGAACGATGCCCTCCTCACTCGGGTGTTCAAAGGCTGCCTCTGAGGAGTAGCCTATCAGTGGTACCGTATCTTGGCGGACAACTGCATTACTTCCTTCAAAGACTTCAAAGCTTTATTCTTCACGCGATTCTACGAGGGCAGAATGGACATGTCTATGTCCTCTCTCATCGAAGTCAAGCAGAGGGAAAAGGAAGACGTTCGCACCTTCGTCGAACGTTTTCGTCAGGCCACCTTACAGATGCCTCCAGGACTTCCAGACTCTGCGTTAGTAGACATTTGCAGGAAGAACCTCCTTCCCGTGGTCTCGGTGTTTACAGGACCATATCAGTTCCATGATTGGCCCTCGTTCATTATCTCGGCAGTGGCCGCCGAAGACAACAGTCGCAAGGCGCGCGACAATGGCATTATGATCTTCGCCTCCGATAGAGGCAAGAGGTCATCTCCCAACAGCGACAATCCTCGCAGCTCCAAGGGAAAAGAAGCTCTGACGGTCAATACGTCCAGACAAAAGACTACTGCGACCACGCAGACGAGACCCGGGACCTCCAGGCCCGTCGAAGTCTACTCTTTCGATGACGATGATATCCCTAGTATATTCGAGTGTCTCGTCAAAAGTGGCAAAATCACCCTTCCGGAGCTGAGGCGGCCCCAAGAAGTCGGCAGTACTGACGACCCCAAATACTGCATCTTCCACAGATACGTACATCACCCAACAAAGGCATATTACATACTGAAAAGAAAGATCCAGGGGTTAATCGATGCTAAGGCCATCACTCTGCACAACACCGAGAAGACGGTCACGGCCAACATGATCTCTCTGCGGTTTGGCGATCTGCCCTCCCAAGAAGTCATGGACGGTGTCACGCCCATCTCCCGGACCACGATGGACATCGTCAATCTCCCTCCAGCTAGGGGTCAAAATCATGACCTGGTACTGTCACGACCCGAACCCGGTTTAGGGGCACGAGTGCAAGGGTACGTCCAGCCTACGCCGCAGCATCGGCGGTAGAACGCTGTCTAGGTCATGTAACTATCTAATCAAACTCACGTGAATACCCAACTCCATAAGGAGACATGGATATCATAAAATAATGCTAGAAATACTCAATCACATAAACTAAAGCACGATGAGATATCAAGGCAAGCAAGAAATACAAGACAAATCTAACGACAAAATAATCATACCTGCAATCCTTAACTTTCAATCCTCAAGTGTGTCAGAAACCAGTCTACTAAGGTCACAGTCTGGAAAATATTTTCCAGTCAGGAAGGAGCAAAGTACATCTCTAAATAGCAGTTCTATATTAATGATATAAACTATGTAGCAGTTCTAGATGGAAATATACCAGAAGCATGTATAGGTACGAGAAATAAAAGAAATACTGGAAATACTGTAAGTAAATGCAGGAGAAGAAACAATATGTCCACGAGCAAGAACCTATGACTAAGTGTATGAGTACTAGCTTTAACATGTGATCGGCTTGGAAACTTGATCAGGCTGGTTATATGTGATTAGCTATGATTCTTGTAAGGTCAGGCTAACCATTCGTTAGCTATGATACATGTAGAGGTCAGGCTAATCACACGTAACAGCTATGAAGCATGTAAATGGTCAGGCCGCACCCGACGTGAGATGCGGGGTGAGCTATAATGCATGTAAAGTTGGATATGATCACATATCTACACTAAAATACTCCCCTCCCCCGACTGGTATAGTAAATCCAATCATGGTACACTATGGCACGGGATTTCCTAGGGAGGTAGCAAGTCTCCCCGGGAATCAGTGTCTGTACAGGCACAAGATAACAAGAAAATAAGTCTTGTACAAGCTACACCATGAATAAGGAATAACATCTCATGACGAGATCCGTGTATACCAATCCGTGTAACCAACGTGTCAAGAGCATGTATATCTACACTAGATACAGTGAACATAGGAGATATCATAAATTAGAAACTAATCAGAGAATGTACTCGCCTTTGGTCCTTAGCTGGTGAATACCGAGGTCCTGTTCCAGAGTATCGCCTGGAGGAACCCATAGTCCTAATGACATATCAAAATAATACTTGTATCAGATGCTACGTTAACACACAATAGAAATACACTGGCCTCAGGGCTATGCCAGGCATGGCTCTAGTCAACTAGGGTCATCTAGTAGGGATATATATAATTTCCGTCAATTACAATAATAGATATATGTATAAATATATACTTTAAAATAAAATAATACTTGTATATATATATAAACATAATTCATTGAAAGGAATACAATACGTATATATGTGTCTATAAAAAATTAGAATTTATCATACTGTATTTATGTGTCCTCAAAATATATGCAAAAAAATACGTACATATATATATATATACCAAAATGTATTAATATACGTACTAAAATATATTAATACATATACTAATATACACTATGTATGTACATATCTACTAATTTAAAAATACACTATACATATATATATACCTACACAGGAAGAAGGAAGAGGGAGAAGAGAGGAGAAACTCTCACAGTGGTTGTTGGCCGGAGTCGAACCGCGACCGCCGGGGAAGGAGCTCGACGCGAAGGAGAGAAGGAGGGGATTAGCCAGGTTCACTTCCACACATACTTTAGCATAGTGAGCTTTTGAGAAGTTCCTTGTCTCTTCCGCCATGGAGATAAATTTCCCAACTGAGTTAGCCATCCGAGTCACTGCTGCCGGGACGAAGGTGAACAGATTTGGATTAGGGAAGCTAATCCAAACCGCTGCTATGGCTGATTCTTCCTTAGTGTTGAACTCTGGAGACCATCTGAGCAGTTTGAAACCAAAGGCATCGATATTCCGGGAGGGCCGGGTCCAGACCTTGATTTCATTTCCCACAAAAAAGAGCTGGAGTATCAAATGGCGAGGGTCCATAGGGACAACCGAGTAGGCTGTAGAGAGTTGCCACTTGGCTATTTCCCCTTTAGCTCTTACCAGCTTGGGAGAACCGGAAGGGAACTTAAGAATGAAAGTGTTTTTGAATTGCTCTGTGATGGAAGTCATCTCGGCATTGGAGAAGAAGACTCTAACCTTGCTGCTCTCCTCTGCCTGCATGGGAATGTATTCTTCTAGCTGAACATCTTTAATGATAGAGGGGGAGGGGTTGGCACTACTCAATCTCACCATGTCAGCAAAAGAATTCGTGGGAGAAACTGTCCCCGTACCCGCCGGAGAATTTGCCAAAGTCGGAAGAGCTGGGAAGTTTCCTCTAGCTGGCTGACTGAAGGTGGCCCACTTGGCATTGAGCAGGGGTTGACCGCCAGGTTTTGAAGATTGGGAGCAGGTGTCCCCACGATTTCCCAGGGGAAGCAGGGCAAGGACCAGAGGGTCGATGCCCAGCGGACCAAGAAGTCGCCGGAGGGGGACCTCCAATCGCCGGAGATGAAGCTCCGGTTGCCGGAAGAGAAGCGCACACCACAGAGGAGAGTCTCCACTGCTACCAGAGGAGCTGAGCCAAGGCCTGTGGGAGCTCTGTCCCCGCCGGAGGAGAGGTAGGCTCGAGGGGAGTTGGCTCTGGTGGTGGAGTAGGCTCGAGGAGGAATGGGGAGCGGCCAAAAATCAGTGGAGGGCTGAGAGGAGCTGCGCTCGCCGGAGATGGGGTCAGGGTCAGCCGACCGGAGTAGGGTGGGCCACTGGATCGGGGAAGTATGTAGCAAGAATGAACAGTGTTCCCCCTCCCCTTTATATTTCCAAAATCAAAAATAAAGAGAAGAGGAAGAAGAAGAAGAAGAGAAGAAGAAAAAGGAAAATGAAGAAAAGAGGAAGAAGAAGAATCATACAGTTGGGGGCTTGGGGGCTAGTTAGGGTTTCTTGGGAATGGTGATGCGGGACTTAAATAGGGAGAGAGGGTGTGGGATGAAGGGTGAGGATTGGCCCAATAATGGATGGCCCAGATCATATATAAAGGAGTTTTTCATGTGGGAAAATGAGGGGGTAAATGGAAGATGGTAAACTTATAAATTAATAGAAAAGTATTATAATTTAAGAAAATTTTAAGAGGCTTCCAAGGCTAACTGATTAATTAGCTACTAATTAAACTCATATTTTAAAACCCTAGAAAATATGTAATTTATTTATTTACTATTCCAAAATGGATATGAAAATTTATTATGAAACAACTAGTCCTTCAATAATTTTATTAAATAAATAATTTTATGATTTCAAGCCAATAAATATTCGAAGCTAGAGTATCATATTTACATCATCATTCATCTATTTATTTTATAAGAAAGCGACATTTAGAAAAATGATTTTTATAAAAGATTTTTAAATCACCTTCTAAAATCAAATATTGTTCAAAATCAAATACAAGAATTCAAGGAGAAAATATTTTATAACTTGGTATTTAAAATAAATTAAAAATCTAATTATTTCGGAAATGTGGAAATCGGAGGTTGCAGGTACCCCTAACCACCCGGCAGGGCGAGATTATGTGGGTTCATCCGGATTTGGTGTCAGAGCTCGAGGAGGAGACTAAAGCTACTAAAGCTACGTCTAGAAAAAGCTCCAAATGCAAACTATGCCATATGGTCGCAACTCCTTCGCCATCAGACAAAGACGAGGTATTTGCTGTGACCCGTTCAGGGAAAGCCTACCTCAACGACTACGGAGCAAGTCAGGAAGATGCGCAGGCAGACGCTTCGACTGCCAAACCTTCAGGACCAGGCCCCATCGTACCAGATGCCAGCCCTTCAAAACTGACTCCGGCGTGTCACGACCCGCACCCGAAAATCGGGCATGAGCCGTGGGTACGTCCAGCCTACGCCGCAGAATCGGCGGTAGAACGCTGTAAAGGTCCGTTCTAGGTCAACCATATCTATCTATATCTCACTGAAAAATCCGGCATGACCTCTCCAAAAGGAGGGCAAAACCACGCAATATATATATATGTGAATAAAATCCTCTCCAACAGGAGGGCAACCACGCAATATATATATATATATATCAATGATCTCAATCACAAAATCTAGAGGAAGAATATAAGCACGATATGATATAAACAAGGAAACAGAACCAAGAGAGCAAGACAATCCAAAATAATACAGTCCAGGTCTAAAAGCTACAACATCTCACAGAAGCACAAAAGAATAAGTATAGTCATCCAAAATACAACCCACTGGAAATAACCCAGGAAACCCACCTAGCTAACTAGGGTGCTATCGGCGTCTCCTCGGCGCACTCCTCCTCGATCACGGGGTCACAACAGTCGTCAATACCAGGCCCGTAGAACGTAGGGCAATAGTCCTCAGGATCCTCTGGAAAAAAATATGCCCAGTCAGGACTGGAGCGAAGTACATAACTCTGAAAGCAACTCCAAATACATGGTAAGGTGTATATGACGAGCAATAGAAAAGTAATCAAGATGCACAGGAAATAAATATATGCTGGAGCACAATAAGTAGCTGCAATGTAAACTGGAGAACAATACAAGAAGTGGAAAAGTAACTGCAGATGAGAAACATGAATACTAGCTAAGTGCCTTGAGCACAAGTTCGTTATATGATCGGCTTAGGTTGCACATGAAGAACACTACGATAACTCCGTTATGCGTGAGTTGCATAACCGACATACACATGAATACTGTTTGGCTTTGATCATATAACCAACTCACTATTCCCCTCCCCCACTAATACCATTGGATCCAACCACAACACGCTACGTACATGATAGTAGCTCGCACACACGAAGGCGAGAGCACAAGAAGCACATGATAGCACATGATAATCAATACCCGAAGCACATGATGAAATACACGTGATAGAGTACCCGCTGAACACGGTAAGGGGGATAGCACCTCATGACGGGATCCACTAGTACCAGCTCGTGTAATAAAGTGTCAGAATCAAGTATTACAGTTCTAGAACAGGTGATATAAACGCTATCATGAAATGGAAACTATCAGAGGTAGGTACTCGCCTGATGTCCTGAGCAACTGATGAGGATCGAGGTCCGGACCGGTGTCGCAAGGACCTATTGCAAAAAGCAAGGATTAAACAGGGTTCTAAGCATTTAAAACTGATATAAAATAATTAAAAATAGGCTTCTAGGGCTATTCTAGGTCGAACGGGTCAAACCGGTAAAAATCGGGTCAAAAAGTCAACCCGGGGTCCAAAAAGTCAACTCTAGGTCAAAACTAGGTCAAACGTTGACTTTTACGGTCAACGGGGACAATTATGGTCAAAGCTAGGTCAAACTAGGGTGCCCCTGAAATTCTAGGTCAAACCGAGCTTATTAAGCTACTAAACTCACAAACTCGCCTAATCGAGATACCGGGATACCCTCGGTATCCGATACCTCGCCCTAGGCCACGCACCCCGCCTAAACCCGCTAAAACCTATGCTAGCACGCGTAATTATATATATATAAACATATAAAAATCACTCCCAAGTATTTTCTAGGCTAATGCTCAAATACCCCGCTCGAAACTCAATACCTTGAATATCTCAAGGTATCGAGATACCTCGGTATCTCAAGGTATTGAAGTTTCACCCTAAGGCCCTCTAACTAGCTATCTAGCTATTAATTATGCACCTAGTTATTAATCTAGGCTAGGTAATATAGATATCTATCATATATTTATACATCTAAGTAGGTATCTACCTATATACATATACATATCCACACACACATATACCCATTACCCATTACCTTACCTAATCATAACATATATATATATATACCTATCAAGATATCTATATATATATATATATAACTATAGGTATATAGATATCTATCTCTTAGATAGATAAAACTATCTATCTACCTATCTAGTATCTATCTATCTAAATACCTAGCTATCTATCTATTTATCCTACTATCTATCTACCTAACTTATTATCTATTACCTATCTATCAACATATATATATCTATATATCAAACTCTCTTCCTCCCTCGCTAGCTACTACCCGCTGCTACCTGCTATGCTAGCTGCTGCTGCTGCTTGTGCTGATGCTGCTGCTGCTGCCTCTTGGAGCTGCTGCTGCTGCTCCCTCTTCATACTGCTGCTGCTGCTCCCTCTTCATACTGCTGCTGCTGCTCTGCCTAGCAGCAGCTAGCTGCTGCTGTTGCAGCTGAACTGCTGCTGCTGCAGTTCAGTTTCCCCTCCCCCTCCATCTCACATACACACACACACACACACATCCATATATATACATATATATCACTATATATATATATATATATATATATATATATATATATATATATACATACACATATATAACTATATATATATAACTAGATACATATATATACACACCTATATGTCTATATACTAACACACACCTACACTCTCACAAACACACTAATACACACACTCACACACTAATACACACACACACATAAATATATATATACATAGCTACATATATATACACTTAATATATATATATCTACACACACTCTCAACTATATATATATACACCTATATATATATATATACACATACACCCACACAAGCACACTTACACATATACATATATATATATACACATAGACATATACATATACAAGTACATAAATATAAATACACACATATATATATAAATATATATACATAAACACACATACATATATATAAATATATATATATATAGACACATATCAATACAAACACAACCACGCACACAACACTCAAACCACACGTCCTACTCACGCCCAACGACCCCGACACTCACCAATACCCTAAAATATATAAAATATAGCCCGAAAACTCTAGCACACACTCCCCGATACTAACCCAACGCGCGCACAAAGCCGAAACGAGGAAACCAAGTCGAAATGGCCGTTCGGTCATTTCGACGAACACGTGGTGCGCGGCTAAGAAAAACCTCCTGAAACGCACACCAAACGAACTCGGAATCGGCCCAAAATTTACCCACGCGCTCTACATGATGTCTAGATCCTAGAAAATGCACTCCCACGTCGATTCTATGCCCGTGGCGGAAACGCACACGCACTTAGAATCGGCGACGACGAAAAGCCCCAATTTCGCCCGAAACGCCCGTTTCTCCGCGATGCGGCTTCCCGTGTCCGAACGGAGACACGCACTCACCCTCTAGACACCCGACAACGTCTACCTAGGTCCATCTAACCTAGGACATCACCCAAAATTGGGCCAAATTCGGATTCCACCCGAATTCGACACAAAACCTAATGTCAAAGTTTCTAAACTCACCCAAACTAGTTCCAACTTCCTCCTAAGGGTAGGGTTAGGGTCTAGGAGGGTTCTACAACACTAATTACACTACACAAAAATAATTAGGAAGAGGAAAGTTAGGTTTTACCTCTTGGGAGTTGGAATCCCAAGGCCAAGGTCTCCGATCTACTCCAAATTACCTCCCTCAAGCTCCAAGCCACCAATTCTAGCTCTCACACTAGATCTAAGCTCCTCACACCTAGGTTGGGGAAAATGCAAGGTGAGGGTTAGCTTAAGGAAGAAGGAATGAAAGAAAGAAAGAAGAAAAGTGGAAGAAAACTTACTTTGGAGGAAGAAGGAGAAGAAAGAAGAAGTGGAGAAGAAGAAGAAGTAAAGAAGAAGAGTGGAATGAAGCAAAGGGGGAAGGGGCTGCTGCTCCTTGCTGTGGGGATCGGGTGTGGTAGGTAGGGGCCGGCCAAATTAATAAAGGGGGGGTTTCACTAAGTTCCATATTCCCAAAACGCCCCTACTCACTCGGTTTTGGGTTCCGGGTTCCAAATACGCTCAAACTAGTTCCAAAACTCTCCAACTAACCTCCTAAAAATAAAATAATAAATCTAAGCCCCAAAATAATTCTCACAAGAGTACGGGCTGGGTCGGACATGGGTCCACTAGGGTCTGACATGGGTCCAGGCTAGCCAAAACCCTAAAACAATCAAAATAAAAATAAGACAAGCACTAATTAGTTATAAATATAAATAATTAAATACAATACACTATTTATCAAATAAAAAAAAATATAACCCTATTTTCTAGAATTAGGTAGTGACAAGTCTACCCTCCTAAAAATAATTTCGTCCTCGAAATTAAAAGACGAAACTAGGACAGGAATGCAAGAAAGAACCATACCTCAGGGCTCAAAGAGATAGGGGTATCGCTCGCGCATTTCATCCTCCCTCTTCCAGGTCGACTCCCCTGGAGAGTGATGCCTCCACGCGACGCGAACCAAGGGAATAGTCTGGTTCCTCAACACCTTCTCTCGCCGATCCAGAATCTCCACCGGCTGCTCTGGATAGCTAAGAGTAGGGCCCACTGCGATCTCCGAGTGATCCAATACGTGACTGGGATCCGCCACGTACCGTCTCAGCTGCGACACGTGGAACACATCATGAACTCCCTCCAGCGTAGGCGGCAACTCAAGCCTATATGCCACGGCGCCGACCCTCTCAAGGATACGGAAGGGTCCAACGAAACGTGGGCTAAGCTTCCCGCCTCCACCGAAGCGAATAGTGCCCCGCGTCGGAGAAATCCTCAGGAACACCAGATCTCCAACCTAGCACAAACAAGGTCTCTGCACTTAGTCTAAAACAAGCAATCACAAGCAAACACAAGAATAAAATCTAGATTCTAAGCTATACCTCGAACTCCAAAGGTCTCCGGTGGCTATCGGCCCAATGCCGCTGCCTGTCCTGTCGAAGTCTATCTCTAATGAGCTTGACCTTCTCCGCTGCATCAACCACCATCTCCGGGCCAAGCGAAGCTCTCTCACCTACATCATCCCATGACAACGGAGTGCGACACCTCCGTCCATACAACGCCTCAAAAGGTGACATCTCGATACTGGCTTGGTAGCTGTTGTTGTAAGCAAACTCTACCAAGTGCAAGTGATCCTCCCAAGAGCCTCTGAAATCCAAAACATAGGTCCGAAGCATGTCCTCAAGTGTCTGAATGGTCCTCTCTGACTGACCATCTGTCTGCGGGTGATACGCACTACTAAACTTGAGCTGGGTGCCCAAGCTAGCCTGCAGACTCCTCCAGAAATGCGAAGTGAAGCGACTGTCCCGATCTGATACTATGCTCACTGGAACTCCATGCAGTCTGACTATCTGGCGCACATACATCTCTGCTAGTCTCTCTGTAGACGTACCCACTTTGAACGGTAGAAAGTGGGCCGATTTGGTCAACCTGTCCATGATGACCCAAATTGCATCTTTCCCGCCTGGAGAACGGGAAAGTCCAGAAACAAAATCCATGGTCACATGCTCCCATTTCCACTCCGGAATAGGTAACGGCTGGAGTAATCCTCCTGGCCTCTGCCTCTCCGCCTTCACCTGCTGGCACACTAAGCATCGGGATACGAAGCGCGCTACCTCTCGCTTCATCCCGTACCACCATACATGCTGTCTCAGATCTCTATACATCTTGTTGGCACCGGGATGCATAGAGTACTGGGATCGATGCGCCTCCTGGAGAACCTCCTCGCGCAATGACCCACTCGGCACACACAACCTGGTACCGTGCCGCAATAAACCATCATCAGCAATGGTGAAGTCGTCTGCTAAACCCATCTGAACCTGCTCCCTGATGCTCCTCAGGGACTCATCCTCAAACTGTGTAGCCCTGATCCGGTCTACCAACTCTGACTGAATCTGTAGTCCCCACATCTGCATCTCAACTCCAGGCACTATCACCTCAATGCCCAAGCTTTCTAGATCTGCCAGAAGATAACGATCTGTAGTCAGGCACATAGCTACCGGATACCTGCTCAATGCATCCGCAACTACGTTCGCCTTCCCTGGATGATACTGCAATGATATGTCGAAGTCTTTCATCAACTCCAACCATCTCCTCTGCCTCATGTTCAGCTCTTTTTGGGTAAACACATACTTCAAGCTCTTGTGGTCTGTGAAGATCTCCACACGCTCTCCGTATAAATAGTGTTTCCACAACTTCAGAGCAAAAATGATCGCTACCAACTCCAAATCGTGGGTAGGGTAATTCTTCTCATGAGGACGTAATTGCCTGGAAGCATAGGCAATCACCCTCCCATTCTGCTGCAACACACAACCCAGTCCCTTCCCCGATGCATCACTATAGATAGTGAATCCTCCAGAACCTGATGGCAACGTCAACACTGGAGCTGTCGTCAACCTCCTCTTCAGCTCATCAAAGGCGATCTGGCACTCCTCTGACCAAACAAACTCCACGTCCTTCCGAGTCAGCCTGGACAACGGCTCTGCAATCCAGGAAAAATCCTGAACAAATCTCCTGTAGTAGCCTGCCAGTCCCAAGAAACTTCTGACCTCGGCTACTGAACTCGGAGCACTCCATGCCTCAACTGCCACGATCTTTCTCGGATCCACCGAGATACCCTCTCCAGTCACCACATGACCAAGGAATTCAACCTTGTCAAGGAAGAACTCACACTTCGAGAGCTTTCCATAAAGCTCCTCCTTCCTGAGAGTCTCTAGCACTATCCTCAGATGCTCCTCGTGCTCCTCTGGGGTCTTCGAATACACCAAGATGTCATCTATAAACACCACCACAAACATGTCCAGATACTGATGGAACACCTTGTTTATCAGATTCATGAACACTGCCGGGGCATTAGTCAACCCAAACGGCATCACCAAGAACTCATACTGTCCATATCTGGTCCGAAAAGCTGTCTTCGGAATATCCTCCTTCCTGACTTTCACCTGGTGGTAGCCTGTCCTCAGATCAATCCTGGAAAATACCCTCGCTCCGCTCAACTGGTCAAAAAGATCATCAATACGCGGCAGCGGATACTTGTTCTTGATTGTGAGGCTGTTCAGAGCCCTGTAGTCGATACACATCTGTATCGACCCATCCTTCTTCGGCACAAAAAGTACCGGAGCACCCCACGGAGAAGAACTAGATCTGATAAATCTCTTGTCCTGAAGCTCATCCACCTGCTTCTTCAACTCTACCAGCTCACTGTTGCTGACTCTATAGACGTGCTGGGATATCGGCTCCGCGCCTGGCACCAAGTCTATAGAGAACTCCACGTCTCTGTCCGGAGGTAACCCTGGCAACTCCTCCGGAAAGACATCCATATACTCCTCTATCAGTGGATGTAGCGACCTCGGCTCTACCACCAGGGCTCCGCAGAAGACTCCCTCGGTCTGCTCTGCTGCTCCTCTGGCAAACTGAAACTCTGGCTCACCTGGCGGACTGAACAAAACTCTGCCTCCACGACAATCTATACTAGCACAATGCGTACTCAACCAATCCATCCCGAGTACAATATCGTAGCTCAGAAGTGGCATTACGAGTAGGCACACACTCAACTCCCGGCCTCCCAAGGTAACTCTCCGGTCTTTGCAGACATCACTGACTAGGATGATACCACCCCCGGTCGTGATCTTGCAGAGTCTAGCTAAAGGTTCAGCAACAAGATGGTGTCTAACAGCAAAAGATACAGACACAAAGCTATGGGAAGCACCAGAATCAAATAAAGCAAGTGCTGGAATAGAATCAAGGAGAACAGAACCTGAGATAACGTCACCAACTGGCTCGGCCTCGTCCACTGTCAGGGCAAAAGCTTGCCCCTGCTGTCCTCCTCGGTGCTGCTGCTGGTGCTGGGCGAACCTCTGCTGCTGAGTCTGCAAAGGCTGACCTCTCTGCTGCGCTGCAGGTGCTCTGGCTGGTGCCCTCTGAGCGGCTCCTCCGCCATGAGCTGTACGGGCAAGCGCTGAAGGACAATCCTTCAGCTGGTGGTCTGCGGTGCCACACAATAAACATTTGCCCAGCCTTTTTCTGCATATGTCCCATCCGTGCCCTGGCTTCCTACAGAAAGGGCAAACGATGGGCTGCCTCTGGCCCTGCTGCTGACCCTGCCTCTGCTGCTGGGGCGCCTGCCGGAAGGGCGCCCGACCCTGACCCTGGTGCTGCTGGGTCTGCTGGAATGGCCTCTTGGTTGGGCCTGCACTGCTGCCTGCTCCTGAAGCATCTCTGCCCCTCTTCGTCTTCAGCTCCAAATCATCCTCAGCCCTCTGAGCGTCGCTGACAATCTGCTCGAAGGTCGCCTCGCGGTCGCTCCTAGTCAAGGACTTGACCGCCATGACTAAGCCCTTGCGGAACTTCCGTGCCTTCGCTGCCTCTGACAACCCCTCAACAAATCTGCCCAGACGGCAGAACTCCGCTGCATACTCATCCACTAGCATACTTCCCTGGACGAGCGCCTCGAACTGACTCTCTAAGGCACTGAGAGCCACGTCCGGGAAGAACTTCTCCTTGAAAAGCTTCTTGAAAGCCTCCCAAGTCAATCCCGGAGCTGCTATCCGCGTATCCGTGCGGAACCAAGTGAGGGCAAGATCGAACATCTGGCTGCCCGCTGCCTCTATCTGCATGCTGGCTGGGATCATCGCCAGCCTAAAGATGCCCTCTATATGCTCGATCCAGTCGTCGGCATACAGGATCCCCTCTGTGCCGCGGAACTCCTTAGGCCGCATCCTCTGAAAATTGATGATAGTACCCGGCCTAGGATACTGAGCCTGCTCTGGCTGTGGCTGGATCTAAGCCACTCTGTCGACAGCTGTCAAAGCCACCTGATGAGCATTCTCAATGCCCATCCTCAAAATATCTGCCTGGCGGTGCTGCGCATCCATCATCTCTCGGAAGAATACGAACAACTGCGTAGCATCCACTGGCGCAGGCGGTGGTGGAGGAGGTACCACCGGGACAACTGGGGTGGCTCTCGGATCATTGGGAGTAAGGGGATCTCCGAGAGAAACTGACGCTCCCTCAACCGCAGGAGTGGCGAGTGGAGCGGTAGCGGCTGCCGGAAGTCGAGCAGGTCGAGAGGTGGCAGACCTCTCGGTGGCAGCTGCTGGGGCGGTGCGCTGAGATCTGGTCTTCGGAGGCATCCTGAACACAGATCAAAAGAAGTCAATATAGTGCAAGAAACGATAACATCAAAGAAGGACAGTAACATTGCAAAAGAAAACAATTTCAGAAGAATTAAAGATAGCAAAAGGAAGTAGGAAGGGTCCTAGTTGTGATTGAGCACACTCTCTCTCAGCCTATATCCTATATCCTATAGCAGGTAAACTAAAAAGCAGAGACCTGCATGAGCCACCACCAAAAACGTGTCACGACCCGCACCCGAAAATCGGGCATGAGCCGTGGGTACGTCCAGCCTACGCCGCAGAATCGGCGGTAGAACGCTGTAAAGGTCCGTTCTAGGTCAACCATATCTATCTATATCTCACTGAAAAATCCGGCATGACCTCTCCAAAAGGAGGGCAAAACCACACAATATATATATGTGAATAAAATCCTCTCCAACAGGAGGGCAACCACGCAATATATATATATATCAATGATCTCAATCACAAAATCTAGAGGAAGAATATAAGCACGATATGATATAAACAAGGAAACAGAACCAAGAGAGCAAGACAATCCAAAATAATACAGTCCAGGTCTAAAAGCTACAATATCTCACAGAAGCACAAAAGAATAAGTACAGTCATCCAAAATACAACCCACTGGAAATAACCCAGGAAACCCACCTAGCTAACTAGGGTTCTATCGGCGTCTCCTCGGCGCACTCCTCCTCGATCACGGGGTCACAACAGTCGTCAATACCAGGCCCGTAGAACGTAGGGCAATAGTCCTCAGGATCCTCTGGAAAAAAATATGCCCAGTCAGGACTGGAGCGAAGTACATAACTCTGAAAGCAACTCCAAATACATGGTAAGGTGTATATGACGAGCAATAGAAAAGTAATCAAGATGCACAGGAAATAAATATATGCTGGAGCACAATAAGTAGCTGCAATGTAAACTGGAGAACAATACAAGTAGTGGAAAAGTAACTGCAGATGAGAAGCATGAATACTAGCTAAGTGCCTTGAGCACAAGTTCGTTATATGATCGGCTTAGGTTGCACATGAAGAACACTACGATAACTCTGTTATGCGTGAGTTGCATAATCGACATACACATGAATACTGTTTGGCTTTGATCATATAACCAACTCACTACTCCCCTCCCCCACTAATACCATTGGATCCAACCACAACACGCTACGTACATGATAGTAGCTCGCGTACACGAAGGCGAGAGCACAAGAAGCACATGATAGCACATGATAATCAATACCCGAAGCACATGATGAAATACACGTGATAGAGTACCCGCTGAACACGGTAAGGGGGATAGCACCTCATGACGGGATCCACTAGTACCAGCTCGTGTAATAAAGTGTCAGAATCAAGTATTGCAGTTCTAGAACAGGTGATATAAACGCTATCATGAAATGGAAACTATCAGAGGTAGGTACTCGCCTGATGTCCTGAGCAACTGATGAGGATCGAGGTCCGGACCGGTGTCGCAAGGACCTAATGCGAAAAGCAAGGATTAAACATGGTTCTAAGCATTTAAAACTGATATAAAATAATTAAAAATAGGCTTCTAGGGCTATTCTAGGTCGAACGGGTCAAACCGATGAAAATCGGGTCAAAAAGTCAACCCGGGGTCCAAAAAGTCAACTCTAGGTCAAAACTAGGTCAAACGTTGACTTTTACGGTCAACGGGGACAATTATGGTCAAAGCTAGGTCAAACTAGGGTGCCCCTGAAATTCTAGGTCAAACCGAGCTTATTAAGCTACTAAACTCACAAACTCGCCTAATCGAGATACCGGGATACCCTCGGTATCCGATACCTCGCCCTAGGCCACGCACCCCGCCTAAACCCGCTAAAACCTATGCTAGCACGCGTAATTATATATATATAAACATATAAAAATCACTCCCAAGCATTTCCTAGGCTAATGCTCAAATACCCCGCTCGAAACTCAATACCTTGAATATCTCAAGGTATCGAGATACCTCGGTATCTCAAGGTATTGAAGTTTCGCCCTAAGGCCCTCTAACTAGCTATCTAGCTATTAATTATGCACCTAGTTATTAATCTAGGCTAGGTAATATAGATATCTATCATATATTTATACATCTAAGTAGGTATCTACCTATATACATATACATATCCACACACACATATACCCATTACCCATTACCTTACCTAATCATAACATATATATATATATACCTATCAAGATATCTATATATATATATATAACTATAGGTATATAGATATCTATCTCTTAGATAGATAAAACTATCTATCTACCTATCTAGTATCTATCTATCTAAATACCTAGCTATCTATCTATTTATCCTACTATCTATCTACCTAACTTATTATCTATTACCTATCTATCAACATATATATATCTATATATCAAACTCTCTTCCTCCCTCGCTAGCTACTACCCGCTGCTACCTGCTATGCTAGCTGCTGCTGCTGCTTGTGCTGATGCTGCTGCTGCTGCCTCTTGGAGCTGCTGCTGCTGCTCCCTCTTCATACTGCTGCTGCTGCTCTGCCTAGCAGCAGCTAGCTGCTGCTGTTGCAGCTGAACTGCTGCTGCTGCAGTTCAGTTTCCCCCCCCTCCATCTCACATACACACACACACACACACACATCCATATATATACATATATATCACTATCTATATATATATATATATATATATATATATACATACACATATATAACTATATATATATAACTAGATACATATATATACACACCTATATGTCTATATACTAACACACACCTACACTCTCACAAACACACTAATACACACACTCACACACTAATACACACACACACACATAAATATATATATACATAGCTACATATATATACCCTTAATATATATATATCTACACACACTCTCAACTATATATATATACACCTATATATATATATACACATACACCCACACAAGCACACTTACACATATACATATATATATATACACATAGACATATACATATACAAGTACATAAATATAAATACACACATATATATATAAATATATATACATAAACACACATACATATATATAAATATATATATATATATAGACACATATCAATACAAACACAACCACGCACACAACACTCAAACCACACGTCATACTCACGCCCAACGACCCCGACACTCACCAATACCCTAAAATATATAAAATATAGCCCGAAAACTCTAGCACACACTCCCCGATACTAACCCAACGCGCGCACAAAGCCGAAACGAGGAAACCAAGTCGAAATGGCCGTTCGGTCATTTCGACGAACACGTGGTGCGCGGCTCGGAAAATCTCCTGAAACGCACACCAAACGAACTCGGAATCGGCCCAAAATTTACCCACGCGCTCTACACGATGTCTAGATCCTAGAAAATGCACTCCCACATCGATTCTAGGCCCGTGGCGGAAACGCACACGCACTTAGAATCGGCGACGACGAAAAGCCCCAATTTCGCCCGAAATGCCCGTTTCTCCGCGATGCGGCTTCCCGTGTCCGAACGGAGACACGCACTCACCCTCTAGACACCCGACAACGTCTACCTAGGTCCATCTAACCTAGGGCATCACCCAAAATTGGGCCAAATTCGGATTCCACCCGAATTCGACACAAAACCTAATGTCAAAGTTTCTAAACTCACCCAAACTAGTTCCAACTTCCTCCTACGGGTAGGGTTAGGGTCTAGGAGGGTTCTACAACACTAATTACACTACACAAAAATAATTAGGAAGGGGAAAGTTAGGTTTTACCTCTTGGGAGTTGGAATCCCAAGGCCAAGGTCTCCGATCTACTCCAAATCACCTCCCTCAAGCTCCAAGCCACCAATTCTAGCTCTCACACTAGATCTAAGCTCCTCACACCTAGGTTGGGGAAAATGCAAGGTGAGGGTTAGCTTAAGGAAGAAGGAATGAAAGAAAGAAAGAAGAAAAGTGGAAGAAAACTTACTTTGGAGGAAGAAGGAGAAGAAAGAAGAAGTGGAGAAGAAGAAGAAGTGAAGAAGAAGAGTGGAATGAAGCAAAGGGGGAAGGGGCTGCTGCTCCTTGCTGTGGGGATCGGGTGTGGTAGGTAGGGGCCGGCCAAATTAATAAAGGGGGGGTTTCACTAAGTTCCATATTCCCAAAACGTCCCTACTCACTCGGTTTTGGGTTCCGGGTTCCAAATGCGCTCAAACTAGTTCCAAAACTCTCCAACTAACCTCCTAAAAATAAAATAATAAATCTAAGCCCAAAATAATTCTCACAAGGGTACGGGCTGGGTCGAACATGGGTCCACTAGGGTCTGACATGGGTCCAGGCTAGCCAAAACCCTAAAACAATCAAAATAAAAATAAGACAAGCACTAATTAATTATAAATATAAATAATTAAATACAATACACTATTTATCAAATAAAAAAAAAATATAACCCTATTTTCTAGAATTAGGTAGTGACACGGCGGACAAGGGGAAGCAAAGAGAAGTGCGCTTCGATAAACCTGTGAAAAGAAGCGATAAACCTGTGAAAAATATTCCAAACAAAGGTTTTGAGAAGCCCTACAACTTCGACATCCTGGCCCAACTGGCTAATACACCAGCCAGGCTGTCCATCTTCGAGCTACTCAGGCTCTCCCAAGACACTCGTCTAGCCCTGAGTGAAGCACTGATGCAGATGGAGGTATGCTTGATCCAGCTCAAGTCCCCCGACGAAGAACCAGTGGCATGTCCTCAATGCCACAGTGTGATAGAAGTGGTCCCAAATATCACTTTCACCCAAGACGACATGCTGTTAAAACATAACAAGCATGACAGGCCCCTCTATTACACCGGGTACGTCGATTCCATGGAGGTCGATCGGATTCACATAGATTCGAGATCGTCAATCAGCATCATCCCTCACAGTCTGCTCAGACCATTGAGGATTCCTACCAGCGAATTGGCTTACACCTCCACTACAATCGTGGGTTTCAACGCCGGAAGAAGTAAGCCGTTGGGGAAGATTCGCCTGAGGATCCAGATTGGCAACCTCAGATCGGTGGCCACGTGTTACGTGATCGATTCAGAGGTATCCTACAATATTTTGCTGGGGAGACCGTGGATCCACGACCACAACATCGTTCCTTCAACTCTGCATCAATGTCTTAAATATGTAGCCCCCCAAGGAACAGTACAAACGGAGGTTGCCGACCTAAACCCGTTTAAAGGAGTAGAATCCTACTATTCCGATGCCGTGTTGTATTCTCAAGACCACACGGAAGAAGTGTCAGGCGAGATGGAGAAAGAATCCCACTGGGAGCCAGGAGAACCCTCTGCCGCACTACCACTGTCAATCAGAGTGAAAGGGCGAACCACTCGTCCAAAAGCCATGGAGCCTATGGCTATTCACCTGAACAAATCCAGGTCAGGGAAAAGAAGCAATTCTCCAGTGGTCACTCTGAACCAGAAGCCTCCACCTTTGGTCATCAACCTTCGGCGCAACGGGCAGCCGACTGATGTAAATGCGACCCAGAACGGAGTTCCAGATGATAATAAACATCCTATTTTCCAGTACGTTAACGCTCAAATTCCAAATCAGGAATCCACTCCCCGTAACGAGGTAGAGCCCATGGCACGAAGATTCTTGGAAGTTATGAACTCCTACCGTCCGTATGTCTGGGAAGTAGCGTCCTCATCCAACGTCGTCACGACATATGGACCACAGGAAGATTCTATCTTCATTGTCCCGCCTACCGGCAACAGCCAGCGTTCAATAGTCTTCGGCCACAGGCGCAATCAACCGGCTATCCAGAAAGATTCTTTCAATGACGATACTGGAAAAATGCAAGTTCACCGATACAGCCCGCAAGCGCTGAAGATCATGCAAAACATGGGCTACGACTTGAAGCGGAAGCCAGGCCTCAACTACGGAAGAGGCAGACGAACCCCGCCGCGTGGCGACCCCGGCTATCGACAAACTCGTTTCGGGTTAGGGTATCCACCTCTCTTACGACTTCCAAGTCAGACGAGGACATCTTTCCCTCTTTCCAGAATGGCTCGTCGCCCCCCGACTCACCTGATGCTCTCGAACAAACACTATCAGTAAATATGGTAGCGACGGATGCCTCAGAAGCAGATGAACAGGATTCTGAGCCGTTTGAGAATGACTCTTGGGCTCAACAAATGGATACGCAGTGGAAATTCTGCTTCGAGCAAAGAGAACCCCCCACCAAGGACAAAGTTATCCAAATTAATGTTGGGGGTGAACTTTCGTCGAAACCGATATTCATCAGTAACAATCTTTCCCCAGCTGAACGGGAAGAAGTTATTCAGCTGATAAAAGAATATATCGACGTCTTTGCGTGGAATTATGAGGACATGCCGGGCCTTGCCCGAATGTGGTATGCACGGGCAGCTTCTGCATGCTCTAAATCCCGTCGCACTGCGCTCAGTCGACCAGTCGCTACATCTAGACCTGCCAACGACTGAGAAGCCCACTCCTCTGCCAGAGCGAGTTTTTCCTTCAGCTTGCGGGCCCTCGTTGCGTTCCCTTCGTGCTCGGATCGGAGCTTCGTCTCAAGAGCGAGAGCCTCTTCCACGACAGCTTTTCTTTTATCCATCTCCAGCTTATGTGTTTTGATGGAGTTGTCCAGGCTTTCCAGCTGTGCAGAAAGCTGCGCAGTCATGAGGTCGTATCTGGCCTGGACCTCAGCATCAAAGCTGCCCCGAGTCAGTTGCAAGTATTCGTTAATGAGTTGCTCTAAACCATTAACCACCGCCTCCAGGGTGTCAGCTACCCCAGGATCGCCGAACTCCCTGACAGCCCCGATCGAAAACTGAGAAGTCTTCTTCTGGCACTCGAAATCTAGACTCTTCGCCAACACCATTGATATCATCGTTTTCAAACCGGTGTAAAAGAGGCTGGTATGTTGCTCGGTCAGCGCAACTAGATCCGATTGAACGCCAGGAGTGGCCACGATATCAGCAAGTCCCCCTCCGGGAATGATTACAGACGAAGTGGCCACAGCCGCCGCCTCGACGGGTGGTGCCACAAAAGGAGGTGCAACGACGACGGTCGATGTCATCAGCATACTCGCGAGAGGCGAAGTCACGATGACGGGTTCGTCCTCCTCTCGAGATGACAAAACCACTCCAGGCGAGCTGGCCCCCGAAGGTATTTCCTCCTCGAAGTCGAAAGCCTCCGTATCATCGCCAGGAGCCGGAGCAGAGCCAGAAGGTGCTTCAACGCTGTACTCCCCGTGGACGCCATCCCCTGAGAAAAGAACCAGAAAGTTGATATCAATATGTTGGTAATCTTTCTAAAGGGAGACATAAAGACGACATTTACCCGGAGCCAACGGTATATATGGCGCATCTGCAGCAGATGTAGCTAAACCACGCTTTAATAACGCAATACGAACTATCATACCTGGAGAAGGAGGTGGGCCAACCGACATCGCCCGGAGTTCTGCCAAGCCTTCACCGAGACACAGTCGAGGTTCGTTAACTGGAATCTTGCTAGGCGTGCTCGATGACACAGCGGAAGTTTTATCCGTTGCTGGTCTAGGAAAAGATTCTCCCATCTGCCGCGGCCACGAAGGCAATCTCGCTCCACTACCTGGAGCAGTAGCAACGACAACGACCTCTAGCGAAGATTCTCCGGCGCCGCCGGCCGAAACTGTAGAAGGTCCCTCTCTAAAAGGCGAGGAACCTCCAGTCAAAGAATCATCCCTGATATGGGGAGATGCAGGCTCACTCCTAGGAGCCTCAATACCAAGAATGCGGAGTGGAAGAGCAACCATCTCCTTCCTCCTCTTACGAAGAGAAGCTTCCTTCGGGGCAGAAGCCCGTCGCTTCCCGGAAGAGACTACCAAAGCCCCCACAGGCGGAGGCACTTCACACCTCGGCACCGACACCAGAGGCTCATCCGGAGTGCCAGACTCCTCACCCTCGTCTGAAGAAACCGAGGGGACTTCAACTCTTCCCCCAGGCTTGGGAGAAGGCACCCTGAAGCTTCCACGCATGTCAAAATCGCGATGGAAGGTGTTGATCGCCACATAGAACTGGGCGTAAGAATGGAGAATGCGGAGCTCCGTGGAGGTTGTAACGACCGACACAATGAAGATTGCTCCCATACACCCCATGATAAAATATTGCCACCCTCTGGCTCCATCAATGAGTCCGCCCCTGGACCTAAAGCTGGTGATGGCATTGCCCACGTGCAACTGATCGTACCCAAACTGCCTGGCGAACCGACTACGCAAGTAGGGCTCGAAGAAGTAATGGTCTTCGCTCCTGTACAACAGATGGGAGGGTCTAATGCAGACCAACCAATTGAAAGCTTCCGGAGAAAGATCGGTCTTCTCTCCACCTGAATCCTCAAGTCTCGTCCCTGATTGCGATGTACAGGAGGGGGAGTACAGAGGAGCTTCCAGCCGTGACTGAGGTTCAACACCAGCCGACAATCCAAAGTTGTGTTCATATTCCAAGGAGAGTCCTTGTAGTTCGGCAAGAAGTTACCCCCCGAGATGCTACCAGAGCCGGGAGACATCACCCGGGGATTGTGGAGAATTAACCATCCCATCAAGTACAGGTATGGTAATTCCACCCGGGGAAAACTCTCACGCCGAGCTTCATCGACGAGCAACCCATCAGTCATGGCTCTCAGGCCAGCCTGTATACGGCACACCATGGCAGGAAGCAAGCCCAGTCTTGCCCCGAACACCAGACGCACTGCCGGCCATAGGATATTCCGGTGAATGCGGTCCGCGGACGCAGTACCGGGCACTACTACTCGACACAGCCATATCGAGAGGAAACCGGCCAGCTGGGCTTCCTTAGACAGAGGCCTGCGGCAGCGCCTCAAGTAACTGTAGGCCTTAGTTCCTTCAGTGTACTTTCCTAGCCCTTCAACGAGAATCTGATCTGGAGCTTTAGCCTCCTCCATAAGATCCTCAACGACCTGGGCACTAAGTACGCCCAAACTGTTCACGGGCTCATTCTTGCCCCCCGAGACTTTCTCCGACTTGGCGGTCCTGGCTCGGTGGAAGAAGAGGTAGGACATCCACTTGGTGGTGTGAGCCAAATCAGAAGGCTCGTTATAAAAAGCGGTACACGCGAAGTATTGACACATCAGCTCCTGATACACTTCCGCCACCCGAGGGTCCAAGTCCCCCAACTCCTGGTTGGTGGAAACATACTTTTCGTATGGGGTATCCCCCATCGACAGTCTCGAGACCATTGCCATCTCATGGAGGGCCAATCCCAACTCCCCCAGTGGAGTGGCGAAAGTCCCGGTGAGCGAAATGTATCGCTCCATCAGTGCCAAGAACAAGTTAGGGTTGGGAGGCAACCCAACACTAGTCGCACTCACAGCGGCATACAGTCCAATGCCCTCCAGTTCTCTCCGAAAGTGCTTCAAAGCCCAGTCAACTAGGCAAGTCCATCGGAGGTTTGTTGGTGTGATCCACCCGTTGCACCGAGGATTCTCCTTGGGATATACCCCACCTCGTCCCATGAAGTCGTTGCAGAAGGTCGGCAATTGGACCGGCTGGATCACTGAGCTGTCTTCACTCGGGACACTGCCCGGGCACAGTCCCCTGAATAGCGTCACAACGCCGGAAGGGCGACTGACAAACGACCCCTGGTCAGCCCCTTTCAGATAAAAGATCTTCCCCGGCTTGCCGTGAAGATCGGGAGTCAACGTCCACGACATCCTCCTGGGATGCGTCGCATGGAAGAAAGCTGAGATGGGATAATCCCTCGGCATCGTTGGCAGATACAAATCCAAATTCTCGGCAGGAAAAACCCAGGGTTCCCTCTTGGGCTTCGTCTGGGACTGTTAATCAATCATGTCCCCAAAGAGGAAAGCCGGCTTTATGTACTGCTCCCCGTCTACGTATGTCAGGGGCTCCTCGTTGATCATGTTCAGCAGCGTCCGCTCGCCCTGAGCCGATATCAAAAACTCCCTTCCCTCAGGATACTAGGGTCCGGAGATGGGAAATGCCACGTGGGACAGATCCTCCAGATAGTTTGAGTGAAGCATCCCGGCAGCGGAACCCATCACCTCGGCCAGTGGAGACTCACCCAAATCAACTGTAAAAGTGCAAGAAAAATATGTCATTACAAATCTTGCACAAACATATAGACCAAAGAAACGACAGTCTGTGCTCTACGCCAAGATTGCACAAATTTGGTCCTTTTACGCCGGAAGTCCCCTTCACAAGCGTAAAACTCAAATTTTACGATATACGCCAATTTTCGTTAGCCAGAGCTTTTACGCTCGGAACTACGAAAATATAGAGTTTTTACGCTGGCACATTAGAAATGTGGGCATAAAAGATGAAAATGCCTCCGTGCATCATCTTCCTCAAAGAGGCTATCACACAGAAGACGACCTAGCGCGGTCACGTTCAACGCGTGCGAAGGATATTTTTTGTCATTTTTGTCATCCCAAAAGGCTCTACCTCTAAGATCGGGTGCGCTGCTCGTCGACGGGATACTTCGCTCAGAGTGAAGTTCACCTTGCCCGACCAAAGACTCCCTCGCTGGGGCAGAAGAATGAGAAGAAGAACCTATGCTCTTTCCCTTAGTGGAGGGGGTTTGTTTCGGCGTAATTTCTGAAGACTCGAAGTGCTCGGAGAAGGAACGAAGAAAAACTCGAACAGTCGAAAGCTCTCTTTCGCAGAAGACGGATAAAAAGTTTTTCTCTCAAAGGCTTGGGATATATATAGAGTTCGAGTCGACTCCTCGAATCCTCGGACGGACTCCTCGAGACCCTAACCAAATCTCGCAATTAATAAGTGGTTATGATTGGATGCTATGTCAGCCCACTACTCTCAAAAGACAGACAGTCAGCAAATTCGAAAAATTCTTCGCGCAAAGCAGTTCGACGGTTTCTACGCTAAAGGAGCTTTCTACGCTCGACCGCAACAGATCTACGGTTTTATGCTCGCAAGCTATAAGTTTATGATTTTTTGCCCGGATGCCTTTTGTGCTCGGTAGCTTTTATGCTCGAGAGGCAACAAACCTACGACTTTACGCTCAACAGATACCAAATCGATGATCTCATGCTCGGTGGCGCTCAGTTTACGCTCAGAAGCAACAGATCCGCAAACTTCACGCTCGGAGAATTTTTTTTTCCAGGAGCTACAGATCTACAGTTCTACGCTAAAGGAGCTTTCTACGCTCGACAGCTACGAATCTACGGCTTTACGTTCGACAGCTATAAGTCTATGGTTTTACGCCCGGATGCCTTTGTGCTCGGTAACTTTTATGCTCGAGAGGCTACGAACCTATGACTTCATGCTCAGGAACCACAAGTCTACGATTTCATGCTCGATGGTGTTCTACGCTCACAGGCTACAGATCTCCAGTCCTACGCTAAAGGAGCTTCTACGCTCGACAGCTACGAATCTACGGCTTTATGTTCGACAGCTATAAGTCTATGGTTTTACGCCCGGATGCCTTTGTGCTCTGTAGCTTTTATGCTCGAGAGGCAACAAACCTACGACTTCATGCTCAGGAACCACAAGTCTACGATTTCACGCTCGATGGTGTTTTACGCCCAGAGGCTACAAGCTGATGATTTTACGCTCCACGACTTTTTGCATATCCGAACAGTCCCCGAAGCGGTCAATTGCAAAGAGTTCACATAGAAGATACTCGTTCTTGACCCCAAAGTACCCGAAACATACAGAGTTCAAACATTGAGAAATTACTCTTCTCGGGTCCAAAATTGGAGGTTCATCCAGACTCCAGTCTGAACATCTCGTTTATCAAGATGGCAAACTCAGTTTGACAGACAAATCCTCGACCCTGTTCCAAGGGAGTTTCGAGAGGTCGTTCTTGAAGACGAAGTCTGAACAAAATTTCTGCTCATCAGAAGCAGCAGTTCAGAGCTCTACGCGGTCCCTCAGTCCTAGCAACAGGACAGTTCTAAATGTTCAAAAATGCTTAACAGCGTTCTATGGACTGTTCGCTACGCGTAAAGGACCGGGCCTAATACTCTTCTTATCAGAGTTGGCGTAAAGAATCAGACGTGTCAAAGCTACACATATTCAGACTTCACAGCAACGTATGGCAAGATGATCATATGAAGAAGAAGACGATTTTATTAAAATCAAAATTATGATTACATATGAGGGAAATCCAATCTACAAGGGTTTTTTTCCTCTATTTTTTATGATTACATCTGAGGAAAACTCCGTCTACAAAGGAGATCCCCCCTCGTCGTCTGAAGATTGCCCAGAAGCTGTTCTGACAGGTTCTCGCTGGGCATCAATTCTTCATCCATCTTCTCCAGCAGTCAATCAGTTCCAGCAAACTGACTGACATGGCAATGACCAACGGCGGGAGGATACAGAACTGGGCCTGCATAAATTATGCAGATCCCATGCTCCGTGCGTCGCTCAAGCCGGGACAGAGCAAGTCTGTCTGACTCTCATCACCGGAGGCAACGGGAGAAGACACCACTTGCAAGCGGTGTGGTCAAATACGACCCTTCCTCTCTCCTGGGCAAACGCCATACAAAGTTGCTGATTATCCCGAGCAAGGGAGGCTAAGATGTCCTTCCATGATCCATCGTTGTAGTAGACACTTGCTCGAAGATGCCGTCTTTTTCGGCTCCCTACATGCTGGAAGAACATGATCTCCTTCTTCCTCAGGTCGACCCGACGAACTCCGGCGATCATCTCTGCATGGTGATGGGAATGTGGGGAGAACAGGTTAACCCCCCAGCCTTTTTATAGGCGAAAGAGATCACAGCAGTCCCCAATAAATCTGCCATAAAGTCCGCATCGACCGTTTTAACGCTCCATTCAGAAACGTTTTGAGTTATGAGGGGCCGTTCATGCTTCATTCAAAGCGTTTCAAATTCCGAGGAATTTAAAAGCTTTGAAGGGGGTCTTGTAGAAGCATAAAAAATATGCTGGGAGGAGCTATGCAGCATACTGATGCAGAGCAGCATAAACAGAGGCCTTCAGAGCCATCTAGCGTACAAGCAGAGCTTTCTCCGCTAAACACAACGTGAAGTACAAGCTCAAAGGACCATCCGCGTAAGTGCAGTACGTCCAGGCCGCTCCAGCGTAAACAGGGTTCTTCATCACCTCCATGGCGTAAAACTCAGCAGATCCCTAAGCAGCGTTAAAGCGTACGAGGAACGCTTCGTCTTCCCCGAAATGAACCTGTCAAGTTACGCAGTGAACCTGACCTCTGACTTTTGACAAAAAGTTCTGCACGGCTACCCAGACGACGGCTGAAAACGAGGACAGACCCCTCGGGACCCGCACCACCGTATGATAGCGGATCTCTGCATTTAATGCAGAGGATTTGGTTAAAATATCACCGAACCGTCGTTTACTGACGTCCCCTCAGCATAAACTGCTCTTTCGCGTACAAGGGGATACGCTACCTTGTTTTACACAGGAAAATATGAGCTATTTTATGCTCCACAGTAGATAAACCGCCTGCCACGTCAAAAGCTGCACTTCGTACGGGGCTCGAGGCACGTCTCTACGTCTAATTGTACAGAGCGGTGACAGTTTCTCTCAAGGCACGCCTCTGCTACGGATGCACAGAAGGGCTGCAGACCTTCAAAACACGCCTCCGTATTTAATGCACAAGATGGTGGCAAATCTGTGCAAGAGATTTGATTATATCTTTAAAAGTCGTAATTCCGGCTAAGACGTCCACATCAGCACTCTGGCACGGTACGCAGCGGCTTCTATGCCCATTCAAGATCTGTGCTCATTCGGCTTCTACGCCCATTCAACTTCAAACGCCCACTCAGTCTCTACGACCATTCAGCTTAAAACTCCCACTCAGTCTCTACGACCATTCGGCTTCTACGCCTACTCGGCTTCTATGCCCATTCGGCTTCTACGCCTACTCGGCTTCTATGCCTATTTGGCTTCTACGCCAGGGTGACAGTCATTTGGCTTCTATGCCTATTTGGCTTCTACGCCTGCATTTTGAGTTATCTTTTGTAATGCAATTCAATAGCCGAGAAGGCGCATCAATGTAAACTCTATGTAAATTACTCTGAATTATCAATGAAAAAGCATGTTTCTTCCGCATTTGTGTTCAAATTTCTGTGAATGTGTTTTATCAATTATGTTTTAAAATGGGTTCCTAAAACTGCAAGTTCTTGCCTTGTGCGAGCGCAACCCCAGGCTCGTACGGCATCACGCCCCTAGCGAGGACGAATCGGTTCCGTAAAGGATCCGGCGAGGACGAATGACCCTTTCGGGATCGGGGCATGACATATTGGTATCAGAGCACTGCTGTACTTCATTGGAGTTTCAAAAGAATATAAAGGAGTTTGATGCGCCTCTAAATTGAGTTACGTTCGGCGTCTGCTGCATCAGATGAGTCGCCTATACAATGAGCCCGTAGATATAAAATCTATCGATTTTGGAGTGTTAACAAGCTACTCACTTTTGTAGTAATGGCTAAGAAAAACACTGCCGCTGCAAGCAGTGCTCAGCCTATCCAGAGCGATCCGACAAGTTCTGGAGAATCCGGAGGGGCGGGTTCAACCGGTATGGCAAAACGGCTTATGCATCGCATGGAGGTGCAGCAAAAACAAGCCGTTACGCAACAGGCACAATTTGCTTCTCAGTAGAAGCAGATGGATACCATGATGCAACTGATTGCATCCTTGGTACCAAGCAACGGGACTGCCACTGTGACTCCTTTCACGCCGCCGGCTGTGGCGGTAGAGGATGAGTCGGAAGAAACTCAGCCTTCAGCTAGGAACACCTGCCGAGCAGCGGAGTTCACAAAAATGCATCCACCCACGTTCAACGGACAAGCGGAACCGGACGTGGTATTGGGATGGATTGCTAAGCTGGAGGGACTCTTCAATCTGGTTGGCATCTGGGGATCCAAGCGAGTGGCCTGTGCATCGGTTCAACTGGAACTGCGTGCGCATGATTGGTGGGAGGCAACGAAGCAAGGGATTTACGATGCCAATCCCAACTGCAAAATCACTTGGGAAATATTCAAATCAGCCTTCATTGAACAATACATTTCCAAGGCCGTACGACAACAAAAAGAAGACGACTTCAGCAATCTGGTCCAAGGAAGTTTGTCTGTGGATGATTATGATTCTGTGTTCGCTAAGCTGGCCAAGTTTGTGGGGCACTTCCTGCCTAACCAGCTGGCGTGGTGCTATCGCTTTCAAAAATGTTTGAATGATGAGTTGCGTAGGGACGTCATCAATCAGAAATGTCAAACCTACAGGGAATGCTACGAAGCAGCCCCAGGCAGCGAGTGGATCTTTGGGCGCTGTCCCCCAAAGGCAGAGGTGCAAACCCCCCGTACCAACAATAATAAACGACCTCAGAAAATAGGAGGGTCTGGAGCACAAAAGCGTTTGCACATGTCAGATCACAGGGGTCAAACTCAGGCACCGAACTGTACCAGGTGTGACAAATCAGGGCATCGAGTAAACGAGTGTCGGGTTACTAGATATTTCAAATGTGGTCGTCTGGGCCATAAACAATTTAATTGCCGGGAGGGTAAGCCGAATCAAAACAACAGGAATAATCAGAACAAGGAGCCTCCAGCAAGTGATGCCAATGCTGTGCCAGTAAACCCGCAACGTCAAGGTGCTCAAGGCCGAGTCTATGCCTTGACTTGGGATGAGACATCTGTCTCTAAAACGGTCATGACAGGTACATTACTTTTTAGAGAACTGCCCGCTAGAGTCTTATTCGATTCAGGTGCTACGCATAGTTTCATATCTGCTGATTTTACTGTTGAGCATAAATTAGCTTCTACTCCCTTGACTATGAATCTTTGTGTAAGCACACCTTCGGGAGTTGATATGCCCGCCCATGCGATCTGTAGGGATGGTTATATTTGCATCGGAGGAAGGAAGCTTTTCTTAGATTTTATTGTACTAGACATTAATAATTACGATATTATTCTCGGGATGGATTGGTTGGGTGCTTGCCATGCAACAATCGAGTGCGCGGAGAAGCGAGTCGTATTTCGTCTACCCGACGAGACAGACTTCTACTAATCGTGCAGCGCTGCACCGAAGACGGCAATGGTGATATCAACAATTTCGGCTAGGCGTATGCTGCATTCGGGTTGTGAAGGGTACTTAGCTTCAGTTCGAGACACCCGGCAGGAAAGTGCAAATGCAGCTCAGGCTGATGTTATAGCAGATTTCCTCGACGTGTTCCCGGATGAACTGCCTGGAATGCCTCCTGATCGTGAGATCGAATTCAGCATCGACACATTTTCGGATGCGCGACCGATATCGAAGGCACCTTATCGAATGGCCCCAGCAGAGCTGAAAGAACTTAAAGTTCAGTTACAAGATCTGTTGGACCGAGGATACATATGTCCAAGCATTTCTTTGTGGGGTGCTCTGGTACTGTTCGTGAAAAAGAAGGATGGATCCATGCGGCTGTGTATTGACTACCGAGAATTAAATAAGGCAACCGTTCGGAATCAGTACCCATTGCCAAGGATAGATGACTTATTTGATCAACTGTAAGGTGCAACAGTTTTCTCTAAAGTTGATCTCAGGTCAGGGTATCACCAGTTGAAAATCAAACCCGAAGATATTCAAAAATCTGCGTTCAGGACCCGTTACGGACACTATGAGTTTTTCGTGATGTCGTTCGGCTTAATGAACGCCCCTGCAGCTTTCATGGATCTGATGAACCGCGTGTTTCGGTCGTACGTAGACAAGTTTGTCGTTGTATTCATCGACGACATTCTAATATATTCCAAGAATGAGGCGGAACACAAGGAATACCTGAAGATCGTGTTGCAGACATTACGAGAACATAAGTTGTTCGCTAAGCTCAGCAAGTGCGAGTTCTGGTTGAACAGCGTGGCGTTCCTTGGTCATTTCGTCTCGGCAGAAGGCATCGCCATAGACCCAAAGAAAATATAGGCGGTGGTGGACTGGAAACAACCTACGTCAGCCAGCGAAATTCGAAGCTTTCTCGGCCTAGCAGGATACTACCGTAGGTTAGTGAAAGATTTCTCTAAAGTGGCCTCATCTTTGACTCGCCTTATTCAGAAAGGGATTGTATACAATTGGAGTGATGAATGCGAAGCCAGCTTTAGTGAACTGAAGCGGCGTCTTGTTTCAGCTCCGATTCTTGTACTTTCGGATGGGGTAGAAGAGTTTCAGATATACAGTGATGCTTCAGGACTCGGATTGGGATGTGTACTCATGCAACGGGATAAGGTAATATCGTACACCTCCAGGCAACTGAAGCCGCATGAGAAAAACTACCCGACACACGATTTGGAATTGGCGGCGATTGTATTTGCATTAAAGTTGTGGAGGCATTATCTTTATGGTGTTGCTTGCAAAATCTTCACAGATCACAAGAGCCTCAAGTATCTATTCACCTAACGGGAATTGAATCTCGCAGCGGCGTTGGCTAGAACTTATTAAGGACTATGATCTAATGATCGCGTATACTCCGGGCAAGGAAAACGTCGTTGCTGGTGCTCTTAGTCGAAAGCACGTGGGCTCGTTATCTATAAACAACCGTTTACTTCGAGATCTTGAGGCGATGGGCATCGATTTACGAGTTCGGCATCAAGGCGTGCAACTGGCACCACTCCATCTTGAACCGAGTTTACGTGATAGAATCAAGTCAGCTCAGGAGGGCGATCAGTTCCTAGCGAAGGTGCGCGGATTGATCTCGACGGGAAAGATGTCTGACTTTGTGGCAGGCGAAGATGGGGCCTTACAAATGAAAGGAAGGCTATGCGTCCCTAGCGACCCTGAACTCCGGAGGGAAATTATGGCAGAAGCACACTACGCGAAGTATTCTTTGCATCCGGGGAGCACTAAGATGTACAAGGACTTACGCGGTACCTTCTGATGGCAAGGTATAAAGCGGGATGTGGCGACCTTTGTGTCACAGTGCATGGCCTGCCAACAGGTAAAAGCTGAACATCAGAGGCCCGACGGGGAGATGCAAAACCTCGCTATTCCCGAGTAGAAATGGGACAACATCACTATGGATTTCATTATGGGATTTCCGAAGACGCCACGGGGGCATGATGCGATTTGGGTCATAGTTGATCGTTTGACCAAATTAGCCCAATTTTGTGCCTATAAAAGTTGCGTGGAGCGTCGATCGGTTAGCAAAGATCTACATAGACGAGATTGTCCGATTACACGGAGTGCCTGCTTCTATCGTCTCTGACCGTGACGGACGCTTCTTATCTCGTTTTTGGACTAGCCTACAGTCTGCTTTGGGAACCAAGCTACAGTTCAGTACCGCATACCACCCCCAGACTGATGGCCAAACAGAGAGGACAAATCAGATACTTGAAGATATGTTATGGCTGTGTGCGATCGATTTAAAGACTAGTTGGGATACGCACCTTCCGTTGGCGGAGTTTGCGTACAACAACAACTACCAATCGAGCATCCAGATGGCACCGTACGAAGCACTCTATGGGCGCAAGTGTCGATCTCCAATCTGTTGGGACGAAGTCGGCGAGCGGCAGGTACTCAGGCCAGAGCTGGTGGAGCAAGCAGTCGAGAAAGTTCGCTTGATTCGGAAAAGACTCCGCACTGCGCAGAGCCAACAGAAAAGCTATGCCGATACTCATCGCAGGCCCTTGGAGTTCATGGTCGGGGATCATGTCTTCTTGAAAGTGATGCCGATGCATGGAGTGATGCATTTCGGCGTGAAGGGCAAACTGAGTCCCAGGTTTGTCGGGCCCTTTGAAATACTAGAACGGGTGGCAGCTGTGGCATACCGAATTGTACTACCTCCCGCCTTGGCAGGAGTGCATGACGTATTCCACGTTTCTCAACTTTGGAAGTATGTGCATGACTCGAGTCATGTAGTTAGCTTCGAACAGCTAGAATTGTGCACGGATTTGTCATACTCAGAGGAGCCGACGCGGATTCTGGATCGTAAGGACAAAGTACTTTCCAACCGTACGATGTCCTTGGTTCGCGTGATGTGGCGGAACCATACAGTTGGGAAATCAACCTGGGAAGTCGAATCGGAGATGAAGGAGAAGTATCCTTCGTTGTTCATTGAGTCGGAGGTAAGGCTTGTTTTTAAGTTTCTGGTCAAAACTTTTTCTTAGTGGTATATTATGTAGTGCCTCAAATCCCGATCCAACCGGGACGAGCACTATGTAATTGGGCTTGTGGCTAGTCCGTCTGAGTCATAACTTAGATCTCGACATCTTCTTGCCACGGACAAAATGCGATGATCCTTTCCAACTCATGGAAAGGTCTCTATTGAAACGAGTCCAATAGCTTTCGTGTTTTGGTTGCTTGGTTTTTCTGATTTGCCGCTTGAGGTTTTGGATTTGGTGTTGCTTTCGATTTGCTTGTTTTTCGCTGCTGGTTTTATAGTTTGGAGCTTGAGGTTTTGGGGAGTTCGGCAAGGAAATATAGGCAAGATTTCTAACTCGGTGCTTGTGATGTTTCAGGTCCGCGTAACTGACGTTTGATTATCGCTAGCGAGATTCCTAGTTTCAGCCTCTTTTCCCTTAACAAGTGAGTGGTTTGGTCCCTTCTTTCCTACTTCTTTATGCCAACATCTCTAAGTTTCAATCGTTCACTCGATGATGCCCGGTTGGACGCCTAGGAAATCCTTAGCCACAGGCATGCCAGCCACTAAGAAAGGAATATGGGATTTGTAGACTAATTTATCATATGCTTGCACAACTTATAATTTGAGCTTGTTTATAAGGAAAGTTGGTTGTTGGTGGTGGCCTGGTGCCTCGGATAGAGTTTTGGACTCATGGGATAACTGAATCGGAACACCGCTTGAGAAAATATGAACTGTTGCATGAGATATATATGTTGCTGCTTTACTTCTTCTGTTTATTTTGATGCATTGTATGTAATATGAATTATTTCATGCATTTGCATGGTCTGGGACAACTTGTGCACAGGGTTTGGCATTTCCTCGAAATGACTTTTTGGGGCACTGGAACCGTATCGATCCGGAGGAAAATATTTGATTCGTGCTCGCACGATGCATAGCGGGACCTCCAGCAGGGCTTGCTACCCGGGCTGATAGGGTGCGCCGCTAATGCTTGAAATATGTCCCTAAGGTGTCGATCACACCAATGACCACATAGAATAGAACGTATGCTAACTTATTATCTTGTGCAGATGGTAAGTATACCTGTGTTTCGTTTCAGGGAAGGCGTGCATCGATTGAGTAAGCAATCGGTGTACTGGTTGGATTTAATGCTATTTTTATTCCTATCAAAACATGCAACTGATATGAATTGATTTCACTTGCTTCCTTATAGAAGCTATCTTAATGCATGCTCGCCCCTAACAAGCTAGTATCGATTTAGTCGAGTGGGTTCATCCCGCTCACCAGTACAAGTTGAGTAATGACCCATATTTTGGGCAACTATTTCAGGCAATCAGACGGTGTAATGCTAGTGCACAGCGAGGAGGCGTTAGGAGCACCTCTATTTTGAAGTATAGTTGGAGTCAGTTCATTTTGGAGGCATGGACTTCAATCTATACAAGGGCGTAATGTGCAAACGACGTGGACTATCTGACGGAGCGTGCCCTGCATTTTGAGTTATCTTTTGTAATGCAATTCAATAGCCGAGAAGGCGCATTAATGTAAACTCTATGTAAATTACTCTGAATTATCAATAAAAAAGCATGTTTCTTCCGTATTTGTGTTCAAATCTCTGTGAATGTGTTTTATCAATTGTGTTTCAAAATGGGTTCCTAAAACTGTAAGTTCTTGCCTTGTGCGAGCGCAACCCCAGGCTCGTACGGCATCACGCCCCTAGCGAGGACGAATCGGTTCCGTAAAGGATCCGGCGAGGTCGAATGACCCTTTCGGGATCGGGGCGTGATAAGTGATACTACTACTACTACTACTACTACTACTACTACTACTACTACTACTACTACTACTACTCCGGATACAGAAACACTACAGAAATATAATATATACATATATATAGCGTGTGCAGAGGAGCCCGAACGTCTAGTAGTTGTCTTTCCCTTCCCAAGCGGTCAACGATTGTGCGCTGAACCCGAACCTCTATCTAGCAGTCTCGTCATACCGAAGTAACTATCAACAAACGCGACCCTAAGGTTGTCCCAGATTCTGGTCATGCTGTCAGTACCAGGATACAAGAAATCTGGCATGATGACAGTGTCTGGATGTGTCCTAGGGTTATGATGTAACTAAGTAAGTACATCATGGTGTTGCGAATATCTATCAATCGTTACCAAACGTCACCGAGGAACGTCTACACCCGATTATGTCCCGGACGAGAGGTAACGATTCTAATCCAAACGTGCATAATGCATATAATAATTAAATATCTGGTAACTGAAATAAAGGGTGATAATGTACACTTGCTTGGATCCGGCTGCTGAAGATGGGGCTCCGGTACAACGTCCAAGTCCGCGGGTCCCGTAGTACCTAGAGACGAGATACAAGCTCAATCAATAGATTATCACGAGGCTAAAATAAGATGTGACACACGTCTAGCATATGTTTAAACCTCTGTTACAACTCACATAGATACTAAGCTAGAGAGTTGACCAAAGTTGACTAAAGGTATGTTACATCTACTCCGGTTAATCACTTGTATAATATCATCAAACAAATCCTCAATCCTACTATTCATCAAGGTTCTTATCAGCAGTTCGAGCCATGATAAATCCTTAGATTTTTCTCCGGTGTTCACAGACGTTAACATGCACATTTAAATATCATCCTCGAAGAAATTAATAATTTATTTATTAAACCTCATAAACATTATTTTATTATTCAAACACCCTCTCACAGATACATAACTCACAAATACATATTTATATCCCTCAATCGATTTCGTCAGTAGTAATCAAATCCTCAACCAATGAACAACCTAATGATATCACACACTATTTCATATTTATTTAACCTACTCCTTGATACCCATCACAAATCATAACATAAAACCCTAAGTACTATATATATATTCATAACCATCAAATGCATGTAATAAACCCTAAAATCTCACATAGCATTTATAAACCCTACTCTCAATATATATCTCATTCTCAACCCTAACTCAAGGCATAAACATAAACCCTAACTATGATAGATATAAACCCTAAACAATAATACACTACACATGGAGAGGGGGAGTATTTACATTGGCGGCGGTACGACGGTGCGAGGGTGGATGTGGTGGTCGTGATGGAGGCAGCGGGTAGCCGACTGAAGGTGGTGGTCGTGCTGGAGACAGCGGTGTAACACCCCGTTCTGTTCTAGCGGACTGCCAGTTCAAACAAAAAAAGTGCAACTGTCCCGACCCTCTTTGCCTCAAACGAGAAGCAAAGGATATCCAGACTTGTCCTTACAGGATCTCGGCTTAGGCTTTCAGATGCTCGCTTGATGTATCGCTCTACCGAGGCGAATCATCGCTAAGGTGGGTGGCTACGGTGAACTTGTCTTTGCTTAGCCAGCACACATAAAATCTGGAATGTTCATGCTAGTCGCTAGGTGATTCACCCCCTGCATGCTAATAAGAATCCAACGCACCTAGCTAAGGGAATAATCCTAACTTGTATTGCTTATGCTAGAACATGGAAATTAAAATACTGCTTATATTCGGACCCTCGCATGCTAAGTCCCCTAACGGTTTCATCTTTCGGCTTACCTTCGGGTCCGAGCAAACGTGCCCGCTTATGTTCCTTAGAACGTGCGCTTGTCTGTTTACGAATGTTTAATATGATTGTATTGTGCATGCATTCCTGTTAGCCAGGAGACTATCTAATAGTCATTCTGTGCGATTGAACCTGCAAGTATTCGGTACCGTTAGGTCACCCAAGGCAAATCCCCGAACCAGGGGAATGCAATCAAGGCAAGTTAATCACTGTACAGAATCATGATTCAAGCATCTCCTATACTCCTGCTCTACTGTACTCTTATTCTACTGTACTCCTGTTCTACAGTACTTGTGTATCTCGTGAACTTGGAAAAGACCCTGACCTGCATGTCGCGGACAACTCAAAAACGAGGCATAGTTCCACGGACGGTCTCCGGGGCACTGGGGCCGCTTCGATCCGGATGGAACTCCACTGTAAAGCCTACTGTACTGGACGGGATGACGTGTAGCACATATTATTCTTTTGCTGCATACCATTCTCTCCACGGCTAAACTGTACTGTATAGTCTACTGTACTAAACGAGATGGCTTATAGCGCCCACTGTACTTTCGCTACAAACCATTCATTTATGACTATTGTCCATAATGGCTATGCCAGCGACTCATGTTCATATTGATAAGTTATCCTCGCTTAGCGGCTATTCGCGTGCGAGTTATTACATCGTATCAAGAAATAACTGAACACCTGAACGATCTTGAAATAACAATACTTGTGTTTGCATATGCTATGCTCCTGAATGTTTATACTTGCCCGTGCTCGAATTAACAATGTTTGTCTTAGAAAGGGAAGGCCAAATGGTAAGTCTCATCGTGTTTCCTCTCATGTCGCACGGCGCACTGCCACACGAGTTTAGGCTATTCAATATTTGCATGAAACTGATCCTAAGGCAACTAGAAAGACAACTTAATAGTTGTGCACAGAACCTGTATTACGTGTTTGGATTTGTCGAGTGGGCGAGTAGCTTCCCCACCAGTGCATTCAATGTACTGATAATCCACCAGTTTGTATGCAGGTTACGGGAGAACCTCGTTCGGTGGAGATGCCTCCTTCGTGCGTGCTAAGGTGTGGAGATCACTCCGAAGCAACGGTGCATCCAGAACAGAAGCACATATACAAGACATAATATTGTGAACATCGCCTGAATATCACCAGATCATCGCCTGTACAATCATTCCACAATTATAGCCACTTGGCATGCTTTTACTGTTTCAGAGAGAGGCTTGACTACTTATAATCTAGGCTATACGCCGCCTGTAATACTTGTTCATATCAATAAAAGAGCTTGCTTTACTTCAACTTATGTTTCAATGCTTCCGCTATATTGTCAACTCAGTGAACTTGTTACCGATCGCCTATGCGTTCATGACTCCGCTGCACTCGGACAATCTGTGCGTCTCTGTAGCTTAGAACTCTTACCGCCAGCCAATGGACCACGGCCTTGCACGAGCGTGGCTCACGATCGTGCGATATCACGCCCGGATGGGTCAAGCGATCGTTCCGCGGGAGCGCTGGAGAGGGTGATTCCCGCCTAGCGGGAACGGTCGATTGTCTGCGGGAGATCGGGGCGTGACATGTTGGTATCAGAGCCTGGCTTCTACGCCTTTGGACTTTGATTCGATATCTCAGTTTCGAAAGCTCGTTCGTGGGTTATGTGCACGCTCTCTCTCAATGCCTCGATAGGATGTTCCAATAATAAGTCTAAATACTTTCAAAATACATTTTGAATGTAATGATATGCTTGCTTGTATGTTGTTGTGTTGCGAGTGGCCTTTGTGCCATCTAGTGCAAATCCTTGAGAGTATCGCTAGTAGCTTGTCCGATTTTACTAACTCTAAGTTTGGTTGAATGCATCTATTCGAGGGACGCCTTGAACTAGTGCACCATCCAAGACTTAGAAAAGGTGAAACTCGAGTGCTAAGACTTCGCTACCACTAAGCTGGTTGACATGCTCACGCTAGAAGTGCACTACGAAAGTGCGCACGATCCAGACTAAGCGATATGCTGATCTCGATGCTTTTGCAAGTGAATATCCAAATAAACAAGTACAACGACTTGTCTAGGATTGCCTCAACCCTAGATTACTACTTTTCCTCAGTAAGTCTCGAGGACGAGACTTTTTCTGAGTTGGGTAGGATGTAACACCCAGTTCTGTTCTAGCGGACTGCCGATTCAAACGGCAAAAAGTGCAACTGTCCTGACCCGCTTTGCCTCAAATGAGAAGCAAATGATATCCAGACTTGTCCCTACAGGATCTCGGCTTAGGCTTTCAGAGGCTCGCTTGACGTATCGCTCTACCGAGGCGAATCATCGCTAAGGTGGGTGGCTACGGTAAACTTGTCTTTGCTTAGCCAGCACACATAAAATCTGGAATGTTCATACTAGTCGCTAGGTGATTCACCCCCTGCATGCTAATAAGAATCCAACGCACCTAGCTAAGGGAATAATCCCAACTTGTATTGCTTATGCTAGAACATGGAAATTAAAATACTGCTTATATTCGGACCCTCGCATGCTAAGTCCCCTAACGGTTTTATCTCTCGGCTTACCTTCGCGTCCGAGCAAACGTGCCTGCTTATGTTCCTTAGAACGCGCGCTTGCCTGCTTACGAATGTTTAACGTGATTGTATTATGCATGCATTCCTGTTAGCCAGGAGACTATCTAATAGTCCTTCTGTACGATTGAACTTGCAAGTATCCGGGACCGTTAGGTCACCCAAGACAAATCCCCGAACCAGGGGAATGCAATCAAGGCAAGTTAATCACTGTACAGAATCATGATTCAAGCATCTCCTGTACTCCTGTTATACTGTACTCTTATTCTACTGTACTACTCTACTCCTGTTCTACAGTACTCGTGTATCTCGTGAACTTGGAAAAGACCCTGACCTGCATGTCGCAGAAAACTCAAAAATGAGGCATTGTTCCACGGACGGTCTCCGGGGCACTGGGGCCGCTCCGATCCGGATGGAACTCTACTGTAAAGCCTACTGTACTGGACGGGATGGCGTGTAGCACATATTATTCTTTTGCTGCATACCATTCTCTCCACGGCTAAACTGTACTGTATAGTCTACTGTACTGAACGAGATAGCTTATAGCGCCCACTGTACTTTCGCTGCAAACCATTCGTTTATGACTATTGTCCATAATGGCTATGCCAGCGACTCATGTTCATATAGATAAGTCATCCTCGCTTAGCGGCTATCCGCGTGAGAGTTTTTGCATCATATCAAGAAACAACTGAACACCTGAACGATCTTGAAATAACAGTACTCGTGTTTGCATATGCTATGCTCCTGAATGTTTATACTTGCCCGTGCTCGAATTAACAATGTTTGCCTTGGACAGGGAAGGCCAAATGGTAAGTCTCGCCGTGTTTCCTCTCATGTCGCACGGCGCACTGCCACACGAGTTTAGGCTATTCAATATTTGCATGAAACTGATCCTAAGGCAACTAGAAAGACAACTTAATAGTTGTGTACGGAACCTGTATTACGTATTTGGATTTGTCGAGCGGGCGAGTAGCTTCCCCACCAGTGCATTCAATGTACTGATAATCCACCAGTTTGTATGCAAGATGCGGGAGAACCTCGTTCGGTGCGGATGCCTCCTTCGTGCGTGCTAAGGTGTGGAGATCACTCCGAAGCAACGGTGCATCCGGAACAGAAGCCCATATACAAGACATAATATTGTGAACATCGCCTGAACATCGCCCGGTCATCGCCTGTACAATCATTCCATAATTGTAGCCACTTGGCACGCTTTTACTATTTCAGAGAGAGGCTTGAGCGACTTGTAGTCTCGGCTATACGCCGCCTGTAACACTTGTTCATATCAATAAAAGAGCTTGCTTTACTTCAACTTGTGTTTCAATGCTTCCCCTATATTGTCAACTCAGTAAACTTGTTACCGTTCGCCTTTATGTTCATGACTCCGCTGCACTCGGACAATCTGTGCGACTTTATGGCTTAGAACTCTTACCGCCAGCCAATGGACCACGGCCTTGCACGGGCGTGGCTCACGCTCGTGCGGCATCACGCCTGGATGGGTCAAGCGATCGTTCCACGGGAGCGCTGGCGAGGGTGATTCCCGCCTAGTGGGAACGACCGATTGCCTGCGAAAGATCTGGGCATGACAAGCGATGGCCGACTGAAGGTTCTTACCGAAGAAGACGCGGGGGTCGAGGTGGGTAGCCGAGTAGTCAAGGTGGAAGTGGCCGATTCTATGCAGCGGGACAGAGGTGCTGTGGTTGGCAGTCGGGCTGGTGGAGCGAGGTGGTGGTCTAGTTGGCCGATGTTGGGTGATGTCGAGTGAAGGTGATGGCGGGTGGAGGAGCTCGGTAGTAGCCGGTCGAGGAAGCTCGGCGTGGGGTTGATGGAGATGCGGGTGGAGGTTTGCTGGCCGGTCGAGGAGATGCAGCCGCCGCCGGAGAAGGTCGTGGCAGCGGAAAGGTCAGGGTAGCAGCTGAGGTGGAGGAGGAAGACCGGTGGTTGAAGTCGTGGATGGAGGTCGGCTGACCGGCGTAGGGGAGGCCGGTCGGTTCAGTTTGAACAAGGAGAGGTGAAGAAGAGGAAGAAGAAGAAAAAGAAGAAGAGAAAGGGAGGAGGTTGTATTTCAGCTGAATTTATGAGGAAGGAGGAGAGAGAGAGTGGGGGGTTTCCTATGCTCTTAGAATTAGGGCCGACATTGGGAAGAGGGGTGTGAAGAGACATTAAATAGGAGGGTATGTGGGGAGTGTGTGGTGAGGATGAGTTCTAATTTTTGAATGAAGGACTTAGATTTCATATGAAAGGGATTTTTATCCAAAGGGGAGAGAGGGATGGATAAGACCGGTCAAGAGGTGAGAGGGGGCTTCTTCATTGGCTTGGACCAATTAGGTGATGACACCTATCACCACTTTTGCAAATAAGCCCATTAACTTTTGGGTATTTGCACAAGCATGTAAAATGATGGGGATTTAGTGTGGGAAGTGGTGTTTGGTATTTTGTAGGGTGAGGGAGTATTGTGTGTTTTGTATGGGCTTAATGAATGAGATATTGGATTAAATTAGGGTTAAGTTGGGATTAGTCAAAGTTGGTATCCCTAATTTATTTAAATTAAAATATTATGTGCTCTTAAATTAAATGGGGGCACATGGGGTCTCAATTAGGAGTGACACAAAGGTCATGAAAGGTGTAGGCTTGGTGTCAGTCTTGAACCCTTTAATTGGTCCGGCTAAACGGGTTATGTTTGTGTCTCAAAATTGATGGCAACGATAAAGGTACGCGACACAGGATTAAATAATGGGTTTTAGATACGAAAAGTTGTGCAATTAAATTATAGCACAAGCGATTGTGTTTGTGAGTGACAAAAAAGTCCAGCGTCTAGGTTGGCTTGTCAAGTCAAGAGTGCAATAATTGGTTGGAGATTATGGGCTATTGTTGGGCTTAGAATATTGTAACAACGGTAGGGTGCACCAAGGGTTTAAATAAAGAACCAGACAACTGTAGCACAAAATCTAAACCTCAAACATCTGATGCTAAACTAAAATTTTCTAACCCAAAACCAGTCTATCTATAAAATTTTGTGGGGGTTTACACAACATGGAGGTCTTCTTCTGCGAAGAAGATCTCAGGGAAGAACTTGTCTAACTCGACGGTCTCTACTAATACATCAAGGAACCAATCACAGGATATTAAGCTGGTACCTACCGTGGGGGTATTCCAAGGAACCCGCTCGAGAACAAAAGTTAGGGGTAGCAATCTTCTAGTGTTCCACACCAACCCATCGTTCCAAGAAGACAGTGAATCTAAAGAAACAGACGACAACCTACTTGGGGGTAGCCAAGCCCGTCCGAGTGGTACAACCACTAAGGCTGGGGGTAGCCTTGCCATGATAACTTTTTATTTATATTTTGTACAGCATGTTGCACTGATGTTACTTATTTACCTAGTTATTTTTTATAAAATTGCACGTCCAAGATAGACGGGTGCAACGACAGATTGCGTCATCCTTATTTTATTCATTATGCATATTGACCTAGAGTTGTGTGACCACCCTATATTCGTGAGGTATCCTTATATCTCCATGACCTTGGCACATACTTTGTACATACACGGATGTGTGATACGCCTGAGAGGGCACGTATTATCGTATTCGACTGATCATCAGTACGAACGGGTGTGTGCCGGCTTAGTTCATATTTAAGTTGCTGTTTAGGTTCATTCATTGGACTTAGTAGTGAGGAACTGGACTTGTCGTGTCAGGGATACGATTCTGGAAAGTCATTTTGGTGGAGAGGATATACACGAGGCGCATGGGCTACTTTATACTTTTTTTTTGTAACCCGTACACTCCGCCGGAGATGCACGGTGAGAAGACCCTTTTATTATTTACAGGCAGCCTCTGACGAACGAAAGACGTTATACTTTGTAGGCCACTGATTCTCCGAGAGAATCATGCCAATCCCATTTTAGCCAGACAGCCCATTCGTGCTAAATGCATTCACGTAGCTTGGTTATCCTCAAATGCATTCATGCAGCTTGGTTAGTTTACCTAGTACATATGTTTATATTCGGTTTATGATTAGCATGCTTCTATATATCTTGTTATGTCCCTCTGAGGACCTGGTCCCTTTTCCGGTGTAGACGATCATAACTATTCGCAGGAGCACGGATCATGACTTGCTACTTTGTTCTCTTTCGAGAAGGTATTCCCATCGAGCCTCTCTGATCATTAGATGATGTACTTATTATATTTCTTTTTTTATTCTAGTATGGTAGTGGATTTATCTCCATCCAACTATTAGTTCTTTTCGTCTATGTCATACTTGATTCAGTTATATAGTTGATTGGTTATTCTTTTCTATTTGATTTTGTGGATGAGATTTAGTTATGCCCTATGACTTGTGACAATTATATACTACTTATGAATTATTATTCATAATACAGCGTACGTATGTGTTATGGTTTCCATATATTGGAGTTGCCATATACATTCGGCTGGTATGCTTATGTATTCCTAGTCCTACGTATTTTGGGACTGGGACGTGACACCAGTCGACATATTTCTAGTTTCATAGGATTTTTCATAGAGCATGTGCCACGGCTGTAAAATATCAAGGCTGGCGCTCTTGTCGGTCTAGCAGATTCCTTGGCAGTCTCGATTAAGACCCATTGATTAGTTACAGTTGTCGAACAAGAACTGGTCTGCCCTTAGAACAAATTATGCTTGTGTCTAAGCTATTATATGGAAACAGACGTTAACGTCAAAGATTGGAGGCTCTCGTTCATAGACTATGCTGTCTACGAAATCCTTCGAGATGGCCCGAAGGAGCCAGTTCCGTCAGAAGATGCTCCCTCCGATTCTATTATGATACATCCACTAAGCTGATCTACCATTGTTCATACGACAGGCTCCTGCTATGATGCCTATCAGACGCAGAAGTAAAACAAGCACTTCGTGAAGCTCATGATGGTGTTTGCGGTGCTCACTAGCGGGTTGATCAGTTCTACTCACTTCGCTCGCCTTTCTATCCGACTACGATCCCCTTAAACCGCTTTCAAACTGCTCTTCGTTCATTCTTAACCCAACAGAAAGATTATCCCGATCCGTTGACGACGTAAATTATGGTTAATCGAGTGAGATAAGGTTGCAAGACCCGACTTTCATTCCCATCAACGGGTTCTATTTGGAAATTGCTTTCCGCCAAAAGGCACAGATTTGTGAGGTTTTTAGCGGGGTAGAGAAATTGGTCGACTCATCAGGCTCATGACCTGAAGTTTGCAGGTTCGAATCCTGTCCCCGCCTAAGAACTTATCTGGTTCTAAGCTACATGACCACCTTCAATGTATGAGCTACTATTGGCCAACGATGGTAGCGGATGTTGTTGATTATGCAAAAATATGCAGAATGTGTCAAATTTATGCCGACATCATCCACCAACCCTCGGAGTTTGTACACCCGACTGTTGCATCTTGGCCGTTCGAAGCATGGGGTATGGACATCTTCTGGACGATCAGTCCATCTTCGTCTAAGGGACACAGATTCATCCTGGCTATCACGGATTACTTTTGTAAATGGGGGGAAGCCGTTCCACTCGCAGAAGTGAAAATATCCAACATAATTAGTTTCATAAAACATCATGTCATTTATCGCTTCGGTTTGCCTCGTAGGATCATTCATGACAATAGTCCATAATTTATGAGTCACACTTTCTTCCGATTTTATGATAAAAATTGAATAAAAAATATAGCTTTGACTGCCTATAACCCAACAACAAATGGATTGACAGAAGCATTCAACAATATGATAATCAAGCTACTAAAAAAGTTCGTTTCGTCCAACAAGCACGATTGTAATGAGAAGCTCGACGAATGCTTATGGGCTTACCGTACGATGGTCCGAACTCCGATTGACATCAAGATATTTTCTTTGGTCTATGAAATCGGAGACATGCTTTCTTTGGAAACCGAAATTCCTTCTCTCCGAGTAGCTCTCTCCAACTAGATAACTGTCGAAGATAACCATCATCGACGTCTATAAGAGTGGGAGGCACTTGACAAAAAAATGCCTCTTGGCTTAATAGCGCATCGAGCTATATCAATCACAACATTTTGGAGCTTTCAACAAAAAGGTAAATGAAAGGACATTCTAGGTCGACGATCTCGTCTTAACAGTTAGAAGACCGATGGTCATGACACATAGGTCGACGAAAAAGTTTTAAGCCAAATGGGATGGCCCCTTCATAGTAAAGATAGTATACTCCAATGGAGCATACATGCTCACTAAACCTAATGGTGACTTGCTAATGATGCCAATCAAAGATAAGTTTATGAAAAAATACTACATCTAGGCATGTATTTTTTAAAAAAATGTACTACATTCTTTTCCCGACATGTAATCCAGCTTGCTTTCGCCTTACGTGACAAAAGTCTATTATCCATACTCTCGAGTCCCGAATACCCAGTGGATAATAGGTCCTCAAAAATTCTCTAAGGCGAGTAGTTCACGTCCACATCACCTCTGAACTATGAGTTGTTCATGTTTTCCAGTAGAGAAAAAGAAAACAGTCATGACCATCTTACCTCTGACTCATTTCTTTTTTATCTCTATAAAATACCTCACCACCTCACCACCTCACCATGACCGTACTCAGCTACAGGCAAACTTTCTTGCCTATCGGTTTTACACTGAAAAGTCCTAACCATCGTAGATGACGTCTCATTCAAGTTTTTCTCATAGAACTTCTCTAACCTATCATGTTCATATTATCTCTTATAGGGTCTATTTATAACATGTTATGATACTATACTACGTCTATATTACCTTTGGTATAATATTCGTAACCACGATACATACAGCAACATAAAAGTTCATAAAAGGAAAAGGTCAATTTTTATTGATATTCAAGATCATAAGTACATGTGATAGAAATCCATTATATCGAGGATTTTCATTAATATTCTAGATGATGATTACATTTAACAAAGAAGGAGACCCCTCTGTGCTGCTTCTGGTACCAACACGTGTAAGGCCGGTAGCTCAATGCATTCTGGGTCATCACTTCAGCAAGCTCCTCAATGCAAACCACATTACATGGAAAAGAATCTATACCGATTCATAGCAATGGAGCTTACAACACATAAATGACCCTACAGAACCAAATTTGTCATATGAAAGGACGCGCATAGAAATCTCGGTTGGGATTTTAATCCTAACCCTGTAACTATGGCGGCCATTAAAGGAGAATAGCTATGGTAAGCTAGATTGGAAGACTGCAAAAAATCTTTTGGGTAGTACGTTTGTTCATCATGAACAACAGAACTTTTGGTATCCTTCCATGCTCTATTAAGACCAGGGTGGCCTAAGGAAACTCCTGCATGAGAAGTATATACATAAGTCAAAACACTTGCAATAAAGACAATAAAAATAAAGATATTGGCAAATCAGAAACAAGTAACCCATGCACAGGGATACCATGTGTAATGATCCATTTCGCTCAAGCGGATAGCCAATTCAAACGGCGCAAGAGCAACGACCTTACCCGCTTTACTCAACGAGAAGACTCATTCGAGGAAAATGATTCTAGACTTGGCCCTTCAGGAGTTCAGACTTAGACTTTCAAAGGCTCGCTCGGAGTATCGCTCGACCAAAGTAAAATATCGCTAAGGTGGGTGGCTACAATGAACTTGTCTTTGCTTAGCCAGCACACTTAAAATATGGATGATACATGCTATTCGCTAGGTGAATCACCCCTTCCATGCTAATAAATAATACAAAACACCTAGCTAAGGGAATAATCTCATCTTGTATTGCTTGTGTTAGAACATCGAAATAAAACTTGGCTTTTAACATGGACCCTCGCATGCTATCTTGCTTCGTGCCAGTAGACCCTGCTGTGCCTCGAGTAGATCATTATATACTCTTCTTAGTACACTGCTTCACTTGTTTACACTACTCAGCTTATGAATTGTGTCGCTCGATATGTCCCTGTACGGTTTCACTTCTCGCACTGCCCCTTAGACCCATGCTAAACATAAAGACTTATGTTCTAAGGTAGACTATTCAATAAGTTTTCTTATGCTTATGTTTCAACAATATGTGTATATTTGCCTACTTTACATATTCTCTATGCTCATCACATAAATTCATGCCACGAACCCCGGTAAAACTATCTTGTCTTACATTCATCTATGTTCCCCGAAAGGCTATAGAATAGTCGTTCCGTGCGAGTATGAACCTGAAAGTATCCGGGACCGTTGGATCACCAAGGCATCTTCGAACTAGAAGATTGCACCATGTCAAGTTTAACTCAGAATGAGAATCATGTCAAGCAAAGCAAGAATCACAGCTCGTGGAGCATACTCTTTCTGAACAAGAATCAAGAATTAACAAGTCGTGTCATGAATCCCGTAAATCTGAGACCCAAGACTTGCATGTCAAGGACAACTTGTGCACAAGGTATTCAATCTATTTCTGCGGACGGTCTCCGGGGTACTGGGGATGATCCGATTCGGACGAAACATCTGTTAGTCTGCCTGTTTCGGGCAGGATGGCGTATAGCGCCTTGTGAACCTTCCATCATGCCATTTTTGCTCTTAGACTAAGTAGTCGCCTATTTCAGGAAGGATGGATATGATGCCTCGTTTCTTAAGTCACATACCATTCTCGTACTTGACTACAACCCGTCCTTTATGGGTATGCCAGTGACTCATGTTGATATAGATAAGTCATCCTCGCTTAGCGGCAATCCGCGTGCGAGTCATTGCATCGTGCTTAGTAATCTAAAATACCTGAACGGATATGAGTATTAGACACTTGTACATATTTGAACATTTGAACATCTTTTTTAACACTTCTGGATAATCCATGTAACTCATTCACCTGAAACAAAATCTAGCTCATGACACTCGTGTTTGCTTATACAATTTGACTTGGATTTCATATATATACATTCGTGCTTGGTTTAAATTGGTTTTATCATTGGACATGGAAGGATGAATGGTAAGTTGGTAAGTCTTACTGTATTACTCTTATATCGCACAGTGCACTGCCACATGAGTTAGGCTTTTTATTATGCCATAAAACGGATCCTAAGGTAATACTAGAAAGACAACTTAATAGATGGTGCACAAAACCTATATAACATATTTGGATTTATCGACTGGGTGAGAAGCCTCCCTACCAGTGCATTCTTGTACTGATAACCCACCAGATTACTTGCAGGGTATGGAAGAACCTCGTTCGGTGCAGAAACTTCTTCGTGCGTGCTAAGACGTAGAGTTAACTCTGGAGACTTGGAGCATTTTTCCCGGAGCTGAAGCACATATACAAGACATAATATTAGAATTTGCCTATGTATCATTCCACAATTGTAGCCACTTGGCACGCTTTTATTGTTTCAAGAGAGATAGGACTTGAGCGACTTATAATATTGGCTTAGCGCCGCTTGTAACACTGATTCAATATCAATAAAGTGCTTGTTTTACTTCCATACTTGTGTTATTCAATGCTTTCGCTATCGATGACTCTTGAACTTGTTATCAATCGCCTGTTTGTTTCTTATTCTGCAGCATTTGGACTACTTATGCGACTCTGTGGCTTAGTCATTTTATTGCCTGTATGGATCATGGCCTTGCGCGGGAGCAGCTTGTGCTCGTACGACATCACGTACAGATAGAATAGATCGTCCCGCTGGAGCGCTGGTGCGGTGATTCGCGCTTAGCAGGGACGGCCGATTCCTGCAGGAGATCGGGGCGTGACACTATGAGCACGGATTAAAAGTCTAATATATATGTGCTGTTTGTCATCGATTCAAACTTGAACAAGTTTTGTTTATATAACAAATGAAAGAGTACAAAGAACTCCTAGACAGAAAATCTAAGTACAATATTTTTGATTATGGAGAGTGTGGCAATGGAGATCGAGTACTGTAGTGACTCCTTTACTCCATTGACTGTCCGACAAGGAAATACGAATGCTTTCTTCTGCTCTCTCTCTTCTGTGCCCTCTTTGTCTGTGTGTCCATCCATCCCCTTGTGGGGGTATGCCACGCTGCTACCTATAGCTATCAAACTGGCAGACCTATGCGCGCATGGATGCTGGAGCTGCCACGTGTCCATCCTCAACAGGATGCATATGTAACCGAGGACACATGTCACGGTTGAGTTGCCACATTAGGTTTTTGTTGGGATTTATTGTTGCTGGAAATCTGGTCGGTTCTGGTACTTGGTGGGCGTGACTTACTAAGCTTGACACGTGGCCTCCACATAGTTGTTGAGAATCTCCTCTGTTGTGACATAAATATTTTGGCTTGAAAATGTACTGCCATATTGAACGCATGGGGTCGGGAACGCATAGGGCCAGAGACACATGGAACGCATAGAGTTTGGAATAACTAGGGCCAGAGATGTATGCGATGCATAAAATCTGAAATGCATAGGGCCTTTTCCTTGGCACTGTCTAGCTACATATAGACAAAAGTAATCATGATGGTTGCGTTAGCACTATCGCCTACTGTCAGCGTTAGAATCAAGGTATTTAGAGCCATTATTGCTGTTAGAGCCATGAATGATCTGATTTGACTGAGGTGACTCTATACGTCCAAGATGTTATGCGTCTCTTAACTTTTTATGCATGAGGGCTGAGGCGCATTGGGGCCTTTTGAGATTTTTTTTTCTTCTACAAGACCCCCTACAAAGTTTTCGAACTAATAATTTTAGAATACTTTGAATAAGAAGCATGAAAAAAAATCTTCAGAACGCATAGGTTGCCTAATGCGTGAAGCTCACTCGGCCTTAAATAATTCTGTTGACTGCATACTCTTGCTGACGCATGGATGAATCTGCCAGGCTGTCAAACCTGTATTTAATAAAGGAGATTTGCCTCGATCTTTTGGCACTCTAAGTCAACGAAAGTTTCCAAGAGGTAAAGAAGAATTTTTTTGCCAACTGTCAATTAGATAAAGGTGGTTCATAACTCGAGATATCAATTTTGACTGAGGATAAGTATTGACCACGAGAATCGAGGTATTACAACCTAGTCAGATTCTTTCTCATAAATGCTCGGTTCATTGTCTTGATCTCTTTACGCAGTTTTGTAGCCTATAAATAGGCTGCTGGAAGTTCGTTCGGAGGTGAGGGAGCACTTCGGTCCTCATGACACTAGCTAAGGGAGACAGGGACACAAGTATCCAGTCTCGCAGCGTGATGATAAATTATCTTGAACAAGCACAGACTCTCCACGAAGTTCTGTTGCATGGATGAAGACTCATCCATAACATTCGCAGACTTTTTACAAGGCTTTGCCGTCATGGATTTGATCTTATCTAGAACATGCGTAGACTTTTTTTTATATAGCTTTGCCACATGTGTGAATAATCATGGGCGTAGTGCGCTTCTGTATCTTGGCCGCATGGATGAGACCTCATCTCGCTTATATGTACGAACTTAGCCATGCTGAGATATTCCACTTTGCATGTGGCTGTGACTTGAAGGTTACATGCTGCAATATACACTTTTACATTCTTTATTGAGACTGATGCGTGTCTTCTTTATGCAGGCGTTACCTCCCTTTGTGTTGCCCATGATGGAGCATGGAAGGATATCATAGTACCCGTCATTCGAAGATAATGCCAACCTTATGCGACAGTTCACCAAGAACTGATCCAAGAGACGAGGATGAACATCCTCTATTTTGTGCAGAGCTGTCCCTGTATATGTAATATGCTAGCTGGGTTTCTCCCTTTTATGCGGCTTGCTACCGGTTTGTAGCCTGCGGTTTTGATGACAGAATTTGGATTAATTACCATTCATTGTCTTCAATCTTTCGTATGGTCAAAGAGCGCCTCATCCCGTCTCTCCCTTGCTATCTATTAGTATGGGTTCATTTCCATATATTGATATTTACATTATGGAGGGATGATCTAGAGTGCATCGAGTTCTGCTGTTGGTTTCACTTGTGTCAGTAAAAAAATAGTATGGAAGGATGCCTTTAATAGAAAAGATTCTTATCAGTGAGACCTCATGAGAACCCTTAAAAATAGATTTCCATCGTATATACCCATGACCTTGAATATTAATAAAAACTCTTTGAAATTGATTTCCATCATATGTACTCATGATCTTGAATACTAATAAAAATAGGTTTCTTAATTTCTAGAACTTTTTTATGCATTTGTCATCTTATATGTTATGGATTTTGGATATTTGTACTAGATGTAATATGGACATAGTACAATACCGTAGTTGTTAAGGATGTCCCCCTGGGGATTTTTGGTGGACCCTATTACTTTATGCGCACTTTTAGTGCAAGTAATAAGTTCAAAACGAAAACCCTATCATAGGTGATATGGAAGTGATATATTTAGTGGACCTATTACCTCTTGCACACTTGGGTGTAGGTAATAAGTTTTGGAACGAAACCCTATCAGAGTTGATATAGACGTAATAGGTTTTGTGGACTTATTATCATTGGCGTACTTAGACTTAAGTACGGATGATAAGTTTAGATGACAAACAATATCATAGGTATCATGGACGTGACAGTTGATAGTCAAAAGTGGAAGGTTTGCTCAGAGGTAATATGGACATGGAAAACCCTATTGGGGAAAATGTTATGATACTAGTTCAAAGGTAATAAGAACGTGAACTAATGCCCAAGAAAATTGACTTTGAGTGGCCCACTTGGAAGTATGGACAAACTTGAGGGTAGCTCCACTGGGAAGCTTTTGAGGATCCACCATATGTTACGTATTCATGACTCTTGAATACATTAGTGACTTTTATAATACTTTATAGGAAACATGTACATGTCGTGCATAGGCACCCGCTGTGGATGAACAACAAGAAATATAAGTCTTAATTGCCCTGTTGGGGATAGGGGAGAGTATAAGTCTGGCTTAGACGTAGTACTTTTTGAGAAACTTGTCATTGATTGGCATCATGAACAAGTCTTCGTTGTATTTTGTGAGTCGAAAAGCACCATTGGAATAAACCGATTCCACGATGAAGGGGCCTTCCCATTTAGCCTAGAATTTTTTGGGCATCTTGTGTGTCATGACTATCGGTCTTCTTACTGCTAAGACGAGGTCACCTACTTGAAACGTCCTTTTCTTGACTCGCTTGTTGAAAGCCCCTGAGGGGCATGGTTGGTACAACTCAATACGCTGTTGAGCCAAAAGACGCTTGTCATCGAGTGCCTCCAACTCATATAGCAGTCGGTGGTGGTTGTCATTGTACATCAATTGGGGAGAGGGCCACCCAAAGTAAGAGAATATGGACTTCTAGAGGGAGTACAGTCTCACTCCCGTAGACTAAGGAGAATGGTGTACTGCCAGTCAGCGTTTGTACCGTTGTGCGGTAGGCACAGAGACATTCACCCAAATTCTCATTCCAATCGTGCTTATTGGAAGACACGAACTTCTTGAGGAGTTTTATGATAGTCTTGTTGACCGCTTCTGCTAACCCATTTGCTGCTGGGTTGTAGGCAGTTGAAGCTACATTCTAAATTCGATTTTTATCACAAAATTGATAGAAAGCGTGACTTGCAAACTATGGACTATTATCGTGAATAATCCTTCGAGGTAGTCCCAAGTGATATATGACGTGATGCTTGATGAAGCTAATCACGTTTGATGTCTTCACCTCAGCGAGTAGTACGACTTTTGCCCACTTGGAGAAGTAGTCAGTGATGGCGAGAATGAATTGATGCCCCTTAGACGAATAGACTAATCGGTCCGATGATATCCATTCTCCATGCTTCGAACGACCAAGATGCTACCTTTGGGTGCAGGAATTTTGGGGAGTGGTGTATGAAGTCTGTATAGATTTGGCACATTTGGCATTTTTTTACATAGTCGACGGCGTTCGCTACCATTGTTGGCCAATAGTAACCCATCCTCCGAAGACGATCTTGTAGCTTCGGACCGGGTTGGTGTGCACCGTAAACACTATCGTGAGCTTCACGAAGTGCTTGCTTCTCCTCTATATTCGATAGGCATCGTAGTAGAAGCCCATCATAGGACAGACGATACAATATTTTAGTAGCCATGTCGTAATTGAACCGGAGAAAACGTCTCTTGATGGAAGTATCTTCGTTCAGGTCCTCAAACATAATCCCATAGATGACATAGTCGATTAATGGGAGTCTCCAGTCTTGGATGTTGGCGTTTGTCTCCACCAAATGGCTTAGGCACATGTTGAGGCTATTTTTTAGGCAGACTAGTTCTTGGCTGACCACAGTGATCAGTTCATAAGTATTGACCAGAACGTCCAGAAAGACTGCGAGGCCGGCCAGGGCATCCACCTCAATATTTTGGAGTCGAGACACGTGCTCTATGAAGAACCCATCAAATATGGAGATTATACTTAGCGTGGCTTGGTGATAAGGAATTAAGTACTCTTGCCAGACTTCATATTTGTCCCGGACCTGACTGACTATCAACTTGGAGTGTCCATAGGCCTCTAAGTAGTCCACTCTGACTTGTCTAGCTAGTTGGAGCCCCATAACAAGAGTGTTATTTTCTTCCACATTTTTGGAGCACGAATCCATGAGAGAGTAAGCACGGTGGATGACCATATTGTTTGGAGAAATCAATAATATCCCAACTCTAGTGACGATATCGCCTTTGGGCCCTGTTCTTAAAGCAGCATCGAAAAACATTCCCTAAACGACCTCCGTGCTCATCATATTGGAATCCACTACTTCATGAGGGATCTCTTCGTAGAGTTTTGATATTTCTAGCACCGGATGGGCAGCCAGTAAGTAGGCCAGTGCTTGGCCCTTGACCGCTTTCTGCGAGACGAATAACATGTCATATGGTGACTATAATATCGCCCATGTAGCCAAGTGAGAATTGAGTGCCCCTGGTTTGGGCATGAGAACCCTAAGGGGGTTGACTTACGAAACTACATGAATGGTCTGTCCCGACATATAATGTCAAATTTTCTGAATTACAAAGACCAGAGCGAGACACTCCTTCTCAATGGGGTTGTATCTGTTCTCCGCACCGACCATATCCTACTGAGGTAGTAGATAGCCTGTTCATGGACCGCATCACTCTTTTGGGCTAGCAGAGCACTGAGAGCGTGATCCATCGCATGGACATATAGCAAGAAAGGTCTTCCCATAGTTGGGGCCACCAAGACTGGGGGACTTATAAGATACTTCTTGATGTCTTCGAATGCTTGTTAGCATTCCTCAGTGCAGACGAAGGAGACTCCCTTCTTCATGAGCTGAGTAAACGGTTGGCATTGTCCATAGAGGTTAGCTATGAACCTCTTGATGTATACTAATATTCCTTACAGACCCTGAAGCTCTCGCAAGTTCTTCGGAGGACGCATGTCGAGGATAACTTTGTTCTTCTTAGGGTCTATATGAATACCCTTTGAGGTGATGATAAAACCCAAGAACTTGCCGTTGGAGACTCCTAGAAAGGACTTTGTCTGGTTCATGTTCAGTTGGTGCATCCGTATTAGGTCGAACATCGTCCTCAGATATTGGAGGTGGTCGTCTTAGAAGCGAATTTTGACAGCGATGCCATCAATATAACACTCAACTGTCTTGGGAAAATGTTCACGAAAGATGGTGCTCATAGCTCGTTGGTACGTAGCACTTGCATTCTTTAGACGAAAGGGTATGACTGTGTAGCAATACACCACTATTGGCGTTCAAAATGACGTATGCTTTTCATCGTCTAAAAATATCTTGATTTGGTTATAGCCCGAGAATCTATCCATGAAGGACATACGCTCGAAGCCACAGGTGTTATCGATCATTATGTTGGTGATCGAAAGAAGAAACTCGTCCTTTGGGCATGTTCATTTAGACCACAAAAATTATTGCAGATTCAGATCTTTCAATTTTTCTTGATGACGGATACGATATTGGCCACGCAATCCGGATGCTACTCTTCTCGAATAAATCCAGTGGCTATAAGTTTATTTTGTTCAGCTTCATTGGCGTTCATTATATCCGGGAGGAACCGGCGTTGCTGCTGCTTCATTGGCTTAGCATTTGGAAAGATGTAGAGTTTGTGGACTGTGATCTAGGGGTCCAACCCTGGCATGTCTTTATAGCTCTTGGAAAAACGTCGATATACTCTCTTACGAGCTGTTTTAGGGATTCACCATCTTCGTCAGACAGACTTTTGCTGATAAAGATAATTTAGGAGGGGGGGTTCATCGCCCAGATCGACTTGTACGACTTCATCTTTAGTGGAAGGTTCTCATTGCTTGAACCGAAGCTCCCACTGTCCGTCTTTGAGTTGGGCCTATGGCTCGACCTCAAAGGGTTCAAGTGGGTCCTCATCATCTTCTTTCGGATGCGCGGATGCCAGTTGACAAATAGTGTCTTCTTGAGCATCTCCCCAATGCTTGTATCGGAGTCCCAAGTGGAGGAGTCTGAAAAGTGAGAACAAAAATTCTCCTTCCTCCTCTGAACTTTCGGGAGTTGAAAGAGGCGTGACGTATCCCAAACCGTGTCGAGTCTTGTAGTAGTAATCCTCGAACTTGCCTACAGAAGCGAGGAGGTGCAGAGGCAGCCGTCGACTTTTGCCATAATTTAGACCTTGGTTTCTTTTAAGAGCATAACCCATGTTCTGGATAATACGATTGGCTTATAAACTATGGCGGTATATTTTCATTCTTTCGCCTTCAGTTTTTGTTCTTGCTCATCTGAGATTAATGACTGGGGACATTCTACCCTTCCGAAGATGATGGATTTGTCTCCCCTTCTCCTTGCTGGAACTATAAAGTAGGAGTTTTGACTAGGAAGAATTCGGTTCACTGCGTAGGTGGTAGTCACCCGTGTAAGCAATTGCAGGCCTAGCCCGTGCTCTAACGAATACATCATATTTATACATACAACATCAGGGTAATTCAAAGATAATCCTTTATTGATGAAGTAAGGAAACTTCTCCAAGGAAATTACATTATCAAGAGAAGGGACATCAGTATGAGCGGCCACATAATCTCCCATTTCGTCCTCCCCATGATCTACCCCTAATGAGAGTGACGACTTTGAAAGTTTCCTACAAAGTCTTACCACCGGTGGTTCTGAAGTAGTGATGGATACTGGACTTGGTCTTCATAGGATAATGACTAGGGTTTCTGGTGCCTTCTTGTGAAGTTTTATCATCAGAGTTTCGGAGCAGTAAGAGATTCCAGCCCTTTCTTGCGAAGCTTCACCACGAGGGAAGGAGTTGTGTTAGGAGCCCGTCCTTTAAGACGGACCCTTAAAGGTTCGTCTATTGTTGTACCTGCCTCTGTTTTATCGTTGGCGTCATTACCACCCTCATCTTGGTGGAATTATTTATACAGGATCGAATCAGAGTAATATGCCTCGACCCCTTTGAATGGATCGACATTGGCAAACTCCATTCTGACCATGCAATAATCATCGACGTACTTCAAGCACTAGTGTAGAGTTGACAGTATAATTATGTAATCATGTATCCATGGACGTCCCAATAAGACTTTATAGGACACGTCCACATCTATGATATAGCAAGTGACCTCTATTTGTAGATTACCAAACTGACACTCCAAACAAATATTTCCCAGAGGGTAGCTCCTTCCAGCATTAAAGCCGCTGATGGTAGTATTGGTTGCTGCCAACCGATGCATTGGGATTCCCAAAGTCTGAAGTAGACTACGTGTGATGATACTGGTAGATGAACCGGGATCAATGTGCACCCGGTCCATCTTAATGGCTCCAATATACCCTGTGTAGTATAGAGGGCGATCGTGCCTGTTATTCTCCAGAAACATGTCTTGTTGCAAGAACGTATTGTTAGGTATCGCCTCCATCACATTGTTGAAGTAAGAACATGCTACCGGATCTTCGGCCGGCGGCTTGACCTGGGCCAGGAAGGTGTCGGCGTTCTGCAATGCTTCACTTAGAGAATCGTGGGTGTCTTTGGATAGATGGAGCAGCTCAAAGAGTGACAACTTTGCTGGGATATTGGCAAGTTATGCCAATATGTCAAAGTTGTAAGGCCTCTCTAGTCCTTGTGCTGCCTTATTTCGTAAGGGTTTGTCGAAGCGAGTCTCCTTCTACTTTTGTTTGTCTGTAGCGGGAGGTTGAGACAGACATAGATCGGATGCAACAGGTGCCGTAGTTGGAGGAATGATGTCTTTGGGAGCGTTATAATCATGCTAGTAGGCTAGGCTTGACCTTATTGCTCCTGTTAAGGCTTCCTCTGTAGATGGAGAAACCATGTGGAAGGCTTTGGACTTTTTCCCCCTAGACTTGGTGGCAGAAGGTGGCACTTTTTGTGTTATGTCCTGAACAAGATCTGGTTGAACCCACATGACCTTGTCCCGTGGTGTGCTAAGCAATACTAGCCTGGCTGCTTGTTTGCGAGCTGGAGGAAGGTTTACAACCTCCATCGTTCCCTCGGAATCGGGACAACACCATCTCGGGCCTCCATCACTGGGAAGTCACCAAACTGGAGGGATATCATGTTGGCAGCGACCGTTTTATCGTCAAAGTCCAAGGTGAGGGCCTTGAAGTTGAGAAGCCACTGGATGTATCATTTCAACATGAGCAATCTCGTGTTGGATGATGGACATACCGATGATAGTGGCAATATTTAGGATTTTCTACCTTGTCTGCCTCATCAGGGCATTTGATCTCAGGCAGCTGGAACTTATTGCCCTTCATCAGTATGTCAAAGATAGGCATGACATCATCATCATCGAAAGAGTAAGTCTCCCAAGGCTTTGGAGCTTCAATCGGTTTTTGTTACGGCGTTGGAGATTTTTTGACAAATTGACGGTAAGGGATTTCTTTTCTTTACCCTCACAACCACCATTACCGTTGTTGTTGTTGTTATTTTTGTTTTTGTTTTTGTTTTTATTTTTGTTTTTGTTGTTGTAAGGGCACTTTCCCCTATCATTAGTAACTGGGATCTGGACTCCAAGCAGCCGGGTGTCCTTCACAATTTTTACACCAGCGATGACACTAATGATGAATGCTGTTCAATCTTTGAATTGAGCAGCACCAGTCCAGAGCCTTTATGCTGGAAGTAGATTTCTCCAGCACAGGTCCATTATTGTAGATTCAAGATTGCCGGGGGGCAGCTTTAATGCAGTTTTCCTGTATCGTTCTATATACTCCAATACAAGATCTTTTTCTTTCTGGGCGATATCTGTCATAGAGGACATCGTCATGTCATTTCCCCCATCATAGAATCGGACAAGGAAGTGTTGCTTACGGTCTTCGAAGGATGAGATAAAGTTTGCTTAGAGACTGCAAAACCAGTCGAAGGCTATCCCGAATAGTGCCCCAATAAAGAGCTTAGTGAGAAGAGCGTCACTGCGGGGTAGATGCCCCATTTTTGTCTTAAAATAACTCATGTATTGACTGGGTGATATTTTTTGGTCAAATGGAGTCATGGTGAAGGGCTTGTACTTTGGCGGGTACGACACATCTTTCCACTTGAGAGGATATGGTTGTCGTATCCCCAACTTGTATAGTGTGTTTCGATTGCCCATCGAGTCCAAGCGGGCTCGAAGTTCTCGTATTTCTCGTATGGCCTCCCGGGCTTTATCTACTGTGGGAGGAGAAGAAGATCTTGGTAGAGTATGATTGCCATCAGCGGACGGGACGGTTGCGTTCGAGTCTCCGTTGGTCCAAGGGTGCTGGCTTGCTAGCACAGAGGTCCTCGGAGGTTGTGAGACCATATTTTCTTTGATCTCTAGCATTGTTTGGGTCAAAGCTTGCATTGAGGAACTCATAGTGTGCATCATTGCCTCTAGAGTATCGAAGCGTTGATGGTCACTAGTGCTTTCAATGTCTTACCTGACCATATATACTGTCCTCACATGGGGAGAGACAAATGGGACAATGGACCTCTCACTTTCAGCTTCAGACTCTTGTATCGAGTAGTCCTAGAGGAAGGTTGGCAGCGCTGTACCTTCCTCGAATTTAGAGGGAATTCTACCCCCAAAGTAGTAAGGTCCTTCATTTTAGGAGGGTCACTACCCCCAGAGATTTCTACTTTTGTTCCTTGGGAATCGCTGTCTTCCCGGAAGGACAGATTATTATAAAGTTCTTGAGGACTGCTACCCCTAAAATGTGCATTTGTCTTGGGTCTGGAGGAAGTACCATCCCTATTTGTTGATGATTCTGTCTTCGAACGGGTTCCCAAGAAACCCTTTCTGTAGGTACTGATGCTTGCCTCTGCCTCCTTGCCACACTAGCTGAGAGTGGCGGATTGGAGTTGCTGAACTTCCGACCTCCCCTTGTAGAGGGAGACTTCCAAGCGGAGCAACATGAGACGAAGGACAGCTCCACCTCCTCTGTTCTTGGTTGCAATCGTTGAAATATCTACAACACGTTTGCTGGTACCGCTACTTTATTACATAAGCAATTGAAGATAATGTGGGTACAACGATGCCCAGGATGGGACATCTCATATTCCATGGTTGCCTCCCTTGCCTTGCGCTTGTGATGAGTCACGTCACATAAGTTAGGCGAGGGATGAATCACCTTTGCACCCTCATTGTGAACACGGGTATACCTAGAACTTGGGTGTATTGGTGAGGTTTTTGCTCCCTGACCTGGGGTTCGTACAAATTTTTTTTCCAAGTCACTAGTGTAAGACTTTTGAGACTGACCATGTCTATGTGCCACTGCGGGATGGGCGAATGGGTCGTTCTTGTATGACTTTCCATCATGGGCTCTCATAACAGTTCTTGGCGTACACTAATAGTCGGCCGACTGAGCAGTGGCTTGAGTTTGGCGAGCCTGCACTGCTCTAGACTTTATTTCCTAGCACGCAGTAGAGTGTAGTACGAGGAGTCCAAGTCTGTCCTCTCGTCAGGGTGACACATGGAGTCAAGACCGTATGAGAGTCTCTCGAAGATAGAGCCTTTGACACTATTAGGAGAGCATGCAGCTACTTGTCTGCGGATGCAGTTGGGTGCCACATAGTTATGCTGCCTTCGCTGTGGACGTATGGACCGTGCCTCAGCCCCCAAACTTCTGGCATCGTAGTGTTTTCCTCTGTCAGATTTTAAGTGCTGAGCGGCCTCTTCTCCAGACGCAGCATTTGCATGGATAGGGACGACTTAGGAAGACGCATGACGTACGTCCTCATCAGCTAGGAGAAATACATGGAGCGCATGATCAGTAGTTGGGTGAGACACAGCGACCTTTGCTACCCGTGTCCCGTGGGTCTTCTTAGGCTTTGCTAGCCTTGGAGATGGGATCATACTGCCCCCAAAATAAATTTCTTCAAAAGATTGCTGGTCGAAGCAAACAACTAGCATCTTCTAGGTTGATCCCAGTTTTGCCACGTCGGACTGCGCTATGACCTTCTCATCAGAGGAGAAGGATATCCCAACAAAGTCGCCACCTTGTTTTTTATCGATTCAAACTTGAACAAGTTTTGTTTATATAACAAACAAAAGAGTACAAAGAACACCTAGACAGAAAATCTAAGTATAATATTTTTGATTTGGGGAGTGTGGCGATGGAGATCGAGTACTACAATGACTCCTTTACTCCGTTGACGGTCTGGAGAGGGAATAAGAATACTTTCTTCTGCTCTCTCCCTCCTGTCCCCTCTCTGTCGGTGTGTCCCTCCATCCCTTTGTGGGGGTATGCCATTTTACTACTTAGAGCTGTCGTGCTGACGGGCCTATGCGCGCATGTGCTATGCGCATATAGACGCTGGAGATGCCACATTTCTATCCTCAACAGGATATATTTGCAACCGTAGAGATATTTCATGGTTGAGCTGTCACATGGAGTCTTTGTTGGGATCTGTTATTGCTAAAAATTTGGTCGGTTCTCGTACTTGGTGTGCATGACTTGGTCCGCTTGATACATGGCCTGCACTTAGTTGTAGAGAATCTCCTCCGTTGCAACAGAAAGATTTTTTCTTGAAAATGTACTACCATGTCAAATGCATGGGGTCTGGAACACATAGGACCAGAGATACATGAAATACATGGAGTACAGAACTCATAGGACCAGAGACGAATGGAACGCATGGAGTCTGGAATGCATAGGGACAAAGATACATGGAACACATAGATTCTGGAATGCCTAGATGTCATGCCCCAGTCCCAAAATACGTAGGACTAGGTATACGTAACACGCCAGCCGTATGTATACGAACTCCAATATATGGCTACCATATACACACGTACGCTGTACATGAATATCCAATCCACCAGTGGTAATATACTGTCACATACAATCTATATCTTATCCACATCACAAATAAATAGATAAACAAAAATAAATAACTGAATATCAAAGATGAGTATCAAACTATGATAGTCGGATGGAAACAAATCTACTGCAAATCGACTATACTAAAACTACTAAGAGAGAAGAGAATAAACTCTAATATAAGAATAAATGTCTCTAAGAGAATAGCAACTAAAATTTCTAAACAGCTGCAATGAATCACAGATAATTCGAAGGTAAGACCTCCTCAGTCTGATAAGTAGCGTTAGGTCCAGGTCCATACTCCTGTGGATACTCCTGCTCGTCTATATTTGGAAAGGTACCAGGTCCTCAGAGGGACGTAACAAGATACAAATAAACATGCCAATAAAGTACTGAAAAGTAAACATCCAATGGGTCGTCTAACCATCTAAGTGAATGCAGTTTGAGAATAACTTTCCACCAAGTGGGCTATCCTACATGTGAATCACACTCGTGTAAGAATAGTTTCATGGCCAATGAAACATAAGATACCTCATGATAATGGGGTGGTCTCATAAAGTAGGTCCAATGCACATACATAAATAAAAACAGAATACGACGACACCGTCGTTGCACCCAAGTTTCCTTGGACGTGCATTTTATATAGCAGTTAAAAATATATGACTATAATAAACAGAAATAAACGTGCATACATCATATGGAATGTAAATACAGTACAATGGCAAGGTATACTTGCATGGCAAGAAATCTGTTTGGTGAAAGCGTCAAAATATCATGGACACGGGATCAGAAACTAATAGCTCCGAACAAACGTCTCCGGATGCTGAAATAGACATCACCAACGTTTCCGGAATTAGCGAGATCGTAAGAAATTACTACCCGTTCGTCCAATTTGGACAGAGGGCAAAACAAAAATTTTGGGTCAAAGCAGGGTCCACGTGTGGCCCACTCTGCACCGAAAAGTGTGCCAAGGGTAACAGTCTCTAAATAAAACAAATTATTGGTCAAACAAACTCAAAAAGTTAGTACGAACCCAACGGTATGTCCAAATGTGGATTCCGGTGAGCCGAACACAATTTCGTCCAAAAAGTCAACAATGGGGCCCGCCAATTGGCGACTTGGTCAACTGTCTCAAAATTACGTAAAAATTAGGTCACAGGACCAGCGCGATACCACGAGTCCAGTGGCGCAAGTTTGTCGCATTCTAACGAGCATGCACTAAATGGCGCGAGATTTTACAAAAGTTGCGAAATAGGGGATTTTCTGCGGATACGGACTGATTTCGACGTGCACACGTGTCCAAATCTATTTATGCAAAAACCTACATGTTCGGGTATATTGTGCGCATCTTTTGGAACAGTTGGTACACGACGGGGCAGTCCCGTTTTGGCAGGGCGTGCTCCGTATCGCAATTTCTGGAATTTGGAAAAAAATAGGTTTTTGGAGTTTTTCATCTAATTTAATTCTACACATAGTAATTAATAAATTATTATATTTGACAGAAAATAAACTAGGTTAGGTGGTCTTCGCATACCAAAAATAAAAATCAAATTCGGATCTCTGTAGTGGGAGATACGAGTCCGTGAACATAGGTAGTTACCGTAGTTTTCTGTGATCCTAAAAGTTATCATTTTTTGTCACTTGATCGCTGTTTTTGCCTAGGTTTATGCGCTGTTCTAGGTCAACTAACACACAGATATAGAAGGAGGTTAAGTCATGAACATATCGGTGAAGACGGGGTCGAGTTTGGTCGAGCGAGAAGACGGAAAATAGAGCGTGAACACAGGTACGTCGCAGTCAATTTCTGCATCGGGTTGTGCGCGGTCAAGCGGTCGGTTGCTCGGCGGTCCATGTGAACAACGGCGGTGGTCAGGTCTAGGTCGAGGAGGATGGGGGAGAAAAGATTTGGCGTTAGGGTTTAGGGTTTGGGATGATGAGAAGTATATATAGAGGGGAAGAGAAAGGGAGCGGGAGAAGAAGACCCGTGGCTGCTGCTGCTTTCCTTTGTCTAACAGGTAGTGGGGTGGTACAGGGTCGAGTTTGATATGGGTTTGGGTTCGGAGTAGATCCGTTAGGGATTTTTTTTCATTTCTTTTTCCTTTTTCTTTCTTTCTTATTCTTTCTAATTTCTATTTCTATTTCTATTTCTTTTCTTTTCTAATTTCTTTTTAATAGCTCATTGCATATATATATATACATATGTAGAAAAATTCTAGAAATTTGTATTTGTGTGTACAATTAATCTATCAACTGTCCATAGGGTCTCCTACATGGAATAAATTAGAAATTTTTTATAAATGCTCCATAAATCCCTTAAACGCACAAACACCTAAAATAAAAATTAAATAAATTCTATTTCCTCTAATTAGCTCATAATTACTATAATTAAATTAAATAATTAATTAAAAAGGTAAATACGATTTTTAGAATTAGGGGTTTTGCATTCTACCCAACTTATAAAAATTTTGTCCTCGAAATTAAAACTAAGCCACGATAGAATGTCAAGGATGGTATAAGATATAAATTAACAAAGTAATTTCATACCTTGGTCTGCGAATAGGTTCAGAAAACGCTTGCGCATGTCGTCCTTGCGCTCCCAAGTAGATTCTCCTGGAGCGCTATGCTTTAATGCCACGTAAACCAAGGGAATAGACTGGTTCCTCAACACTTTCTCTCGACGATCAAGGATTCCCACGGGTTGCTCTTGGTATGACAAGCTCGGCCCAATGGTGATCTCCGAATGGTCGAGAACATGACTGATGTCTGCTACATATCGCCTGAGCTGCGACACATGGAATACATCATGTACTCCCTCCAGTAAATATGGTAGAGAAAGTCGATATTCCACTTCTCCCACTCTCTCTAGCACGTCAAATGGTCCAATATAACTTGGACTCAACTTGCCACGGCCTCTGAATCGAATGGTGCCTCTGGTAGGTGATATGCTCAAGAAGACATGATCGCCCTCTTTAAACTCCAAGGGACGACGATGAAGGTCTGCCCACTGCTTCTGCCTGTCTTACGCTGCTCGCAAGTGCCCTTGTATCTTCTTAACTGTCTCTACGGTGTTGACCACCAATTCTGATCCCAGAATCTGGCGTTCTCCTATGTCACTCCAACACATAGGAGACCTATATTTTCTTCCATATAATGCTTCAAATGGAGCCATATGGATACTCGCTTGATAGCTATTATTGTAAAAACATTCCACAAGATGTAGGTGGTCCTCCCATGATCCTCCAAAGTCTAACATACAAGCCCTTAACATATCCTCCAATGTCTGAATAGTACGCTCTGACTATCCATCTGTCTGCGGGTGGTAAGATGTACTGAACTTCAGACGAGTTCCAATACTCTCTTGTATGCTCCTCCAAAAGTGCGATGTAAAACGTGAATCCCTGTCTGACACAATGCTGACTGGTATGCCGTACAATCTCAAGATCTGCCTCATATATAAGTCAGCTAAAGCTTCTGTAGACTGGCCAACTCTAAAAGGCAATAAATGTGCTGACTTGGTGAGTCTATCTACTATTACCCATACTGCATTTCTTCCACTTGCACTCTTGGGAAAACCCGTGACGAAGTCCATAGTGATGTGCTCCTACTTCCACTCTGGAATCGGAAGTGGTTGCAATAATTCTGCTATTCTCTGATGCTCCGCCTTTACTTGCTGACATACTAGACATTTAGCTACAAAGCGAGCTATCTCTCTTTTCATTCCATGCCACCAAAACTGTTGGCGTAAGTCACGATACACCTTGGTGCCTCCAGGATGAATAGAATATATCGAATTATGAGCTTTTGTCATCAGCTCCTGTCGAATCTCTCCATTTGGAAGATAAAGACGATCACCACATCGTAATGTCCCATCCTCATGGATGCACAATCCTGTCTGCTCTTTGATCTGTGTCCTTTCCTTCAGTCTCCTGAATCTGGCGTCTGTAGGCAAAGCTGCCTTGATCCTCTCTACTAGTGATGACTGCACTTGCAAGTTGGCTAATGTCCCATATGCTCCGGGTAATATCACTTTAATGCCAAGCTATTGCAAGTCCTCCAATAATTCCCTCTGTGCTGTCAAGAAATAAGCTACTTGCTTCCGGCTTAACGCGTCTGCTACAACGTTAACCTTGCCTGGGTGATAATATAGCTATTTCTCGAAATCTTTTATCAACTCAAGCCATTGACGTTTCTATATTTTTAACTCTTTCTGCGTGAAGACGTACTTGAGGCCTTTGTGGTCTGTATAGATCTCCACTCATTCCCCATATAAGTAATATCTCCATAGCTTCAGAGCAAATACAACGGCTGCAAGTTTCAAGTCATGAGTTGGATAATTCTTCTCATGGACTCGTAACTGTCTAGATACATACGCAATCACCTTGCCATGCTGCATCAATACGCATCCCAAGCCTTTTCCTGATGCGTCACTGTAGATCACATAACCTCCTAATCCTGATGGAATAGTCAATACTGGTGTTATGGTCAGTCGCTTCTTCAACTCTTTAAAAGCGGCTTGACATTCGTCGGTCCATATAAATTCTTGATCCTTACAAGTCAATCGAGTCATAGGTGCTGCTATCCTTGAGAAGTTCTCCACGAACCGTCGGTAATATCCTGTAAGTCCAAGGAAACTCCTCACCTCTGATGCTGATTTAGTAATATGCCATGTCTCAACTGCCGCGATATTCTCTAGATCAACAAAAATACCATCTCCCGTAACGACATACCCAAGAAATGAAACTCTGTCCAAGAAGAACTCACATTTACTGAGCTTTGCATATAACTGCTCTCTCCTCAATGTCTCTAGAACAATCCGTAGGTGCTTCTCGTGCTCCTCGTGGCTCTTCGAATAAACAAGTATATCATCTATGAAGACGACCATGAACTGGTCCAAATACTGGTGGAAGACCCGATTTATTAAGTCCATAAAGATAGCTGGAGAATTGGTCAATCCAAATGGCATGACCAGAAACTTGTAGTGTCCATACCTTGTCTTGAATACGGTCTTCGGAATGTCCCGCTTCCGTACCTTCATCTGGTGATATCCCGATCTCAAGTCTATCTTCGAGAACACCTTGGCTCCACTGAGTTGATCAAATAAGTCATTAATGCGTGGCAAGGGGTATTTATTCTTCACAGTCACTGCATTTAAGGCTCTGTAGTCAATGCACATGCACACTGACCCATCCTTCTTTGGTCCAAACAATACTGGTGTTCCCCAGGGTGATGCACTTGGTCGGATAAAACCTTTCTCCTCTAGTTCTTTCAACTGTGCCTTTAGCTCGTCCATCTCCTTCTTTGCCAATCGGTAAATATGCGATGCTATGGGTGCTGCTCCTGGTGCTAATTCAATTAAAAACTCTACATCTCTGTCTGGGGGTCGTCCTGACAATTCCTCTGGAAAGACGTCTTGAAATTCTAAAGTAATGGGGCGATAAACAACGTCGTCCATTGCGAGCTGCATACCATCAAGGATTTCTGTGGATCCTCGTGCAAACTCAAGTTTAGGCTGGCCTGGTACCTTAAAAAGAATGCTTCCTCCAAAGCAATCGAAGAAAGCGTGGTACTTGCTTAGCCAGTCCATTCCAAGTACAATATTAAAGGTTGGCATAGGAAGGACTAAGAGTCGGTTATTCATCTCTCTGCCACGTATCACTATAGGACACGATCTATAAATTCTACTGACAGGTACAACTCCTCCTCCGGTAAAAATTCTAACACAACTAGATAAAGGTGTAGAGGCAATATTGTGTTTGGCAATAAAACTAGATGATATAAATGAGTGGGTGGCTCCCGTATCAAACAATGTCACAACAGGAAAAGTAAAAGCAAGAGTAATACCTGCTATGACATCAACCTCCTGATGCATGTTATCCATTTCTAATGCAAAAGCTTGCCCATTCCTCTGTGGCTGTCCATGACTAGCCCTCATGTACTGATCCTCCTGAGTAGGTAGCGGTGGTCCTCGCTGAAATCCTCCTGCTGCTGGGGGTCGAGGTGCTCCTGGTCTAGTTATATGCTGTGCTGGCTTCGGTACTGGAAGCGCTAGTGTCTGTACTGGCGGTGGAAGTGTCTGCTTCAATGGGCAGTCTCTCGCCAGGTGCTGTCCGGAGCCATATCTCATACACTGACCCAAGCGGGTCCGACAATCTCTCGAATGTGTCCGTATCTCCCACAATAATTGCAGTAGGTCTTCTCCGTATTTTGGTACGATCCTGCTCTGTGTTGGTACTGCTGTTCTGAGCTAAAGGACGTCTGATAGGTCCTCCTTGTGGTATCCTTGCCGGTCCCTGTTGTGTCCTTGCTGATCCTTGTTGTGTCCTCAACTGACCTTCATTTTCTCTGCTGATGGTTTCTTGCAATCTGGCTTCTGTCAGTAACTCGACAAAAGAGATCCGGGACTATGAGCTAGTGTAGTGTTGGAGCTCCTAAATCAGTCCGCGATGAAACCTCTAAGCCTTAGCCAAGTCATCTGGTATCAAGGCAGCGCCATATTTCTAAGGCGACTAAACTCGGCATCATACTCGTCCACTGTTCTGTTCCCCTGCTCCAAGTGAAGAAATTGATCGTACAATACATCTCTGACGGTGTCCGGGAAGTACTTCCAATCAAAACACTCCAAGAATTGCTCCCAAGTCTGGTATGTACCTAACTGGCATTCCATTGATTCCCACTAGTGATGGGCATTACCATCTAGTAGTGTCCTTACACCTGTCATCCATAGGTCCGTATGTAACTGCGATGCTTCCAACAGCTTCTGCGTGTGTGTGATCCAGTTGGTAGTCTCCTCCGGGCTCTCAGTTCCCATGTACGGCTTCAGACCCATTTGTATAAAGTCCTTTACTGAACCAACTCTAGCTCGAGGTACTGAAACTAGTGCTTGAGCTGGTACAGTAGCCTGTGCAGCCATCCTCTCAAGTGCTGCCAGAAATTCTTGCCTCTGCTCTGCTGCTTACTGCCTCTGCTCTGCAGCTAGTATGGTGGCCTGTTGTCGCTGTTCCTGCATTATCATCTAGAAGAATTAGAACAGCTGTGTCTGGCCATCCTGCAGTATCGATGAAGCTGGAAGGTTCCCATTAGGTGAAGCGGGAAGTTCAGATGGAATTGGATTGTGAGCCTGTCCATCTGGTCCCAGAAGTCTAGAAATCGTTGAGGTCCCTCCTTGAGTCTGACCATTGACTCCTAAAGGTGTGTCACCATCAGCGACAGTATATCCATTTTGCATATCCATCTCTCTGCAGGTGAGGTACGAACGATTAGAAAAAGTACGGGAATCAAACATGATGCAAGCATTAAATATGATAGTTAAAGGAAGGATGAGTTTCAGTCAAGCGTGGATAAGATCCTTATACTCTATTCCTATATGCAGGCTTGTTCGATATAGTTACGTAACCGAGACAATATATTCTTGACCTGCATGGGCCACCACAAAAATATGTCATACCCCAGTCCCAAAATACGTAGGACTAGGAATACGTAACACGCCAGTCGCATGTATACGAACTCTAATATATGGAAACCATATACACACGTACGATGTACATAAATATCCAATCCACCAATAGTAATATACTGTCACAACAAGTCACACGCAATCTATATCTCATCCACAACACAAATAAATAGATAAACAAAAATAAATAACTGAATATCAAAGATGAGTATCAAAGTATGATAGTCGGATGGAAACAAATCCCCTGCAAATCTACTATAATAAAACTACTACGAGAGAAGAGTAAATTCTAATATAAGAATAAATGTCTCTAAGAGAATAGCAACTAAAATCTCTAAACAGCTGCAATAAATCACAGATAATCCGAAGGTAAGACCTCCTCAGTCTGATAAGTAGCGTCAGGTCCAGGTCCATACTCCTGTGGATACTCCTGCTCGTCTATATCTGAAAAAGTACCAGGTCCTCAGAGGGACGTAACAAGATACATATAAACATGCCAATAAAGTACTGAAAAGTAAACATCCAATGGGTCGCCTAACCATATAAGTGAATGCAGTTTGAGAACAACTTTCCACCAAGTGGGCTATCTGGCTAAAAATGGGATTGGCGTGACTCTCTCGGAGAATCAGGGGCCTACAAAGCATATCGTCTTTTGAACGCCAGAGGCTGCCTGATAATATATAATATATAGTAGTCATCAACACCCGTCGCTCCGGCGGAGCGTCCGGGCGAACAAAGAAAAAGTACAAAGGAGCCCAAATGCCTAACTTGTTGTTCTCCCTACCCTATGCTCTAAGCATGTCACATCCATGACATGATAATACCTCTAAATAACTGCCAGGTCTACTAGCATGCAAAGTTTCTATTGACAGTTATCCCTATCCATCGCACGACCTCTACGTACCAGTGGCCAGCCGAGTACGCAAGTCCGTGTCCTACATTTGACTCACACTCGTGTAAGAATAGTACCATATCCAATGAAACATAAGATGCCTCATGATAATGGGGTGGTCTCATAAAGTAGGTCCAATGCCTATACATAAATAAAAACAGAATACGACGACACCGTCGTTGCACCCAAGTTTCTTTGGACGCGTATTTTATATAGCAGTTAAAAATATATGACTATAATAAACAAAAATAAATATGCATACATCATATGGAATGTAAATACAGGACAATAGCAAGGTAAACTTGTCTGGCAAAAAATCTGTGTGGTGAAAGCGTCCAAATATTAAGGACACGGGATCAGAAACTAATGGCTCCGAACAAACATCTCCGGATACTGAAATAGACATCACCAATATTTCCGGAATCAGCGAGATAGCTAGAAATCACTACCCTTTCGTCCAATTTAGACACAGGGACAAAACAGTAATTTTGGGTCAAAGCAGGGTCCACGTGTGGCCCACTTTGCACCAAAAAGCATGCCAAGGGTAACAGTCTCTAAGTGAGACAAATTATAGGTCAAACAAACTCTAAAAGTCAGTACAAACCCAACGGTATATCCAAATGTGGATTCCAGTGAGCCGAACACAATTTTGCCCAAAAAGTCAACCGTAGGGCCCGCCAATTGGTGACTTGGTTAACTGTCTCAGAATTGCGTGAAAATTGGGTCATAGGACCAGCGCGATACCACGAGTCCATTAGCGCAAGTTTCGTCGCATTCTGACGAGCGTGCACTAAATGGCGCGGGGTTTTGCAAAAGTTGCGACACGGGAGATTTTTTGTGGATATGGGTTGATTTCGACGCGCACACGCTTGTCACTACCACATTATGAAAACAGAGGTATTTTTGACTTTTTATAAACTATTAATAATTATATTAAATGATTTCATTATAGGTGTATTTAAATTAAATAAGTTCGTAAGATGTGTAATTAAATATTATTATTATATACTGTGTTCTTAATGTCTGAGCTGGTAGACTTGACCTAGAGGCCCACTAGACGAACACCTGACAGAATTATGGGGATTATGTCTTTAATCGTTTATTTAAAATTTAATTATTCAATTTCGTAATTAATTACCATAATTTATTTAATTATTGCGTATTGTCGTTGTTTCGATATTTGGAGCGCTACCCTAGCTTTTGTCTTCCAACAAATTTCACAACCCTGTCCTAGACATGCCCGCCTTCCATTCTGTCTTTTTTGTAACTCATAATTATGCTCACTTATGCTTCATTTTAGCCACACAAAAATCGTCGCGGACGTTTATTTAAATTCTAAATAAATTCCGAGTATGTATCGTTGTGCGTTCCAATCAAAATTGGGGACAACCTCGACCCATTTTTCGTGCGGCCCAAATTAGGGTAATATTCTGTTCTGAGTCTTCTTCATTAATGATATTGATGACCCGACCTAATTTTGGCCCCATGTATTCCTAATTAATTTTAGAACGCCAAGTGTATCAAATTTTAATTAATTAAATTCGGAAACCCATTTCTGTGTAATTTTCCATTTGTTGGGGACTTAATTACAAAATTGTAATGATGTGTCACCATCCTATTGGTTTAACCCAAATGAAGGAAACCAACCTCCTATCTTGACTAGTCAACCTAATCTCTCCCTCCTCCTTTTTGTTGCATTTTTATTCATGTTGAATCATGGCCATCCATTTAAAATGGAGCCATCCCCACCACACAACCCCCTTACATAAACCTCAACCCTCTTCCCAAGGCAACCCTATCCCAATATTGGCCGGCCCTAATTCCTAGGGGGGGTCACATCACCTCCTTCCATATACATAAACCCACCCTCTACATGTTAATTTCTTCTCAAAAACACATACACCATCACCAACACCTAAACCCAACCTTCGGTTACTGTTCACCTGGCATTTTTTCGAGCAGTGCTCCGGCCACCCGAGTCTCCCCTCCGCCTCACGAGCTTCCTCCTCTTCTCCTTCGACCCGGCGGCCAGCCTCCATCTTCTCTGGCCGACTGCCATGAGCCGGCCTCCACTATCATCTCTACCACCAGTACATTACATCACCCTGAAACCCGAGCTGCGACTCCGGCATAGCCCCGAGCTCCCCCTTGCTCCTTGCTCCGGCCAACACTCCGCCGAGCCACCCATCCCAATCTTCTCCGGTTACTACGACCGTCTTCCCCACTGCTCCTCCGCCTCACTCGAGCTCACCCCCGACCGCCTAATCAGTCGCCTGCACCAACCTCCCTTGCCCGCACGACTAGTCGACCACCTGACAGCAGACTCCTCCACCACCATCGTCATCAGCAGCAGCTCCATCGACTCCGAGCAGTCCCCTCGCCGGAGTAGCACCGCATCCATGTCGAAGCTCGACCGGTGTCTCCTCCTAGACACCTTCGTCCATTCCCTTGCGCTCTTCAGCCTCGCTGGAGTTCAGACGAACCGCCGACTGCATCTGAACCTCAACCAGAGTTCGACCATTCCCCTCGACCGGAGCGGCCGGGAACTCGACTGCACCGGAGCTGACGAGCAGCGACTTCATCCCTGTCCACCCGACCATGCCTGAACGACCTACCCGTTCCCGCTGTGACGAACCACTCGTCGGAAATCGGTCATCCCCACCATTTTTCGCTGCCACCATTATCATCCAGACCTCCCCGGCCAACTCTCCCACAGCTGCCAACCACCGCTGCACTCCAGCCAGGGTCAGCCGACCTCGTCACCGACGTCCTCTTCCCTGCACAGCCGACCAGCCTCCACCTTCTCGACCACCCCGTGCCACTTCACCACAGTACCACCAGCCCTTTCGTCGGCATCCTCGTCATCGTCACCTTCGCTTTTATCGCCACCTCATCGTCGTCTTCGCCATGGACTGTGAGTCCCTCTTCCCTTCTTCTTTGGTTTATAATTTAGTATATATATACGTATGTATAGTATATATGTATACGTGTATATATATATTCATATATATATACATGTATGTATATGTGTGTGTATATGCGTATATGTGTAGGTACGTAGGTGCATATATGTGTATGTGTGTACATATGTTCGTATTTATACGTGTATATGTATATATATAGATATATATACATATAAATATATCGTATATTTCTTTATTTTATATATACGTATTCATGTATGTATATTAATATATCTGTATATATGTATATATATGATATATGTAAATTATTGTATTAGTATATATATATAAAACGTAATTTGGTATGTATATATATATATCTGTATATAGTATATGTATTATTTGGTATATATATATATATATATATATTCAGTATATATATATATATATATATATATATATATATATATATATATATATATATATTTCCTGGTATACGTATAAATATTAGTTGTATATAGATATAATATGGTATGTGTATTTTTAAATATAAAAAAATGTATATATGTTATATACACACTTATACGTATTTTGGTACAAATTATTGATATACTTATATATATTTTATGTACGTATTTAATTGGTATATATATTATGTGTAATATGTATAATGTATATAGGTACTAGATGACCGAGTGTAAATATGGATACCCCGTCTTTACACATGACCTTGTGACCCTGTGAGATGTTAGTTGACTGCCACACGTACACTGACGTACTGGCGACCCCGTAACATTTTTGATCGTCTGTCGGATTGTACAGCAATTACAGACGCGACGCCCGTGCAACTTGACGCACACTGACCCTAGTTGACCAGTATCATACCTAGCGTAGTCCCGTGTTCAGTATATTTGATTGTGTGATTAGTGTAATGTCTGATACAATGTTGTAATATTTTATTATATGTGTATAGGACTATTGGATCGTCCTGCGAGACTTCTGGAGCAGGACATTGATTTTAACCAGCTAAGGACCCAAGGCGAGTACATTCTCTGACAGTTTCCATTATATTGATTATTTCTATAACTCTTGTTGTATAGCGTACATGACTCTGACACTGTTCGTTATATGAGTTGGCATCATTGAGACCGTCACGAGGAGTCGTGACCTAGAATCCATTGTGCTAGCTGGGGGAAAAACGGGGAAATATTAGTAGCTTATGTGATCATACCCAACTTTACATGCATCATAGCTCACCCACGCCTCACGTTGGTGCAGCCTTACCATTACATGCCTCATAACTGTTACATGTGGTTAGCCTGACTATTACTCGCATCATAGCTATCCGGATGGATTAGCCTGACCTCAAGGATGATCTCTAACCAATGTAATGAGTTTACCAGTCCCAAGCCGATCACATGATATGCTGATATTTCACACACTTAGTTAGATGATTCTTGACATGTATCTCTAGTGTATTAATCTAGCATCCCCACATGTTCTAGTTACTGTTCTTGTACACCTTTACATACCAGTTCATTATTCTAGCGTGTACTTGAATTTCTGTCTCATTTTTAGATGTATACTATATGCTTCAGTATTCCTTATTCCAGTATTTCTATTTCCAGTACATCCATGCTCGTCAGTATTTCTTATTGCCAGTATTCCTATCTGTCTTGTATTTCTTTACACTGTGCTATAGATTTTTATCAATATATGTGGAACTGCTGTTAGAGGTATATTTTGTTCCAATCCTGATTGGATATATTTTCCAGACTGAGACATAGTGGACTTATTTCCGACACACTTGGGGATTGGATGTTACTGATTTCAGGTATGGTTACTTGTCGTTAGACTTGTCTTGGATTTCATTGCTTGCTTCAATATCTTATCGTGCTTTAGCTTATGTGATTGAGTATTTTTAGCACTATGTTGTGATATCCATGTCTTCTTATGGAGTCAGATATTCACGTGAGATTGGTTAGATATTTACATGACCTAGACAGCGTTCTACCGCCGATGCTGCGGCGTAGGCTGGACGTACCCACACTCTCGTACCCCTATACCGGGTGCGGGTCGTGACACACGCGTCCAAATCTGGTGTCATATAAACCTATGTATGAAATATTATGTCACTTGGGTGTAATGAAGTGATAATATGCTAAAGTGAGTCAAACATGATTTCTAGGTCATATCTAAGTCATCCTAGTCAAAGTAGGTCTCAACTAGATGTTACCTTGGTTTAGGTCTATACCTAGCTTCTAGATTGTTAATTAGCCCATAATAGTTGATACTAGGTCATGCCTAGGTTTCTAGGTTGTTACTAGTTAATATCTAATTCATATTAACTAATACAGTCAAAACTAGCTAATACCTTACTAGTTAATATCAAGTAATATATTAGCTATTAATTCTAAGTAGTTTATCAATATGTATACTTACCTAGATTCAATGGTATCCTAGTTATCCTACTATAACTTAGTATCTAAGTTATCCATGCTATGTGTCACGACCTACACCCGGTGTATGGATGCAAGTCGGGAACAACGTCTAGTCTACGCTGCAGCATCGGTGGTAGAATGCTGTCTTGGTCAACTATACTAACTAATCATCTCACAAATAATGCGTAATCCTCCAATAATATCTCAACTCCAAGAAGAGTGTAATCAACTTAGTTCAACACAATACTCAATCATATTTCTATGGCATAAGAAGATATCACAGAAGTTTAACATAACTATGCAGTTAAAAATATAACAACAACAAATAGAAATAATATCCAAATCTCAAATATATGCCAGAAACAAATCCGGTACCAAAATGCTAAAGAGAATTAACTATGGTAACTAGTGAATCCGGCTAAATCTTTCGGCAGTCACTCCAGAACTAGTGGGTCCAAGTCTGCACCATCTATAGGCTGAGGTCCGTAGTATGTCGGGCACCAATCTCCCGGATCCTCTGAAAAATATTTTTCAGTCAGAAATGGAGCGAAGTGCAACCCAATAGAAGTTCCAATTAATTGACAAAAACTATAAAGCAGTACAATAGAAGATGCTATCTACGATGAGAATATAAATAATAATCAAGAACAATGAAAGAATAGGCAATACTAGCAATATAAATATAAATCAATGCATACAAGAATGAAGGAATGAACTATAATGTCAGAAATAGAATATTGTAATCAATAAACTGAATATGGAAACTACAATATACTATGTGATTTGAGATACTAACTAAATATGTGATCGGCCTAGGAGATTCAATAATTACACTAAGGGGCTAACTCAACCATATGTGAATTGCATGGTTAGTTAGTAGCCAATAATTACACTACTAGTCGATAGTTTCTTGATCACATATTTAATTGGTATTTCTCCTGCCCCAACTGATATGATAGATCGAATCATGATACGTTACTAGCCAATTTATCCAATGTTTAATCTACAATATTCAATGTTATCCAATACCAACAAGGACAGTATCCGATACTATCTACATAATCAAGGTAACATCCCATGATTGACGATCCAATAACAATACCAATCTGTGTACCATCGTGTCAAGAATCATAAGTAATATTTCTAAATACTTGAGTTATAGTAGTAATTAAATAATAAAAACTATCAGAGAATGTACTCGCCTGTGGTCCAGAGCAAATGATGCAATACAATGTCCGAACTGGTGTCACAGACCTATATATGGAATATTGCATTAATACAAGGTTCTAGGAATGAGAATAGATTAAACTAGTCAACTTCTAGGTCATAAAGCCATTTCTCAGTCAAATTAGTCAAACTAGGTCAACACTATGCCAAACTAGTCAAACTTGGTCAAACTAGCTATTTTTAGGTTGCATGAGTCTATCTCAATGATGTTGGGTTCATACACTATGAATCTAGGTCATAAAACAATATCTTAGGATACTAGGATGCCGTATCTCAGGATACGTAAAACAAGGGATAAAGCAACACATATACATATATCAAACAATATTTAAATATATAAAATCCTAATTACAATATTAAATGGATACCTTGGTTTCGAACCAACTCGGTATCGCATCACGAAACCTCCATCTTGATACTCGAACCCAAAACCTTCGTTATCCTCAATATCTCGGCTCTTACCTTGGTATCTCAAGGTAAAAGTGATATTTAGTATATATATCTAACTAACATCCTAGTATAGTTCTAGTACTCTAATATCAATTACTAGTATTCCCCAATATGAATTTAAGTATTAACTCTCATGCTATATTTATCTATCAATACAATTAAAACATATATATATATATATATATATATATATATATATATATATATATATATATATATATATATATATATATATATATATATATATATATATAACTTAGAGATATCCATAAGAGATATAACTACACTAATACTAACTAACTAGATACTACTAACTAACTAGATACTATTAACTACTAATATGTATACACAAGTAAAAGTATCTACACTATATAGATAACTTAGAGATACATGAAGATATATAGATATATATACATCTATCTAACTACTAAATATAACAAGTATCTACATAGGTAAATATTTTAACTAGGTAGTTGAATAACTAGTTAACTAACCATCTATTACTAAAACTAACTACTAGTTATCTAACATTACATCACTGTTGTTGCTTCACTTCAGATCGCTGCTGCTGCTGCATTTCATGTTGACGCTGCTGCTGCTACCAATCTGCTACTGCTATACTAATCTTCTGCCGCTACTGCTACCAATCTGCTGCTGCTGCTGCACTTCATTTGGCTGCTGCTGCCTTTACCAATCTGCTGTCGCTGCTGCTACCAATCTGCTGCTGCTGCTGCTATACTTCATTTGGCTGAGGTTTGCTGCTGATGCTCTATTAAGCTGACCAAAGCCCCCCTCTCATATATACAACATACACGCACACCCAAACATACTACAAAATATATATATCTATCAACTATACACACATAAGCATATATATACTTACTACATAATATATATATACATACAAGCTCCTCCATATACATATATATTGTCATGCCCCAGTCTCAAAATACATAGGACTAGGACACGTAAGCATGCCAGCCGCATGGATATGGCAACTCCAATATATGGAAACTAAATCCACACGTACGCTGTATTATGAATATCAAATCCACAAGTGGTATCACATATGTCACAGGGTATAATCTAAATCTCATCCACCAAAATCAAATATAATTAAATAACCAATATCTATGGAACTAGATCTCAATAAGAAGTATCTAAGGAGGATAGTTGGGTGGAGACAAATCCACTGCCAACTCGAATATAAGAGTAAATACAATATGAGTACAACATAATAAAAATAATATAAGAATACCAGCTATTAATCACGGGCTCGAAGAGAAGACATCCTCGAAACATAAGTAACCATCCGAATCTGCGCTCCTGCGAATACTCAAGAACAGATACACCTTGCAGGGGACCACGTCCTCAAAGGGACATAACAGGATACTAAAACACATGGCAATAAAGTACTGAAATAAATATCCAAAGGGGTCGTCTAACCGTCTAAGTGAATGCAGTTAAGAACAACTTTCCCCACAAGTGAGCTATCTGGCTGAAAACTGGGATTGGCATGACTCTCTTGGAGAACCAGGGGCCTCAAAGGCACGTCGTCTTTTGAACGGCGGAGGCCCGCCAAGTAGTATAGGGGTCATCACCGCCCGTATCTCCAGCGAAGCTTCCGGGTTACAGAAGGAAAAGTGTAAAGAAGCTCAAATGCGGTACTTGTTGTTCTCCCCACCCCATGCTCTAAGTATGTCACATCCATGACACCATTTTTTTATAGCCTATTCTTAGTAACCTAGTCCAATCCTGCAACCAAACAAGGACAAGGATGGGACCACCGTACTACAATAGTCTATGTCCCTAGACCTCTAATAACTGCTAAGTCTACTAGTATACAAAGTTTCTAACAGCAGTTATTCCTAATGCACGGCCCACACGTACAGGAGGCCAAACCCTGCACGCCAGTCCATGATCTATATGAGACTCACAACTCGTGTAACAACTGTGTCACGGACAATGAACCTAAAGATGCTACATGATAATGGGGTAGTCTCATAAACAAGGCCAATGCAAATACATAAATTAAAACATACCGCAACGACACCGTCGCGCGCAGTTTATATAACAGTTAAAATATATGAACTAAGGACAGAAAATAAAGATGCATGCAACATATGGAAAATAAATAACAGTACAATGGCAAGGTATACTTGCCTGGCAAGAAAGCTACGATGTACTAATAACCTGCTCCAGAAGTTGCGCAGAACAAATCCAATATCCTATGTACACATAAATATAATATAATAAAATCATTAGTCATTACACTAGCACATACACAACCCTATTTATACTGGACTCAGGGGGTACACTAGCGGTAACACTAGTCATCTAGCACGGTAAATTACGCGTTGAATTACACGGGATCTCATCTTCAAGTGTTGTACACAATCAGACAGTCTATTGACAGGTGTCTAAGCCAGTACATTAAGGTACGCAAGGCAGGCAATTCATAAGTTCTTAGGGTCAACATGGTCAAGGTAAGTACGGGACAGTCTACGGTGTCCTAGGGTCGTGCAGTCTGAATACACATACTCCTAATTATTATTAGCATATAATTAATTACAATATACATATATACCATATATATATACATATATACATATATATCATCCAATAATTATACGTATACTAAGTTGAATAGTATGCATATACTAAATATATTGATAGATATATCAAACTGAATACTATACGCGTGCGAGTACGAGTTTGTGTACGCAGCACTGGGTTCACCGAATCAGGGTCCGATATCCGCTAACAGTGGTAACGAAATACTACTGTTCTACTGGAACGCACACAAACACACATAAATAGAGCAGACAAACAGGCTCATACCTCGGAGTACGTGCACGGGTATGACGGTGAGGTTGACGACGATGATGATGATGGTGACGACTATGCTGAGATGACGATGAAGTGATGCTGGTGATGATGACGAGGGCAATGGTGTTTGACGAGGACGATGGCGAGGATGGAGATATGGACGGAAGTGTGATGATAATGCTAATGGTTGAAAGTGATGATGATGGACTGATGGCTGCTGATACGATAAGGTGATGATGATGATTATTACGACGATGATGAGAAGGAGGATGAGGGTGATTAGGTTAAGGTATTGGTGACAATGATGGATTGATGGTGAGATGACGATGATACGATATCGATGATGATGACGAGGACGATGGTGTGATAATGGTTATGGTGTTTGTGAGGGCGATGACTACGAAGTCGATGGCTACAATGATGGTTAGGGTGATGATAATGACGAAGACGAGATGATGATGAATTGAGATGATGATGATGATGGTGGTGGTGAGTGGTGGACTGCCGGAGTCCGGCCAGGGCTTTTTTCGGAAGTCGTGGCGAAGAGGATGGTGATAACATGGATGAGGGGATGATGATGACGAAGAGGTGCTAATGAGATATTGATGGGGGTGTTCATATTGATGGTGGTGGTGTTGATATGATGATGATGGCGGCCTGCTGATCGGAGCCCGGCCAGGGGGAGAGGGAAGGCTGTGGCATGGTGGAGGAAGGAAGTGCAGGGATGGATGGTGAGATGGGAGGAGGAGAGGAGGTTCAGACCGGCGGTTCAGTCGATATGGGAGGAGCACGGCGGGTCGTGGGGATTCCGGCGTGGTGGAGGGGTGTTCTCAGGTGCTGCGTAGGCGGCTTGATGGCGAGGACGGCCGGGAACGAGTCAGCTCCAGCGTTCGGCTGCTCCGGCTAGGGGTTGGCTCCGGTCGGATTCGAAAGGGAAGGAGTCGTCGTCGGAAGGAGATAGGCAGGCGGAGGAGAGGACGACGCGTAGGAGTTTCACCGGAGGTGGGTGCTCGGTGTTAATGGCGAAGGGGTCATCGGGGCTGCACAGTCGGGGCCAGTGGTTCGGTGCAGCGGCTTCGATGTTGGGCGGAGAAGATGGGGTAGAGGCTCACGACGGCGGTGGGGGCTGCTCCGGCCGACTGGACATGGAGGGGGTCGGGCACAGGGATGATGAACAGTAAGAAGAGGAAGGGGTCGGCTGGGTATTGGAGAGAGAAGAAAATAAAGAAAAGGGAAAGAAAATTTGTTTATATACATGTGGAGGGTGTTTAACCTAAAAGCTTGGTTTGCTTGGTCAACTATCCTTGGGGTTGGGCCTTGGGCTCACATAGGGTATTTGGAGGGATATAAATTTGCATTAATTAAATGCAAGGATAGAATTTAGATTGGGGACGATGTGCGCGTTGTACATCCCAAAAATTATGGGAAATTTTTGGTGAAGGGGAAAGTTGTGTTTCTTCATGAATTGTCCAACGGAGGGGGCACCTTAATACATTTTTGCATAAAAGTCTCCGAAAATTGGAAAAATTGCACGGGGACAAAAATTAGATTTAATTAGTTAAATCGAACGCGCACGAGGTTCTAAAATTAATTAGGAGTACATGGGATTAAATTAGACGGGACGGAAGTGTCAGGGGCGTAGAGGGTACAGTGTAGAATATTAATAAAATCCGGGTTGTACAAAACGGTCAAGGTTGTGTTTCCAATTTTGATTTGAACGCACAAGGGTACTGAGTTAGAAATTATTTTGAATTAAGAAATAACATCCACGACGTTTATTGTGCGGCTAAAATATAGCATCAGAGAGCAATATTATAAGTTGCACAAAGGTACTGAATAGTAGGCGGGCATGTCTAGGGTGAGGTTGTGATGGTTGTGGATAGGAATTGGCTAGTGAGGTGCTCCAATTAGCGAAGCAACGGTGGGGTGCGCTACACGATATAAATTATTGCATAATTAGCAATAGTAGACACGCTACGATCTTTGGCTCTTTGCTAGACAGGAGCAGTACAGGAAGCATCGAATGCCATGGTTATTGTTACAGACTAGGCTGTAACGCTTCGCTTGCATGCAAGGCGGCAAGCCAGGTAGACGCGCGCGGGCGAAGGAGATGCATTTTGAGTACTGGTGGTACTGGACAAGCTCTAGGGGAATAATCTCTTTCTTATTTCGCAAGCACCTTTCTTTCCCATGACGACTAGGAATGGGCAAATCAAGAATTTTACTTCGAATTCCGGACCTCAACATCCTGCTGCTCATGGTGTTTCACGATCAGTATTGGAAATGAACGGAGAAGTGGTGGAACGTGCGGAACCACATATTGGATCACTCCAGTGCGGCACGAAGCCGCTGACGATGAGTAGGCTCCTATGCCGCTAGCTATGCCCTGCTCGGTCCCCCGGCACGGTGGGGGTTCCGTAGAGTGTCATGAGCACCGGGCAAAGGGGCGGTTGAGCAACTCAAGCGAACCGCCCTACCTTTGGATAGGGAAAGAAGGGAGAAGGTTGTGAAGGTGGCCTCGTTATCCACACATCCGGTCGGATGAATGGAGGCGCTATTAAGCCCTGGGTTTTCACGAGCGTTGGCGGGTCCTGGAGTGCCCGTCAAGGGCGCTAGCGCATACCCCGGGGTGATCATCACCACCTGCACCTCACACCTAAGAATCAGAAAACCTCTCCCAAATAATGCCGTATTCTAATTCTAATTGGGTTCAAACTAGCCCTAATTCTACTATATAAGCCGAGTAAACCTAATTTTGGGTGAGGGGGTTTACAATCTACCCAACTTAAAATAATTTTGTCCTCAAAATTAAACTAGGGTAGGATTTCTCTCTCTAACCTCACTTGATTTCAGTCTAAAAAATTCTTCTTAAGTTAACATTGCAGTTTCTACCCAACTTATAATTTATCCATCTATCATCTAAGGCTATACATCTAAGAAGGCTATGTCCCAAATTATTTAATCATGATATTGAATCCTCAAAGTTTTTTTTAACACCAAACATATCATCTATGATATGCCCTTAATTATAAAAAGAATAATCCTCAAGTATGTGATCGGCCTATGGGGTATATTTAGTACTCTCTGTGTATTAAACTTATACCAAGAAAGGGGTTTCCTCTTTCCAAAATAAGGGAAGACGGAGATCAATATAAAGAGTTCAAGGGTGAGGTAATAGAATAGAAGTATCGGGATCAAGGTGTTTAAAGAATTCAAATGGAAATTGTCAAAGCAGTTGTGGATTGAAATCCTATTTTTGTAATTCTGCGTTCGCATGCTGGTATTAGTACAGTTATGTAACCGATACGATATGTCAGACATGTCTAGAGGGCAAGTACATTCGTCTACTAATCACTATATTTCTTAATCCACGTAAAGTAGTTATGCAAAGGGCGAACCAAGCGCACTAAGGTTAGCTAGACCTTAATACACTAATTTTGAAATATATTAATGTATGCATCCACTAATACATATATAGTGAACAAACTTGATGAAAGAATAAGCTTACAAAACTAGGCTATAATAGCGGCATAAGTCAAGGTGGTACAACAATTATAAGTATGCTAGATGATGATGAAAGGAGGTACAAGTCAATTCAAGTTCACAAAAACAAAAACAAAAACAACATAAGCAATAATAATAAAGACTCTACAATTCTCTATAGTTATCATACAACCTCCTTGTCTATGTCGCTAGTCGATCAAATGGGGGCAAGGACCTCTAAATTCTATTGTCTGAATAAACACCGTCGTCTTTGCTAGCATACAATTAATGCCATTCAGTTACACTTCATCAATGGATCATAAGGACTATATGATACTAGGTGGTGAGGTATACTACCCAACTTAAAATAATTTAACTACTATTGTATTGTCTTAAGGATACCGTAAAAGCTCCTGTTAAGGTCTATGAGAAGGGGTCTTGGTACTTTATTGGGGTATCCTCTTCTATTACATAGGTCATGGTTATCTTACATCTTAGTCATAGTGCTTATAGAACAAGTGTCAATAGTAAGGATAGAAGAGTTACTTGCCGTTTAAGGGAAAAAGGGATCTCGCTTGTATCGAGGTGAGGGTACAAATTACGTGATTTAAAAACTAAGGGTTAATCATCGGTCACAATCTACAAAACAACTTAAACTTATCAAACTCTAACTACCAAGCACAAAATGTTCACATTCAAGACTTCAACTATAATTCTAGCAAATTATGTGTCCTTAACAAAGAAAATCACTCGGTCTACAATCAGAAGTGTCAGATGGCACAAGTTGAAAGATGAAGAAAAGAAGAACGTAATTTATTCATTGCACAATTAGCAAACGTTAATGTCGCAGAGGAACAATATATAAAATTAAAATAGAGGGCTCAAGATAGCATCATGGTTCTCTAAGGGAAGTGGGGTGTTAGTTGCTATATTTGAGGTATGATTAGGAAAATGTTCTATACATTGCTCTTGGCTTTCTAAGGTACTGTCTGCTCATCTCAAGACAAGAACCTAAATTTAGTTCTCCAATACTTATCTAACTGCGAAGGTTAGGTTCAGTCCTAATATTAAATTTTTTGATTTTCTATTGGTTCCTCAATACTAGGGTCAAACATTATGGTAAACTTCTAACTAACTCTAGTAGTGTCTATACTACTCCCAAGTCTTCATAATACATCAGGGGGTAATGGTAAACCAATTCTAGAGATAAGAAATTCTAGGGTTCACTAGATATTCTAAACTTAGTGGTGTGTCTACATTCTCGTTGTATTCTTCATAGGTGTGCTACCATAGTTATCATCCTAATAACAGGGGTTTCTATATTCTAGCAGAAGACTATACTCAAAGAACTATTAGGGAAGTACAGGAATCAAGAAGGATACAATTGTTCGAATAGAACAAAGAGGGAGAAGATGAATCATAGTCAATTGTGGATGAGATCCTATACTCTAATCCTATTTGCAGGCTTGCTCGGTACAGTAACGTAATCGAAACAATATGCTCTCGACCCGCATGGGCCACCACAAAAACATGTCACGCCCCAGTCCCAAAATACATAGGACTAGGACACGTAAGCATGCCAACCGCATGGATATGGCAACTCCAATATATGGAAACCAAATCCACACGTACGCTGTATTATGAATATCAAATCCATAAGTGGTATCATATATGTCACAAGTCACAGGGTATAATCTAAATCTCATCCACCAAAATCAAAGATAATTAAATAACCAATATCTATGGAACTAGATCTCAATAAAAAGTATCTAAGAAGGATAGTTGGGTGGAGACAAATCCACTGCCAACTCGAATATAAGAGCAAATACAATATGAGTATAACATAATAAACATAATATAAGAATACCAGCTATCAATCACGGGCTCGAAGAGAAGACATCCTTAAAACATCATAAGTAACCATCCGAATCTGCGCTCCTGCGAATACTCAAGAACATATACACCTGGCAGGGGACCAGGTCCTCAGAGGGACATAACAAGATACTTAAACACATGCCAATAATGTACTAAAATAAATATCCAAAGAGGTCGCCAACCGTCTAAGTGAATGCAGTTAAGAACAACTTTCCCCACAAGTGAACTATCTGGCTAAAAACTGGGATTGACATGACTCTCTTGGAGAACCAGGGGCCTCAAAGGCACGTCGTCTTTTGAATGGTGGAGGCCCGCCAAGTAGTATAGGGGTCATCACCGCCCGTATCTCCAGCGGAGCTTCCGGGTTACAGAAGAAAAAGTATAAATGAGCTCAAATGCGGTACTTGTTGTTCTCCCCACCCCATGCTCTAAGCATGTCACATCCATGACACCATTTGGTTCATAGCCTATTCTTAGTACCCTAGTCCAATTCTGCAACCAAACAAGGACAAGGATGGGACCACCGTACTATAATAGGCTATGTCCCTAGACCTCTAATAACTGCTAAGTCTACTAGCATGCAAAGTTTCTAACATCAGTTATTCCTAATGCACGGCCCACACGTACAGGAGGCCAAACCCTGCACGCCAGTCCGTGATCTATATGAGACTCACAACTCGTGTAACAACTGTATCACGGCCAATAAACCTAAAGATGCTACATGATAATGGGGTAGTCTCATAAAGAAGGTCAATGCAAATACATAAATAAAAATATACCTCGACGACACCGTCGCTCGCAGTTTATATAACAGTTAAAATATATGAACTAAGGACAGAAAATAAAGATGCATGCAACAAATGGAATATAAATAACAGTACAATGGCAAGGTATACTTGCCTGGCAAGAAAGCTGCGATGTACCAATAACCTGCTCCAGAAGTTGCGCAGAACAAATCCAATATCCTATATACACATAAATATAATACAATAAAATCATTAGTCATTACACTAGCACATACACAACCCTATTTACACTAGACTCAGGGGGTACACTAGGGGTAACACTAGTCATCACGGTAAATTATGCGTTAAATTATGCGGGGTCTCATATTCAAGTATTGTACACAATCAGGCAGTCTATTGACACGTGTCTAAGCCAGTATATTAAGGTACGCAAGGCAGGCAATTCATAAGTTCTTAGGGTCAATATGGTCAAGGTAAATACGGGACAGTCCACGTTATCCTAGGGTCGTACAGTCTGAATACACATACTCCTAATTATTATTAGCATATAATTAATTACAGTATATATATATACCATATATATATACATATATACATATATATCATCCAATAATTATACTTATACTAAGTTGAATAGTATGCATATACTAAATATATTGATAGATATATCAAACTGAATACTATACGCGGGCGAGTACGAGTTTGTGTACGCAGCACTGGGTTCACCGAATCAGGGTCCTATATTCGCTAACAGTGGTAACGAAATACTACTATCCTACTGGAACGCACACAAACACACATAAATGGAGCAGACAGATAGGCTCATACCTCAGAGTACGTGTACGGGTTTCGACAGTGAGGTTGACGACGATGATGATGATGGTGACGACTATGCTGAGATGACGATGAATGATGCAGATGATTATGACGAGGGCAATGGTGTTTGACAAAGACGATGGCGAGGATAGAGATGTGGATAGTGGTGTGATGATAATGCTAATGATTAAAAGTGATAATGATGGACTGATGGCCGCTGATACGATGAGGTGATAATGATTATTATTACGACGATGATGAAAAGAAGGATGAGGGTGATTAGGTTAAGGTATTGGTGATGATGATGGATTGATGGTGAGATGACGATGATACGATGCCGATAATGATGACGAGGACGATGATGTGATAATGGTTATGGTGTTTGTGAGGGCGATGACTACGACGTCGATGGCTACAATGATGGTTAGGGTGATGATAATGATGATGATGAGATGATGATGAATTGAGATGATGATGATGATGGTGGTGGTGAGTGATGGACTGCCGGAGTCCGGCCAGGGCTTTTTCGGCGAGTCGTGGCGAAGAGGATGGTGATAACATGGATGAGGTAAAATAGATACATAGATCTATGACACTCTAATAAATAAATATATATATAATAATAATAATATATATATATATATACATATAATTACACATCACAATGATCAAGAACAAAAAAAATAGATCTAGAAATAATTGCACAAACACATGGAGCGTATCACACCCGTATCCCACTAGATCTAGGATACGCTTGCGACACGAGTCTACCACACATCCAACCATACCACGAAGGACAAGAACAAGTCTAATATATTATTTATGAATAATACGAAGAGTCAAACACAAATCTATGTATCCGTGTCAAAATATGACATGCACAAAGTTCCGTGTCGGAGGGAAGACCCCCAAATCAACACGTATCACCAAATTTTTGGGATATAACCTATACGTACCTAATTGTGGATACGACACTAGCCCTATACACACAATCACATGCCAAATTGATCTATAGGACCAATTGACACACACAACAAATGTCAATCTCGAAATTCCCCTAAAATTGACACAAAAAGTACCATAACTTTCTCAATAGGCCTCCTATGAACACAAAACCAAATTCTATGGGTAGCCTATGCATAGAGGCTAAATTAAGGGAGAAAAACTAAATTATATCTATTGGGAGATGAATTCCCAATGAAACTCCAAAATTGGTGAAATTGACTTTCAACTTGTAGATCCTTGCTTCTCTTTGTAGATCCTTGCTTCCTCCTTCTAGATCCTTGCTCTACTAGTCTCCAATGGTGATTTGGGAAGGAATTGGGTGAAAATTTGGTATGAGAATAAAGGAATTTGGTTGAGGGAAATTCTATATCTAGATTTGGAATAAAAAATAAAGAGAGAGAAAATTTCCATCCTCTTTATATATGCCTCAGTTTCCCCCTCCCTCAAACTACTATGTAAAGTCTAAAATACCTGTTGGGGCCTCTCATGAAAAAATTAATTAAGGAGGGAAGGTTCTAGTCTAATGGTTTTAACTTAATTAATCCTCCTCCTAATGAATGGGCTTATTATTGGGCCCAAATCTAACTAAAATTAAATGTTGGGTCCATGAACTAAACTAACTACTTAGGTCCACTAACAAAAGTCCAAAATAAATCAAATATGCTAACAATAAATAAATAATACAATAAATAAATATTTACCATGCACAATATTTTATTAATTATAAAATAACCAAAATACCCTTTCCTAGAAAATACGGTAGTTACACTATGTACTAATACCATAGCATAGTCTATGCCTTGATATCATGAATACCTTGGTATCTCTAATATAATTTATTACCTTGGTGCCTTGGTAGCTAGACCAATACCTCAACTATCACTCATCCACATACTCACTCACACACACCCATGCACCTCACCTCTACACATACTCACTGATCCTTCACATTAAACTACATTACCTTAGTATATATTTACAATCTTAGTATCATCAATTACTTTTAATACCTTAATTATAACTTAACATATTAATTCATACCCTATTTTCATACCCTTATCAAAACTCTTAATACCCAATACCTATATCAATACTTGGATACACTACCTTCTTATGATATACCCACGATCTTCTTGGATACTTCACCTCCACACAATATTGATACTCATCTCCTCCTATAATACTAATCCCCCTTATAGTTCTAGATACACATTTATTGATAAATAGTGTTCATCTATATTCTGGTGCACACATGATACTAATACACCAATCAAGTTCCTATATTCTAGCATATGTGCATACTCATATCTCACTGTACTCTTGGATACTGTCACATGTGTCTGATATTAATCATAAAAACTAACCCCTCTTCTACATGACAATCACCCTTGACCAACCCTTATAACCTTCACAAGCCTCTCACCTACTTGCAGCTACTGCTGCAGATGCTACTGTGCTTGTAATGGTGCCTTACAACTGCATAATAATGGTACTGCTGCTGTGCTTTCCCTCACTACAACTACTATGATGCTTGCAACCTACTGCTGTTGCATTACAGTAGTCCGATACCCCCTCCTAACACACTACACACAACACTACCTTACCCGAGCCCTCTCTATATACTACTACTGTTGGTAATACTTAGAGCAACTTAAATGTTGCTGCTACTGCCATGTTATAATCCAGGTCTGAAACATAACTGTGTCCTTCACCAATTCATTCTTACACTAATATAACACACGCATACACTAATATAACGAACACACATCTAATATACACATATATATATATACATGTATACCAATTTAGATATGCTAAGTATACTCTTAAACACATACACACTAATGTAAAGTCAAATCATTAAGTACCTAGTGTACAATATCAAGATACTCTTGATACTTATGATACACTCCTCAAATACTCATTGTATTGTGATACCACTACTCAAAATACATGAAACATATTCTAATATAGATATATAATATTATCTAATAATGATATTAGCTATATATCATGTAATTAAAGATATTAACATGCGTATCACAAGTGTCAAAGAAAAAATCTCCAAAGTCACAACGTATCATGGTGTATCATGATACGGCTTACTCGTATCCAATTATGGGCACGTAACTAGCCTTACACACTCAATCTAAGTCCAACTAGACCTAAATGGCCTAATGACAAACACTTGATGTACCAATATCAGAATTTTCCCAAATTGGATACAAATCTCAATATAGAAGTCACAATAGGGGTACCAAGAACCTAGTTCATGTTCCTATGGTTAGCCCTAAGCGATGGAAGAGTCAAAATCAGAATTATACCTATTGGCAGATGTATTTCCAATAAAAAACTCAAATGGATACAATTAGGAAACAAGCTCCTAGGTAACTCATTCTTCTCCAAGTGCTCCTTGTAATCCAAGCTCCAATGCTCCTTGGGTGATGATATGGAAGATAATAATAGTGATTTGAGGTAAAATTGGCGGAGGGATGTATGAAATAGGGAAGAACACAATTGGGAATCTAATTGAAATAAATTATGGAGAGGAGAGAGAGAGAGAGAGAGAGAGAGAGAGAGAGAGAGAGAGAGAGAGAGAGAGAGACTCCTTCTAATGTGGCTGGCCCCCTTTCTCCTCCTCCTAGCAACACATAATGTCCAAGATACCCCCCCACTAATTACTCATGAAGGGTATTTAATGATGAGGGTTGATGATGAAAGCTTCTAATACTAATGGAGGTTAATTATATTCTCCTAATTAATGAATATGAATGAGTCTAATGGGTCTAGCCCAATTGTTGGGTTCAATGTGTCATGTCAAGTCTACTTGATCCACTAGTATCATGTCCAAATTAATAGGCTAGTCCACTAACTAATAAATAAATAACATAATATATAAAATATAACCACTAAATAAAAATAAAGTGTAATGACAAAATTATCCCTATCTAGAAATATGGTAGTGACAAGTCTACCCTTATTTGAAAAAGTTTTTCGTCAAAAATTAATGAAAGAACTAACACTATAATAAGAAAACACAGAAAGCAAGAAAGAATGATACCTCATGGCTCAATGAAATAAGAGTATCGCTCGCATATCTCGGCTTGTATTTCCCAGGTAGACACTCCCGGAGACTGATGACTCCATGTGACGCGTACCAAAGGAAATGTCTGGTTCGGCAATACCTTCTCCTTCTGATCCAGAATTTCTACAGGCTGCTCCGGGTTGTTGAGAGTCGAACCCAGCTCGATCTTCGAGTGATTTAATATGTGACTAGGATCTGCTACGTACCATCTCAGCTGTGACACATGGAACACATCATGCACTCCTTCTAGTGTATGCGACAAGTCTAGTCTGTAGGCCACTGCATTGACCCTCTCAAGAACACCAAAGGGTCTAATATACTATGGACTAAGCTTTCTGCCTCCACAAAAATAAAACATATTCCGTTTTAGAGAAATCAACAAGAACACCAGATCGCCAACCTAGAACAAAATACAGCCTTAACACTCAATCTAAATAAAGCAATCACAAGCAATACAAAATATAACGTATACCTCAAAGTCCAAAGGTCTCCGCTGGCTGTCCGTCCAATGCCGTTGTCTGTCCTGTGCTACCTGAAGTCTATCTCTAATGAGATTCACCTTCTCAGCTACATCCATAACCATCTCTGGTCCCAACAAAACTCTCTCACCAATATCATCCAATGATAAAGGAGTGCAACATCTCCGTCCATACAAAGCCTCAAATGGTGACATCTCGATACTGGCCTGGTAACTATTATTGTAAGCAAACTCTACCAGGTGAAGATGACCCTCCCAAGAGCCTCCAAAATCTAAAACATAAGTGTAAATCATATCTTCCAGTCTCTGAATAGTCCTCTCCGACTGTCCGTCTATCTGGGGTGATATGCGGTACTAAAGTTGAGCTGTGTGCCCAAGCAAGCCTACAAACTCCTCCAGAAGTAGGATTTAAAGCGACTATCTTGATCCGAAATGATTCTCACAGGAACTCCGTGAAATATGATAATTTGTAGCACATACATCTCTGCCAACTTCTCCATAGACATACCTACTTTGAATGGCAAAAAGTGGGTTAATTTGGTTAACTTGTCTACGATAACCCAAATTACGTCTTTTTTACTTGGAGAACGTAGAAGCCCTGAAACAAAATCCATGTTCACATGCTCCTACCTCCACTCTCGAATGGGTAACGGCTGAAGCAAACCATCTAACCTCTGTCTCTCTATCTTTACCTGTTGGCACAATAAATATCTGGATACGAAGTGCGCCACCTCCCACTTCATACCATACCACCATACATGATCCTTCAGGTCTCTAAATATCTTGCTGGCACCTGGATGCATAGATTACTGAGATCGATGCGCCTCCTAAAGAACCTCCTCGTGCAATACCCCATTCGGCACACATAATCTGATACCGTGTCGTAGTGATCCATCCTCAGTGATAGTGAAGTCCTCTGATAATTCTATCCGAACAATGCCTTGATGCTCCTTAGAGACTCATTATAGTACTGCGTAGCTCTAATCCTATCCATCATCTCAGATTATATCTGCAATCCCTACATCTGTATCTCTACACCAGGAACTAACACCTTAATGCCCAAGCTCTCAAGATCGGCCGACAAGTGTCTGTCTGTCGTCAAGTACGTAGCCACTGGATACCTGCTCAAGGCATCAGTGACTATGTTGGCCTTCCCTGGATGGTACTATATTGATATGTCAAATTCCTTCATTAACTTCAACCACTGTAGATATCTCATATTCAGCTCTTTCTGTGTAAACACATACTTCAAGCTCTTGTGGTCTGTAAAGATCTCCACACGCTCTCTGTATTAATAGTGTTTCCATAACTTTAGAGCAAAGATGACATAATTACTTGGAAGCAAAGGCATGCATTCTGCTACACGACACAACCCAAACCCTTTTTTGAAGCATCACTATAGATAGTGAATCCACCTGATCCTGATGGCAATGTCAACACTAGAGCTCTCATTAATATCTTCTTTAGCTCATCAAAAGTGGCCTAATACTGCTCTGTCCAGACAAAATCCATATCCTTTCTGGTCACCCTATTCATCGATTCTGTAATCATGGAGAAGTCCTGTACAAACCTCCGGTAATAACCTGCTAGACCCAGAAGACTCCTGATCTCTGCCACTGAACTCGGAGTAACCCACGACTCTACTGCCTTGATCTTCTTTGGGTCAACTAAGATCCCATCCCCAGTCACCACATGTCCAAGGAATTCAACCTTGTCAAGGAAGAACTCATAATTAAAAAGCTTCCTATAAAGCTTCTCTTTCCTGAGAGTCTCCAGAACTATCCTCAGGCTCCTCCGGGGTCTTCAAATATACTAGAAAATTATCAATAAATACCACCACATACTTATCGAGATACTGGTGGAACACATTTTTCATCATATTCATGAATATTGCTGGGGCATTGGTCAACCAAAACGGCATCACCAAAAACTTAAACTGGCCATACCGAGTCCGAAAAGTTATCTTTGGAATATCCTCCTTATTTACTTTCACCTGGTGGTAACTCAACCTCAAGGCTATCTTTGAGAATACCTTCGCTCCGCTCAACTGATCGAAGGGATCATCTATCATCGGCAGCGAATATTTGTTCTTGATAGTGAGGTTATTCAGAGCCTAGTAGTCAATACACATGCGTACCGATCTATCCTACTTTGGTACAAAAAATACCAGAGTACCCCACAGTGATAAACTAGATCTGATGAAGCCTTTATCCTGTAACTCATCCACCTTCTTTCGTAATTCTGCCAGTTCACTGTTGTTGACCCTGTAAACGTGTTGAGATCTTGGCTCTGTAACTGGTACCAAGTCTATAGAGAACTCAACATCTCGGTCTGGCGGCAACCCACGCAGCTCCTCCGGGAAAATATCCATGAACACTGTTATTAACGGATTTGACAACTCCTCTTCCACCATGGATCCACAAATGGCATCCTCGCTCTGCTTCGCTGCTCCTCTAGTAATCTCAAACTCTGGCTCTCCTGGCGGCCGAAATAATATCCTGCCTCTACGATAATCTATACTAGCATGGTGCCTACTCAACCAATCAATCCCGAGTACTATATCATAGCTCAGAAGTGGCACTACGAGTAAGCACGCACTCAACTCTTGGCCTCCCAGTGTAACTCTTTAATCCTTGCAAATATCACTAATTAGGATAATGCTACCCCAGTCGTTATCTTATAAGTCCTAGTCAAAGATTTAGCCTCTAAATGATGCTTAAGAGCAAAAGATACAGATACAAAACTATGAGAAGCACTAGAATCAAATAAAGCATTATCTGGAAAATAATTAAGAAGAACTAAATCTGATATCACATCTCCTAATGGCTCAGTCTCCTCGACCATCACGGCGAAAGCTCGTTGTTGCTGTGCACCTCTCTACTGCTACTGGTACTGTACAAATCTCTGCTGCTATGTCTGTAATGGAGGTCCCCTCTGCTGACCCGTAGGTACTCTCTGAACCTGGGCCTCGCTTTAAGCTGGACGAGCTGGATCCAGACGACAGTCTCTTAACTGGTGATCTGCTGTACCACAAAACAAATATCGACCCAACCTCTGTATGCATCCAATCCTTGTCCTGGCTTCTTGCAGAAAGGGCAAGTAGGAGCCGGCTTGCCTGGCCTCTGTATATGATGTGCCTGCTGCACTAGTGCTCTGATCGGTGCAGGAAAATGATGTCTTTGTTGCTGAAAAGGTCACTATTACGGGTAGTGGGCTCGTTTAGCTGGACCTGCATTGCTTCTAGCTCCCCCTGATGCATCACTCATCCTCTTGGACCTGAGCTCCAAGTCATCCTCTGCCCTCTGGGCATCGGCCAGAATCTTATCGAATGTTGCAATACGGTGACCCCTGGTTAGAGATTTGACCTCCTTGATCAAACCCTTCCGAAACTTCTTCTCTCTCCCTTGGAGATTTTACCCCTCCACAAATCTGCCCAACCGATAAAACTCGGCGGCGTACTCTTCCACCGTCATGCTTCCCTAGACGAGGTCCTAAAATTGGCTCTCCAGGGCACTCAAAGCCACATATAGAAAGAACTTTTCTTTGAAAAGCTCTTTAAAAGCTTTCCAAGTCAAACCATGCACCATAATCCCCGGATTCGTGCAAAACCATATCAGGGCCATATTGAACATCTGTCTGCCGGCCTCCTATATCTGTAAACTCTTCGGGATCTGCATCAACCGCAAGATCCTTTCGATGTTCTCTATTTAGTCATCCGCAAACAATATCCCTTATGTGCGCTTGAAGTCCTTGGGCAGCTTCCTCTTGAAATCAACAATAGTGCCTGGCCTCGGCTGTTGCGGGATCGGATGGGATAGAAAAACCTGCGGCTGAACTAGTGCAACTCTCTCCACGGCTACAAGTGCTAACTGATTGGTATTTTCTATCCCCTACCTCATCATGTCTGACTGGTAATGTTGTGCCTTCGCCTAGGCCCTCCGGGGCTCCATAATCTCCCAAAAAAGCGTAAACATCTGCGTGACATCGACTAGTGCTGGGAGTGGTGTAATCTTCTCTGAAATGATAATGACTATCCTCTGAACTGGACGTTGAGGACTCTGAAAGCTGGTGAAGTCCCCACCTGAACCGGTGAGGCAACCTTTTGAGTTGAAGAAGGTGGAGCAGTAGATGCTGCTGCCCTCCTCAAAGGTGGTAAAGTAACCGACCTCACTGAAACTGCGCCAGAGAGTTATTATCTGGTCTTCGACGACATACTCAAGACAGATCAAAACAAAGGAATCAAGAAGGCACAAGATACGATATCATCAAAGAATGACAGTTATATTCAAATAAAACAAATATTCAAATGGATAAGGATAGCAAAATTAATGGTTGGAATTGTTCCTACTTGTGATTGAGTACACTCTCATCCTATATCCTATAGTAGGCTTGTAGTAGTACTCCATGTCTGAGCACTACTACGATATCGTACTAGTTATGACCTTGACCTGCATGGGCTACCACAAAAAATTTTCACGACCCACACCCGGAATGAAGCTACGAGTACGTGTACATTCAGCCTACGCCGCATCATCGACGTTAGAATGCTATCTAGGTCAACAATATTATCTAAACATCTTACACACACAATAAATATATTTATATATAATGTACCTATCAAGATATCTCAACTCCAAATGGAGGAAAATATGATAATCAATACTCAATCATAATAAAACTAGGGGAAGAGTATGACATGATATGGAATAAAAGAAATAGAAATCATAAGTCACAAATATAACTCATAACCAAGTCTAATAGACTAGCACAATAGTCTCAAATATAATGCATGCCAAAATATCTAAACTGAGACATATCCAATATAATAAAGAAATTAGCTAAGTCTACTCAACAACTGGCTCTAGCTCAACATGCTCTACGGATGATATCTCAATTGGCTCGCGATCCTGTAGCCCATAATAGGTGGGACTCATCTCCTCTAATCAATCATCTGAGAAATATATCCAGTCAAGATTGAAGCAAAGTACAAAACTCTAAAAGCAGTTCCAAGTATATGGTAGAGAATATGATAAGAAATAGAAAAGAATACAAGATGTTCAAGTAACTAAAAAATGGAAATATAACTGAGATAAGCAAGTAAAATACTGGAAAGATAAATACCGATAATATGTAATGAACTACAAGTAGGAGGAACATGGAACGGCTTCGGGACTATTAGGTCGTTAAGGCAGTTCCTGTACCGGAAGCTGCAAAGATGATAAGAAAACATAAAAGTAAGATGCAAGTAAAGAATGACTAAAATTAATGGCACTAAGAGAATGAAAATAAAAGAATGACTAGGGGAGCACGTAATAAAGAAAGATGCAAAGAACTAATGAGTCCGGAATGGCCTAGGATGGCTTGTAGTGAGGCTCAATACCTGCATCTACAACCATTGCCGTTTACTCAGAAGAAGAAGATATCAAAAAATAAAGAAAGAAAAAATAAAAGAGACTCGCATGGTTGCGAACGCTTGTGTACAAGCTTTATTCCTACGGACGGGGTGCCGGGGCACCGAGACCGATCATGCCTTGGGGGTATCCAGTAGTCGCTCTAGTTGTAGCTAGCACGGATAAGTTTGATTTGTCGTCGGGGCACCGGGACCACCGTCTTATTACGACTATGTCCATAATGGCATATAGGCCAGTGACCTGTTCATATAGATTAAGTTAGGCTCGGTTGCAGCAATCTGCATGCGAGTCATTATATTGTGTCTCACAAATCTGAATTTAAGTCACCTGAGAAATAAACTTGTAATATGAGTAACTTGAGTAAGGAATTTAAATCGGAGTAAAATATGTGTACACACCTGAGAAATAATATGATTATAATGTGCCTGAATAATCTAAGTAACCTAAGTATCCCATGCACCTGAATCAAGAAACACGCTCGTGACACTTGTGTTTGTATACTTGATTCTATGGATTTCCTGATATATATCTGTGCTTGGCTTAACTTAGTTTTATCTTTAGACTCGAAAGGATAAATGGTAAATTGTCAAGTTTTACTGTATTTTGTCTTATATAGCATGATGCACTGCCACACGAGTTTGGCTTTATATTATGCCATAAAACTGATCCTAAGAAAATACTAGAAAGATAACTAAATAGGTGGTGCACGAAACTAATATAACGTGTTTGGATTCGTTGAACGAGCGAGAAGCCTCCCCACCAGTGCATTCATGTATTAATAATCCACCAGCTTGCTTACAGGGTGCGGGAGAACCTCGTTAAGTGATGCACCATTATGCGGAAAGGCATTACGCTAAAATTATATATGGATCAGACATATGAGATACAAGTTGTGCGAGGAATCGAGATACTTGGTGTGATGATGCAGTCTTGGTTAACTTGGCTGGATAAGATATCTTATGCGACGTGGTTCGAATGTACGATTATGACAAGTTAGAAGATCGTGTATTTCGTTGAATCATTCTTGAGGAATCGTAGGCGAATGTGGGATGATGGCATGTAAATAATATTTATATAAGTGAGTGGATCTGTCCCTTCTCCTCTACTCCTTCTTGCCCTAATAAAATAAATTCTAGTGTTGCTTTGCTGATGTCATAACTATATACTGCTCTAATCTATACAATGATAATGATGACATATGTTTAATGCTGCTGTAATTAATGAAACACATGAATAATGAACTACTAGTACTATTGATACAAGAATGCTATAAAGTAAGTCTGCCATGAGAAAGAAGTAATATTATGCAATCTACTTCACATGCTGGTAACACCAAGAATGGAATATTGAACATCTATATAAGTATAAGTGCATCAGTGCACAATAACTATAAAGAAAATACTTTATAGCGAGTATAATTGTGGTTTGGTACTACCGGGCCATGAGAAGTTCTGTAAGTTAGGATATATGGGTCACTAACTGATATGCGAATGAGAAAAATAAGAAGGATCAATAATATGAGGCTTCACTGATATTTCTTTACCATGCAATTTATGCTTCAATTTTATTTGCATAGTCATTACATAGTCAGGGATAACTTGTGCACAAGGTTTAGTAAATTTTCTCGAACGAGATGCACCGGGGCACCGGGATCGTTCGGCCTAGGAGGAAACATAGTGCTTTGGTAGAACTGGCTATAAATAAGACAATTATTGGGGATCGCAACCTCATGAATGGTGCTTCGTACGCCCTTCGAAGTACTATATGGCATAGCTCTCATGGTACGAAAGCATATCACCAATGACTCTCATGTAGTTAGGCTGCATACTAACAAGATATATATGCAAGCTTAACATTATCTCTGTAAGAATGATTCCTATTAATTATGTTGTAGCTAATCCTTGTTTTGTAGGAATACGACGAGTGGACTGTTGGTAAGAATCGCCATTAGGCAATATGTACATATCTCATAAATATTCAATGTATACTGCTGTTTCCAAAGTATGTTTCAGTATGCTGCTGAATACTCTAATCATTGAAATGAACCTAGTTTATAATAGAAAGATCACTAAGTTAATATGTATACTTTTCATATAAATACTTAGTGTCGGTTTAAGCGAGTGGGCTAGTTTTTGCTCACCAGTATCTGATATGTACTGACCCAAGTTTGTGGACATCCCCAGGTCCTCAGCATTGGGGAGTGGCTGGAATGGTTCTGAGGCAACGAAGCATTGTTGGAGTGTGCATAAGTTCTTCTTCCATTAGAGGCATATTCTATTATAAATGACATAATGTTTGGAACAATATAATTCAGTTGCATCGGTCAGAGTGTAAGCCAAGACGGTAAATATCAAAATAAACCAATTGGCCAAGTATCAGTTGTATTTGAGAGTATGTAAATCTTTTGTAAGATATGTACTCAAATTTTATTATCAATAAAGAGAAGCTTTTCATTATATTCATTGTGACTTTAATTTGTTTGCTTAATTTTGCTGCGATGACGTTATTTCTGAGATATACTATGCCTTGTCTATCTTCTTGCCTTGTACAAGTACAATCTAGGCTTGTACGACATCACGCCCGTGGCTACTTTTGATTCGTCGAAATCGGGATGTGACATTCAATGCGGAGTATTCCCTCGTTCGCGCTAAGGCATGGAGTTCGCTCGGGAGCCTTGGAAAGCTGTTTCCGGAGCTGAAGCACATATATAAGACATAATATTGGAACATCGTTAATGTATCTTCCCATGTTGTAAACCACTAGGTACGCCTATATTTGTTTCAAGACAGAGAGAGAGAGAGAGAGAGAGAAAAAGAGAGAGAGAGAGAGAGAGAGAGAGAGAGAGAGCTTGAGCGACTTATAATCTTGGCCTAGCGTCGCTTGTAATAATTTTTTATAATCAATAAAGAGCTTGCTTTTGTTTCATACTTGTGTTCATTCGATGCTTCCACTATAATTACTTTGCAAAATAGTTATCGAATGGCCGTTTACTCATGTCGTTTAAATTTTTATTATATTATAGACTATCCATGCGACTCTGTAGCTTACATATTTCTTCGTCTGTTCGGATCATGGCCTTGTACTGTTGCAACTTGTGCTCGTGCGATATCATGTCCTAATGAGAATGATCGTCCTGCGTGAGCACTGGCACGGTGATTTGGGCCTAGCGGGGACAGCCAATCCTACGAGAGATCGGGGCGTGACAAATTAGTATCAGAGTACGGCTTTATGTTCTTGGACTTTGTATCGAATCTCTAAGTTTTGAAAGCAAAATTTTGAAAAATCTATGTGAATGATATAATTACTTGAATAAGATAGTTATGCGAAGGCCTTTGTCTTGACCTGTGTCAGATTTTGTGGGAATAGACTCGTGCTAAAATTTAAAAGTTATATATGAACCCAGATACCATTACGTAATTACCAACCGAGTTAGTGGGCAAGATATAATATCGTTTGGACAGTTAGCTATGCACACAGCATTTCGGTTAAGTTATATTGAGTATCACGAGCCAAGACCCTTTAGTGCGAGCAAGTTTGCGAGCGAGATTGGGATATCGTTCCGATAAGAAAAAGTTAGACTTAGAATGACTACCGATAAAAATATTATCAGATTATCGGTAAGGCGAATTTAGAGGATTGTGTATGGATTCTTAGAAATGGTTCGAACGGATACTTGAGTCGATAAGTTAAGAATCAAATTATGGGTTACGCTGATGACTATCGATATAGGCATATACAAGAATAAGATTTATCGAGGCGATGCATAAAGATCGTATTGGAGTTCTAAGGAACGAATAGGATATGTGAGTTAGCGATGCAAACATGATTGAGGATTTATTTAGATGGCTCGATTCCTGGGTGGTGTATGCGATAGCTCAGGAATGAATAAGCGATTTGAAGATTCCTAGAGTATAGCTTGAACCCTTAGTGGTGTATTGATATTCTTAGAAATGTTCAAGCGGATTGAGAATTTTGGGATAGTAAACGAGTCTAGCAGCAAACGACGTAATTGTGCGAAGACTTAATATAAGTAATGCCTAACAAGTAAGCAAATTTGAAGGAATCGTGCGAGATTTAATTCGAACAAGTTAGAATGAGTTGAACAAGTGATAAGGCTTATATCGGATAGGAATTTAGAGTATTGGAATCAATATCTGGGTTGAGGAAACTTAATAGATCGTACGAGCGAATTCAAATTGAATCAAACGAATCAAAACTTGAGTTGAGATAGAATAATCGGGGATACGATCGGAGTTAGTACAATTAGAGTAGGATATTGTTTGATAGAGTTTAGCTTGAGTACGAATGTTATGGCTTCAAATTAGGAATACTTAGTACAATATTGATAAGTTGGAAGATAGCACGGTTTGATACAAGTTAAGGAATTGTGTGGTTCAATGATTGAGGTAGGCGATAACAAAATTAATCTTGATTTAGACGAACGATCTTGAATCTAGTTAAAAAAATAACACTCGAGGAAACATGTTCAAACTCGAGAAAACATAGATGAGAACGATTATCCCGTAGGAGTGCTGGCATGGTAATTTTACTTCCAGCGGGGATGATCGAACTCGAGGAAATATGTTCGATGATTATTTAGACAAACTCGATAAAATAGAACGTATCGAAAGTGGATAGACTTTGGCTTGAGGATTTGAACTTGAATGTTTTGAGGGATGCTAGAGATAGACTACGAATTTATCGAACAGTAACATTAAAGTTGGACTTGGCTAGACGAATTATGATCATGGCATGAACGGGTATAAGATGAACATGACTTGGTGGATTAATATATAATTTGGATGAAACAAAGTATAACAATAAGGTGTCTGTTCGTTCGATGATAACCATAACGTTTGACGTTCTTGTCTTGTACAAGCGCAACTCCATGCTCGCATATGCGTCACGTCCGAATTTGGACGGTTAACTCGCGGGAGCGTTGGCGTGGTGATCTCACATACGTCGGGGATGATTGAACTTTCTAAAGATCGGAGTGTGACAATTGAAGGATCATTTTGACTTGTGGTTCTATCATGCCCCAGTCCTAAAATACCGAGGGACTAGACACGTGGCAATTGCCAGCAGCACACACCGATAGACAAACCCAATTTAATGGATCCATCGGGGCATACTTAAGCTGTATTACAATAATCAGGGTATACTAATCTCATCTATAGAATAAATACATCAATATAAACAAAAGGAATAAACATCATCCAGTCACAAGTAAATAAAATAAACTGACATATCTCATTAAAAGTGTCTCGGAGAACAATCCGAGAACAAGTCTGATACATTACTGCAATAGACAGGAAATAAAGTAACTAGAAATAGAAATAAATAAGTATCTCAAGCCAATACTCAGGAGAAGTCCTCTGGTATGATCTCGTCCTCGGATCCTGGTTCTGCTCCAATGTAGGCACCTTCTTCTACTAATGCTAATGCTCCGGTCCCGTATACCTCGGGATAGATCTTGTCAGCTAATCCTGGGGACATAATCCGGATCCAGCTCCTCAGGGGACATAGCAAGGTACAAAATAACTCAAGCCAAAATAAATATCAGTGCAGCAATAAATGAAACAATAGGGTAAATATATAACCGGCTAAGTGATATACAAGTTGAGAGTTTTAGTCATACTCGGGCTGAGACTACTACATGATCAGTATCGGAAAAACCCATAGCAGTATTCTCTCGAAGGGCCAGTACGGTACCAAAGCTCTGTGTCAGAGTCTAAGGCACTTCCATTAAAATATTATATATATATAATCAGCCTTATGTATGGTAATTCTCTCCCCACCCAATGTAATCATACGTCTCATATCCATGACACGCAAGATCATAACTAATACAGCAAGTCATATAATGTCTATGAATAAAATATCTATGTCATAAAACCTGTATCCTATATAGAATCATCATGAATATCTCAAGAAGATTCTGTCTCATGAATAGTATCAAGTGTCCTGGGTCTATGTACTTGATAAGACAAGTACGTGAATGTAAAGGGTCACGATATCCATCTCTAGTTGACGTTACACAACTCCGCGTACGGTGTTGGCACCCGACTATTAATCGGACGCTAAGTAAGTCACACGGTCCTAGGTCAAGCATGTACAACAATATATAAATAAATCAAGAAAATATGTAACAAGAACTGCATTGTTGGCAAGGTACACTTGCCTGGGGTTTGAATTCCAACAATTGTCCCTGTATCAGTCGATCCTGCAGGTACTCCTCCAAGAGCTGAACAGGGCTCCGTGAAGACCGAATTCTCGTATCGGTGAGTCGACGCGACACAGGGGGACACGGTGTCCGGCTACTGTGTTCGATTACTGTGTATCTAGGGTTTCGATGCTGGGGTTGGGGGATTCGCCGGAGGATGGGGGCTCGGGGCAGAGGTGACTACGGCGGAGGGGATTGGTGCTCAGGCGGCCGGCGTTCGGGTGCTAGGGAGAGGCAAGGTCGTCGAGGTCGGGCAGCGGGTGGCTGTCGAGGTTCTGCGGGGAGACGACGAGGGGCTCGGGGTTTCGAGGCGGAGCAGAAATGAAGACGAGGGCAGCGGAGGCGGGAGGCTAGGGCGGCTCTGGGGGAGGGGTCGTGGCAGTGCGGGGCGATGGCTGTGGGAGGAGGAGGTGGAGTCGGGGAAGAAAGAAGAGGGGAGATGGTGGAGATGGTCGGGCTGCTCAAGAAGTAGATGGTGTGGTGGTGGTGTTGGGCTGGGCAGGGCAGCGGCTAGGCGGAGGAGGGAGGCGGAGAGGTGATCGAGGGCTGGGGATTCGAGGTGAGGGAGGCGGAGCGGGGCGAGGCCGGGCGGCCGAGGGGAGAGGTTCGTCGGGAGGAGGAAGAGGGGATTAGGGTTTCGGTGTCGGGGGGGTTAAATAGGGGATGGTCGGAACAGTGAATCCGATAAGGATTTCGATTAGGGTTTGGTTAGGGTTAACGGGTCCGGGTCGAGTTCAATATGAATCCGGCCCGATCCGCTAGGAGATGGGGCAGGTTTCGGGTCGGGTTTAGATCCGACCCGACCCACAAAGGTTGGGTTCAGTTGAATCGGGTCTGGGTTGGTTTGGTTTATTTTGGAAATAAACTGGGTTTATTTCTAGGGTTTAATTCGGTTTAAATATACATTAGTTTTTACGGCTTTAAAAATGCTTCCGGGGTCCAATAAATTCCCGAAAAATTATCCTATATCTAGTTTTTCATTTTACACCACAAAATATTATTTTCATAATATTTTAATATTAATTAACAACATTTAAAAATCATTTAAATTCAAAATACCTAGGATTTAATGACAAAAAAATTCCAGAAAATTCCAAAAAATTGTACAAAATCCAAATTAAAAATTCTTGAAAAATCTGGAGGTTTACAGGTTCGACATGATATGATAAGTTTCAGGATACAAATAAATTAGAAATGTTTTGAGGAAGAGTTAGTCTTGAACATGAAGTAAGTTATGCTTGATGGTTTCATGAATGGATACAAAAATTGTGTTGGACGACCTAGAGTTTATAATTCAGATCAGTGATTAAAAATTTAATCATGACTGGTGATCTAGACTTAGAAAAGAATGGATAGGTGGGTTCTATCAAATATGTTTGAGGAGATAGACTATGCAAATTGCTAGGCTTAACGTATGACATGGATATATCATGGATTCGACTGAACGAACGTGTCTTAAGAACGACTTTATTAAAAAAGACTCAGACTCTGTACAAACGATCGTGTTGATGTGAGTAGGATGATCTGTGCTCGATGTTTAGAAATCTGAGTAAAACGAGCTTGGCTAGAATACTCCGTACGAAAGAATAATGGTTTGACCATAGGAATTAGGGCGAGTATCATGCAACGAATTTGCACGATGAGAATCGTGAACTTGTAATGTACCTATGACCTTGTGAGCTGACCTAGCGGTTAGGTAGACAATTCTATGCCGAGTGAAAGTGTCACGCTCCAGTCCCAAAATATCGAGGGACTAGACAGGTGTTAATGGCCAGTAGCACACACCGATGGACAAACCCAATTTTATGGATCCATCGAGGCGCACTTATGCTGTAATACAACAATAAGGATCTAAATATACTAATCTTATCCACAGAAATGAATTTAACAATATCAGAATCATAAAGCAAGATCAATCTCAATAAATATCATACTCGAGAAATAACCCGGTAATGAGTTTGATACATCTGTCAAAATACAAGAATAAAGATAACCACAGCAAATACTGAGTATGGAACAGTAGATACTCAGAAGATACGCTCGATAATCACTCGTCTACTGGATCTGGTACTGCTCCAGTATCTGCTCCTGCTCCTGCTCCTACTAGTGCTCCTGTCCTGTATACCTCGGGGTCGATCTCATCTGCTAATCCTGGGGACATAATCCGGATCCAGATCCTCAGGGGACATAGCAAGGTACAAGATAACTCAAGCCAAATAAATAATGCAGTGCAGAAAATAAATAAAATAAATAGGGTCAATATATAACCATCTATATGAAATGCAAGTGAGAGCATCACTAGTACTCAGGCTGAGACCACTACAAGCTCTTTGTAGGGGAGCCGGTAGCAGTAAATAACAAGTAATGTGCCAAGCTCTGCTGGAGAGTCTACGGCCTCACAATAGTAGTAGGTATATATACATGTAATGTGCCTAGCTCTGCTGGAGAGTCTACGGCCTCATAATAGTAGTAGATATATATAAAACAGCCTGTAGCCTGTGTGTCTCTCCCCACCCAATGTAACCACACGTCTCATATCCACAATATCTCATGTACATGTCACGCACGATCATAGCTAATGCAACAAGTCATATAATATCTATGAATATAATATCTATGTCAAATCCTGCATCCTATACAGAATCACCATGAATATCTCAAGAAGATTCTATCTCATGAATAGTGTCAAGTATCCTGGGTTATGGTATACTTGACAAGCCAAGTACGAGAATGTAAAGGGTCACGAATGTCCATCTCTAGGTGACGTTACACAACTCTGCGTATAGTGTTGGCACCCGACTAATAATCAGATGCTAGGTAAGTCACACGGTCATAGGTCAAGCATGCACAACAATATAAATGAATCAAGAAAAATATGTAACAAGACTGCAAGTTTTGGCAAGGTATACTTGCCTGGGGTTTGAATACCGACAACTGTCCCTGTATTAGTGGATCTTGCAGGTACTCCTCCAAAAGCTGTAATAAACATCACCAACAGTCTCAGAAAATATCAAATAGCTAGAAACGCCTGTCCTTAAGTCCAATTTGGACATATGGGCAAAAATGACAGTTCCGGGTCAAAACGGGGTCCACATGTGGGCCGCTTTGCACTGAAAAATATGTCAGGGTCAAAGGTCTCCAAATTCGTCCAACTTAGTGTCAATAAGTCAAGAACGATGATACGAACCCAATGGAACTTCCATAACTGGATTCCGATGAGCCAATCACAAAATTGCCCGTCAAGTGGAGCCGCGGGACCCATGATACGCGATTTTGTAAACGTTCTCAGAATCGAACCAAACTTGGGTCACATGACCAGCATATTGCTATGAGTCCGATGACGCAAGTTTCGTTTCTATCTGACGTGTGTACACAAAGTTACGACATATTCCAGAACAGGCGGATACGGGGCGTTGTCGACGGATACACGTTGATTTCGGTGTGCACGCACATCCAAATCAACTTCTGTGAAATCTCGCACGTCCGTATCAACGGCGTGCATATTTCGGTGAAGACCGTGCGCGACCAAGTCATCCCGTTTGGTGGGGCGCACTCAGTTCCGGGGTAAAACAGGGCGTCAGTTTTTCTGTTTTTGGATCACGGTTTGCGATCACCACAGGACGCAACGCACCGAGCGGGTTATACGGGCATCGAGAGGGTTACACAGTCTACGCGACACAACTGACGGAACAAAAAATGGAATAACGAGGAGAGAGAAGGGTTACCTGAACGGGGCTTCGTGGAACGAGAATTTCTCGTGTCCGGGTGACTATTTCGTGTCCTGTCTCGAATCTGCCATATCCGGGTAATTACAGAGTATAAGTGGAGTATAATTTACTGATTTGTTGATTCTCTCCAAACTTAGAAATTGCTAAGCGTACGGTAACCAGAAGATTGATCTTGGATAACAGTATTTGTGATGTAGTGCTGAGATGTAAATACTTGATCAAAGCAGTTGTGTCTGGGTTGGCTGTATCCGGGGCTAGGGCAGCGGGGCGGCCGGAGAGGGGAGGCGGTTGGTAGAGTTGGCCATAGGGGTTCGAGGTCAGGCGGGGCTCGGCTTACTGGGGAACGGGGGTGGTTGCTGAGTGTTGGTGGTGGTGCTCCAGGCGGGGCCGGAGGAGAGAGGAGGAGGGGTTTATCGAGGGTGGCGCTGGGATTCTGTGGAGGAGGAGGGGTTGTCGGCTGAGGGTCGGGGTGACGATGAGGAGGGATCAAGGTCAGGGAGGAGTAGGCCGTCGTGGGAGCTGCTATGGACAGCTGCGGTCAGGGGGAGCTGCTCCGCCGGAGTCGGGTGCTGCATTGGCAGCAGACGGAGAGAGCTGCTCCGCCGGAGTCGGCCGTAGCAGTCGGACGAGTCACGGGGGAATCGACAGGGGAAGTCGGAGAGGAAGAGTCGAGGGGGTTCTGCAACGCCGGAGCTGTGCGGGTCATCTACTCTGGCGAGGGGGCGAATGAGGGGTGAACGGAGGGTGACCGGAATGGGGCTGCGGCCAGAGGAGGAGTTAGCTAGGGTTGCGGCGGCGGTGGGGCGTGGGAATCGAGAGATTAAATAGGCCGGAACAGTAAATCCTGCTAGGATTCGGGATCTAGGGTTTCAGTTAGGGTTTCGGGTCCGGGTCGGGTTCGATTCGGATCCGACCCGACCTGACCCGTTAAGGCTGGGTTGGTCCGGTTCGGTTTGATAGCGGTTTGGGTCGGTTTGGTTTGGTTTATTTCCAAATAAACCGGGTTCAGGCAGGGTTTAATTAGGTTTAGTTATACATTGGTTTTTAGGGCTTTAAAAATATTTCCGGAGTCCAATAAATTTACAGAAAATTATCCTATGTCCAGTTTTCCATTTTACACCATAAAATATTATTTTCATAATATTTTAATATTAATTAGTATTATTTAAAAAATCCTTTAATCACAAAATACCTTGGTTTTAATTCCAGAAAATTATGAGAAAATATTTTAAAATATTCTGAAAAAATCCGAGTTATGACAGAAAGAACTTGTGTGACCGACTTTAGAGTATTGCTTGAGCAAGCCAGATAACTGGGGCATCATGACTTGTAGTTAGACTTGGAACGATAAGTATGGGCTAGAAGTTGATGTTTAACACGAACAGACAAGATAATAGGACTTGGAAGCTAGTCGATCGGTCCGATAGGTCGTGCTTGACGGTTTTATACTGCCTGATTTGAGTGGGACTAGAAATGACTTAGATTTTTATTGACCCCGTTTGAGGTATCATTGTGATTCGTAAGACGAGAACCCTTGATATTAACGCGAGTAGCTTGTCCGACATTGCTATCGTTGAGTTTGGTTGAATGCATATGTTTGGAGGACGCCTTAAACGTGTGCACGATCCAAGACTCGGTGACTATGTTTGGGGGACGGCCAATCCTGCGGGAGATTAGGGCATAAAAATATGGCCGACCCCCTTTACTACCAGAATAACACATATTAGCGACACCTAAAAATGTCGCTAATAGGTAAACTAACGTCGTTAAAATAATTTAGCGACATTTTTAGGGTGTCGCGTATTTCAGGGTCGCTGACAAAAAATATATCGCTAGTCATCGTTGTAGCGATGTATATTTGTGACGACATGACGTCGCAGAATATATGATGATTAGCGACGTGTCATCGTTAAATGGTGACGTAATATTTGGTCGCAAAACATCGCTACATTAGCGATATTATGAGTGATGTTTTTCTACAACAATGCTGGCATGGCAAGTTTTGCCATGTCAATATGTTAGCGACATACTAGTGACGTCCTTGGTATCAGGTAGCGATGTTCCGATATATTTTAGCTATATAAATGTACGTCGCAGAACGTTACAACATGTCCTTAAATTGAAAAAACTTTAAAAAATATAGAATACAGTTTGTAAAATATTTCCCAACAAAACTCTACCTGCAATTATAAAATACAATTTATATAAATAGATCTGGAGCAACTGCCCGTTGAATTCTCTGGGTTTGCCGACCCCTTCGGTGGAACACTCAATACCGGTAAATTTTGGTGGACAGTTAATATGAATAATAAACTAAACTCATATAGAAAGAAATCTACAAAGTTATATTACACTAAATATGTCCCAAGAAGTAGATAATTAAATTTAAAATAAGTGTCACATACGTCTCAGAATGTAATAAAAAGTATGAAATAAATACATCAAAGATCCAAGAATGGGCCAATACACACAAACACACTAAAACCTATCCATACAAGGACTATGATTGATCAGGAGGAGCACCGTCGCGCATCTGGGATAGAAGGAACTCATATTGCTCCTGTAAAAGCGTCGTTGATGCCGATGGAGGAGGCAGTGATGGAGGTGGTGACGATGTCAGCGGACCAGGATGACGTATCTGCTCCAATGCTAGCAGTCGGGCATTGTTTGAATCCATGGAAAATACCACCCTCGAAGTGTTCTACGCCACCAACCGACTCAATAAATCCTGCGTCGCATGGATCCTCAAAAGTTAGTCGCTCATGGCCGTATGGACCCCTCTAGCTCCGTTTGTCTGCGCTCCGTAGACACGGCTAGAGTTGCTAAGATGTGATCTGTAGTCTGGCCCATAGTCCTGAGCTCCATAAGTCTGTGCTCTCTTGTATGGCTCAGAGTCTTGAGCTCCATAAGGTTATGCTCGAGCAAATCAAAATGTGCGGTGATCGTCGCATCGTCCGTCTACCGCGCAGCCTGTGGACGCTCCATAATTCTCCGTAGCAACTCGTTACGCAGGTCAGCAATCTGACGGTCAACGCTCTCCTTGGCTCGTACTGACGCCTACAAAGTCTGCGAGGATTGCACACTGACAGAGGAGGCCCTGGATGACTGCTTCACAACATAGGCACCGTAGGATCCTGTACCATAGTACATACCCCTCATAAAACCACCAACGGCGGTCATCCAGAGCTAGTCCGCCGATGGAGCTGTAGAGGGTTGCGAGAACTAGCCCCTCCCTCTACAGCTGCACTAGCAGTCATCCGCTCACATAGTTTAAGATACTAGTCCTAGCAAAATGGTTGCTAACGTCTATGTTACTTATTACTAACTATATAGATATCTATTTGCATATTTTTTTAAGATATATTAAAACTAACACAGGGTAGTAAAACATACATAGGTCTACGTGGTCTTCTCATCGATGAGCTTTTTGTCCTTCGGATGGGTGGCTAGGAAGACTGTCACCATGTTGGCCTCCTCACCCCTCTGTACCTGTTAAAAATTATATTGTTTGTTATTAAAATTAAATATCTTATCCTACTTGTATTAAAATAATATATATTCAATATAATACATACCAGACGACGAAAATATTCCGTCATGGGAATCAAGCCACCACACCACTATCCTACCTTCGATCTAACTGCCTTTGCCTTCTCCGATCGTTCCTTGTACTTGGGTTTATCGAATCTTGCCTTCATCACAGTTTAATGCTCAGGCGTGATCCAACCGTAGATTGGTTCTCCGTCGGGATCACATATCTTCTGGTCGTTGATCGCATCACTGATCAGTTTGGCGACGACGACAAAAAACTTCTCCTCGATCTTCTCAGCCCGGTGTGGTGGATAGAAGTAGGTTTTCTACAAGGAGTAAAATAGAGAGTTACATAATATGAATAAATGATTATAAATATTAAAAGTAAATATATTTTTACCTTGAAGTGGACAAACCAAATTGCCTTTCTATCTTCAGGAGCATCTAAGTAGTTAATCAAAGGCCCACCATAGTTCTGCCTCAGAAAATGCCCTAGTGCTCTCTATACCGTCGAGGGATGATATCTATAAAATGATAATTAAATTCATGAACATATAGATATAATCATTTGAAAAATGTTAACTATTTAGCTTACTTGCTAGGCCTGTCCCACCAAATCTCCATCATTGTCTCGCCCGGAGACGCGCTTGGAGGATCGTTCTGATCATGCCCGAATGGAGTCGGCTCGACCTCTTCCATCTGCTCCTATATCTCCATGGTGCCATCAGCAAGAGAAAGGATAGACAAGGGAGTAGTCTCAGGCATAGAACTGCTGGTCCCAGGAGTATTGCCATATACGATCGACAGAGTCGGAGATGTGACTGGGCGGTACACTGGAGTACTCCATGACGAGGATCCGGAACCAGTAGCTAGTACCGGAGGAGCACTCCATCTAAGGGATCTACGTCCATATGATCCTCGTTATCCTGTCATACTTGATAATAACTTGTGATGATAAAACAAATACACAGACTTATAACAGTTCATTAAAATATACCGACTCGGAGCAACCCTCCGTTGAATTTCTTGGGTATGAAATATCATAATAAAAAGTATCAAAGTCACACAATAAGCATAATATAAAAGTATAACAATCACACGATAAGCACAATATAAAAGTATCACAGTCACACAATAAACATATTCCACATTAAAAATAGATGTTTCATTCCATAATAAAAAATAGTACATGGCTAGAGTTCTAAATAGATTTTATTTTACTTTCAATCCTCATATGAAAATTTATTTTCTTCGTTTTCCTCGTCCTCCTCTTCCTCTTTCTCCTCATATTCACTTTTATTTACTTTATCTTCCTTTTTCGATAATTCTACCTCTTCTACACGATTAGACGTGTAATGAGAAAATTTCGTTGAGTCCATATCAATAATATTTTTTACAATAGGTAGTTCATCCTCCTGATAAGCTATTTCATTAACGTTAAAGGTATTTCTAGCTTTTGTCTTGTATACTGCCCACCAGTCCAACCTCGTTGTTCTCCGTTTAGGAAAAGTTGTGAAGTACATGAGCTGAGCCTGACTTGAGAGGACAAATGGTTCATAGCCTTGATATCGACGTCAGTAGTTTATATCCACAAGACCATGCTTGTCTATTTTTTAACCTTGATCTTTGATCGGATTGAACAAATCACACCCGAATAATATGATCTTAGCAGGCTCTGTTCCATAATTATATGTCAACTCTAAAATCTCCCGTAAGATACCATATAAATTATTGTCTGGATCGACATTTTTGTAGCTCGAAGATATGATACACAAATAACTATTTTTCGTAGAATCAAGATCCAAGAAGCTCTCTTATCGAGGCTTTTCTTGGCTTGAACCTAAATCCATTCACACAGTAGCTTGGCCAAATTTTGATGGCATAAATTGGTCCCTTGGCTAGAGTTCTAATAGACTCATTATCGAGTGTTGTGTGGGAATGCTCGACCTAAATACTAAGAAAATGATATTAAATTCAACGTTATGTTAATTATTATTCATAGTGTATACATAAAAAGATCCTTACATATGCACTCAACCAAGAAGGAAATAATGTTTTATTTCCTGTTCTACTTCTTCATCTGTTATGTATGGTCTCTTTGACCTCACCTCATCATTAAATGTGCAAAAAAAAAAATCTCCAGATTAGTGTAACAATATTAGCGTATACTATTACATTAAGATGACTTAAACATTGACGTATTAATTACTTACCCCTCTATCTTATTGTCACGCTCCAGTACCAAAATACCGTAGGACCGGACGCGTAGCAATGGCCAGCAGTACGCACCGATGGACAAACCCAATTTAATGGATCCATCAGGGCATACTTAAGCTGTAAAAATAAGTCTACGACAATATGGCACAACTAATCTCATCCACACAAAGTATAAAAGTATGATCCACAGAATAAATAAGGAATGTAAATCATCAGCTAGTCTCAACAAAGTACTTCGGGGAACAACCCAAAAACAAGTCTGATACAGCAATGCAATAGACTGAAAAATAAATGAACTAGAAATAGAAATAAATGAGTATCACCAGACAATACTCAGGAGAAGTCATCTGGCACGATCTCGTCCTCGGGTGTCGGTACAGCTCCTGTATCAGTTCCTGTTAATGCTCCTGTACTGTATAACTCTGGGTGGATCTCCTCTGCTAATCCTGGGGACATAATCCGGATCCAGGTCCTCAGGGGACATAGCAAGGTACAAGAAAGCTCATGCCAAATAAATGAAGTGCAGCAAATAATAAAATAAATAGGGTAAGTATGTAATCATCTGTGTGAAATGCAAGAGAGAACATCAATAGTACTCAGGTTGAAACAACTACAAGCTCTGTGTAGTGGAGCCGGTAGCAGTGGTATCATGAGATGGTCTAGCTCAGCGGGAGACTGAGTAGCCGACATAATATAGTCAACCTGTAGCCTGCGGGTCTCTCCAGCAATAGATGGAACAACAAGGGAATACTAAATAACCAGCTAAGTGATATGCAAGATGAGAGCAGCACTAGAACTCAGGCTGAAGCCACTACAAGCTCTGTGTCGAGGAGCTGGTAGTAGCAGTAATAATGAGTAATGGGCCAAGCTCGGGCTTCAGAGTCTTGTGCCTCACAATAATAGGGGTGTATATATATGATCAGCCTGTAGCCTGTGTGTCTCTTCCCACCCAATGTAACCACGCATATCATGACCATAACGCCTCATGCCCATGTCAACGGGATCATAACTAATGCAATAAGTCATAATGTATCTAAGAATATATTATCTTTGTCAAGTCCTGTATCCTATATAGAATCACCACGAATATCTCGGGAAGATCCTGTCTCATGAACAGTGTCAAGTGTCCTGGGTCAAAGTGTACTCGATAAGACAAGTACGAGAAGATAAAGCGTCACGAATATCCATCTCTAGATGACAATACACAACACCGCGTACGGTGTTGGCACCCGACTAATAATCGGACGCTAAGTACGTCAAACGGTCCTAAGTTAAGCATGCACATCAATATAAAGAATCAAGGAAAATGCAACAAGAAATGTAAAGTTGGCAAGGTATACTTGCCCACTGATGTATAACTAAGTCAAGAAAATAAGTAGCAAAGCTGCATGTTTGGCAAGGTACACTTGCCTGTGGTCCTGGCTCCAACGGTAGCTCTGGTCTCAGTGTGGTCTGCTGGTACTACTTCGGTTGCTGAAATAAATATCACCATTAGATTCAAAAAATATCAAATAGCTAGAAACGCCTGTCCTTAAGTCCAATTTGGACATAAGGGCAGAAATGACATTTCCGGGTTAAAGCGGGATCCACATGTGGGCCACTTTGCACCGAAAAGTATGTTAGGGTCAAAGGTCTCCAAATTCGCCAAACTTAGTGTCAACAAGTTAGGAACAATGATACGAACCCAACAGAACTTCCAGAATTGGATTCCGATGAGCCGATCTCAAAATCGCCCGTCAAGTGGAGCTTGTGGGGCCCACGATACGCGATTCTGTCAATGTTCCCAGAATCGAACCAAACTTGGGTCATAGGACCAGCGTATTGCTATGAGTCCGATGACGCAAGTTTCGTCTCGATCCGACATGTGTATACAAAGTTACAGCATATTCCAGAACTGACGGATACGGGACGGTGTCCGCGGATACGCGTTGATTCCGGTGTGCACTCACATCCAAATCAACTTCTGCGAAATCCCGCACGTCCGTATCGACAATGCGCACGTATCGGTGAAAACCGTGCGCGACCAAGTCATCCCGTTTGGCGGGACGCACTCAGTTCCGGGGTGAAATAGGGCGTTGGTTTTCCTGTTTTTGGATCGCGGTTTGCGATCACCACAGGATGCGACGCACCGAGCGAGTTACACGGGCATCGAGGGGGTTATACAGTCTACGCGTAGCAACTGACGAAATTAAAAACAGAGTTACGAGGCGAGAGAAAACGATACCTGAACAGGACTCCGTGAACGCTGAATTCCACGTGTCCGAGTGTCGATTCGACACGGGATTCGTGTCCTAGCCGTGTCCACTGTGTCCGGGCTAGGGCAGCGGACGGCCGGCCTAGGGCTGCTGTGCCGGGTCATGCGGCGAGCGGGGAGGCGCTCGCGGGCGGCAGCGGCGAGGTCAGGGCTGCTTAGGTGGCCGTGGGGCGGCGCTCGACGGCCGGGCTAGGTCGGGGCAGCGGCTGGCTGGCTGCTGCGGGCCAGAGTCGGGAGGTTGGGGCTCGGCGAGGGTCGTCTAGGGCGAGGGCGGTGGTCGATGAGGCGGAGGAGGTTGTGGAGGCGCGGCAGTTTGATGGTGGGGGTAATGGGGATTCTGGAGGCGGAGACAGAGGCGACGTTGGGGGGAAGTTAGGTCGATGGTCGGGTCGAGCGGTGCTGAGGAAGGAGGTGGTCGAACGGGGAGGGAGATTGCTGGAGGTCAGAGTCAGGGAGGAAGGTGATGGGGTCTCGAGGACGGATCTGGCCGAAGGAGGAGAGTTCTGGGGAGAGGCGGGCCGGAGATGAGGGAGGGAGATGGTGATGGTCGGGGACGGCGCTGCGGTTGGAGGAAGAAGGACGAGTCGACGGGGTCGTCTAGGGTTCAGGAAAGGGTCGGTGATGGGAGAGGTTCGACTGTGAGGGGATCGTGTCGGGGTCGAGATGGCGGAGGAGGTCGGGCTGTGGAGTCTGGAGGAAGAAGATGACGGGGGAAGCTAGGGTTCCGGCGAGGGGACGACTAGGGTTCAGGCGTGGCGGGGGGCGTGGAAATTGGGAAAAGCGGCTAGGCACGGAAGTCGAGGGTATTTAAGGGCCGCTATAGTAATCCCGATGAGAATTGGGATTAGGGTTCAGGCATGGGTTTGGGTTCGGGTCCGCGGGTCGGGTTCACATGAATCCGGCCCGACCCGCTTAGTATTTAAGTGCAAGTACGGCTTGTCGGGTTTCAGGTTCGGGTCTAGATCCGACCCGACCCGATACGGTTTGGGTTCGGTTCAGTAATCCGGTCCGGGTTGGTTTGAGTTGGTTTGGTTCAATTGAACCGGATTTATTTAGGGGTTTAATTCGGTTTAATTATTTATTGGTTTTTAGGGCTTTAAAAAAGATTATGAAATCCAATAAATTCCGAAAAAATTACCTTATGTCCGGTTTTTCATTTTACACCATAAAATATTATTTTCATAATATTTTAATATTAATTAACCGCAATTAAAAATCATTAAATTGCCAAAGGCCTAGGTTTTAATTACAGAGAAATCCCAGAAAATTGCAGAAAAATCTAAATTAATAATTAATAAAAATCAGGGGGCTTACAATCTACCCAACTTATAAAAATTTCGTCCTCGAAATTAAAATATGGTAGGGCTCTCTCTATCCAATCTTACTTGATTACAGTCTAAAGGATTTCTCTCAAGTGAATATTTTGGTCTCTACCCAACTTAGAATTTACCCATCTATCATCTAAGGCTATACATCTAATAAAGCTATGCCCCAACTTATTTAATCATGGTATTGAATCCTCAAGTCTTTAACACCAAACATATCACCTATGATATTCCCTTAATCATATATAAAAGGGTCATCAACAATGCGACCGGCCTGTGGGGTATATCTAGTACTGTCTATATATCCAACTTATACTAAGCACGCGGGTCCGTCTTTCCGAAATAAGGGAAGACGAAGATCAATAATAAAGAGTTCAAGGGTGAGGTACTAGAATAGAAGTATCAGGATCAAGGCATTTAACGAATTCAAATGGGATTTGTCAAGACAATTGTGGATTGAAATCCTATTATGGTAATCCTTTGTTCGCATGCTCGCATTAGTACAGTTAGGTAACTGATATAATATGCTCAGACATATCTAGAGGGCAAGTATACTAGTCAACTATATATCTCAATCCACGTGAAGTAGTCGTGCGAAGAGCGAACCAAAATACACTAAGGTTGATCAGACCGTAATATACTGATTCTGAATAGACAATTGTATTAGTGTGTCGACCCAATAATACATATGTCATGAACAAGCTCGATAAAAGGATAAGCTTGCAAAACTAGGCTATATTAGCAGCATCAGTCAAGGTAGTACAACAATTATAAGTACGTTAGATGATGATGAAAGGAGGTACAACTTAATTCAAGTTCACAAAGACAAAACAAAAGCACAATAACACAAGACTCTACGATCTCTACAGTTATCAATTATAAAAACATTCTAGGTTATAAATTATTAGCAGTCCAAAACTACATAGGTTAAGGCTGAGGTCACGAACCAATAGGCACAAGATAAAACAAATCTATAAACAGATAACTACAACAAATTACGCGCATTAGCTACTCCATGGGTCAGTGCGTCTTCCAAAGTCATCGCTGGAGCTTGTTCACGTCCTTGTAGTTGATTTCTCTGTTGTTGTTGAGCCTGCTGGAAGAGTATTGCTTGTGGTGCCAAGGGTGGCCTCGGCTGATTCCCTCCTGGGGCTGGTGGTCTGACTCCTTCAACTCTCGTTTGCGGTACTTCCAATGCTGGAGAGGCTGGCGTTGGTGCTGGTGACATTGGCGCTCTTTCTCGACGTTCGGGGCATTCCTTTAATAAATGCTGGCTGGATCCGCAAGCTAAACATAATTTTCTTTTGCGTTTGCACTCGTTCTCTATGTGGCCTCGCCTGCGACAATATGGACAGACAGGTAGTACTTGCGAAGATGCTTCTGGTGGATGGTGCATGAGAGAACTCTTTCCAACTTCTTCCTGGGGTGCTCCGACTGGTGCTGATGTGGTTGGTTGACGAATCAACACTGCTTTCTCTCGATGCTGAGAATAGTCCCTAGCGAAGTGTTGACTGGTTCCGCAAATCAAGCATAATCCTAACTTGTGTCTGCATTCTTTTTCAATATGGCCTATCTTGCCACAATAGTAACAAGTAGGAAGAAATGAGGCTCTGGGTGCTGCTCTTGGTGGTGGATTAATCTGTGGTCGCTTTGCAACTCTTTCTTGTTGTACTTGGTATGGTGCTGATGTATACGGCCGCTTCTGGCTGGACCCTATCCTTGTGTCGCACTCCATGGATCTTGCTGTAGTAAGAACATCCTCGTCTAAGGTAGTTGCAGCGGGGCTGATTAACTTCCGTAACTCTGAGCTGAATCTATCGATGAACTTCTCCGCTTGGATCTGTTGAGCTTCTTCCTGAACCTTCTGATGGGCTTGCATCATCGCGTAGAACATTCAAAACATTTGTTGTTCGTCCATAGCCTGCCCTTGTGGAACGGTAGGCATCGGTGGAGCAAACTACGTCGATGGTGGAACGTCATCTTCCTGGATTCTTGAGGCATGCTGACTTGCTTGCTGTGGTGATGGACCTTCACTAACTGGTGTCACTTCATCTCCGTTGGTTATCACGGCACCTTGTGGTGCTTCTGGATGAGTCTCGTCACGTGCTTGTGAATCTATTGCTCTACATCAAAATAAACTATAAGAGGCGCTCAGGAATCAAGGCAGGATGTAAGTCAAGAATTTAATTTAAATCCGATACAGATATCAAGAACGATTCAAGCAAGTGGATGAGATCCTTAAACTTATCCTATTCTTATTGCAGGCTTGCTCGGTCCCTAAGTTGAAACCGAACAATTTAGTCGTTTACCTGCATGGGCCACCACAAAAACCATGTCACGCCCCAGTCCCAAAATACCGTAGGACCGGACGCGTGGCAATGGCCAGCAGTACGCACTGATGGACAAACCCAATTTAATGGATCCAACAGGGCATACTTAAGCTGTAAAAACAAGTCTACGACAATATGGCACAACTAATCTCATCCACACAAAGTATAAAAGTATGATCCACAGAATAAATAAGGAATATAAATCATCAGCTAGTCTCAACAAAGTACTTCGGGGAACAACCCGAAAACAAGTCTGATACAGCAATGCAATAGACTGAAAAATAAAGGAACTGGAGATAGAAATAAATGAGTATCACCAGACAATACTCAGAAGAAGTCCTCTGCTACGATCTCGTCCTCGGGTGTCGTTACAGCTCCTGTATCAGCTCCTGCTAATGCTCATGTACTGTATAACTCTGGGTGGATCTCCTCTGCCAATCCTGGGGACATAATCCGGATCCAGGTCCTCAGGGGACATAGCAAGGTACAAGAAAGCTCATGCCAAATAAATGTAGTACAGTAAATAATGAAATAAATAGGGTAAGTATGTAATCATCTGTGTGAAATGCAAGAGAGAACATCAATAGTACTCAGGTTGAAATAACTACAAGCTCTGTATAGGAAAGCCGGGTAGCAGTGGTATCATGAGATAGTCTAGCTCAGCGGGAGACTGAGTAGCCGACATAATATAGTCAACCTGTAGCCTGCGGGTCTCTCCAGCAATAGATGGAACAATAAGGGAATATTAAATAACCAGCTAAGTGATATGCATGAGAGCAGCACTAGAAATCAGGCTGAAGCCACTACAAGCTCTGTGTCGAGGAGCCGGTAGTAGCAGTAATAATGAGTAATGGGCCAAGCTCGGGCTTCAGAGTCTTGTGCCTCACAATAATAGGGGTGAATATATATGATCAGCCTGTAGCCTGTGTGTCTCTCCCCACACAATGTAACCACGCATATCATGACCATAACGTCTCATGCCCATGTCAGTGGGATCATAACTAATGCAATAAGTCATAATATATCTAAGAATATATTATCTCTGTCAAGTCCTGTATCCTATACAGAATCACCACGAATATCTCGGGAAGATCCTGTCTCATGAACAGTGTCAAGTATCATGGGTCAAAGTGTACTCGATAAGACAAGTACGAGAAGATAAAGCGTCACGAATATCCATCTCTAGATGACAATACACAACACCGCGTACGGTGTTGGCACCCGACTAATAATCGGACGCTAAGTACGTCAAACGGTCCTAAGTTAAGCATGCACATCAATATAAAGAATCAAGGAAAATGCAACAAGAAATGTAAAGTTGGCAAGGTATACTTGCCCACTGATGTATAACTAAGTCAAGGAAATAAGTAGCAAAGCTGCATGTTTGGCAAGGTACACTTGCCTGTGGTCCTAGCTCCAACTGTAGCTCTGGTCTCAGTGTGGTCTGCTGGAACTACTCCGGTTGCTGAAATAAATATCACCATTAGATTCAAAAAATATCAAATAGCTAAAAATGCCTGCCCTTAAGTCCAATTTGGACATAAGGGCAGAAATAATATTTCCGGGTCAAAGCGGGATCCACATGTGGGCCACTTTGCACCGAAAAGTGTGTCAGGGTCAAAGGTCTCCAAATTCGCCAAACTTAGTGTTAACAAGTCAAGAATGATGATATGAACCCAACGGAACTTTCAGAATTGGATTTCGATAAGCCGATCACAAAATCGTCCGTCAAGTGGAGCCTGTGGGGCCCACGATACGCGATTCTGTCAACGTTCCCAGAATCGAACCAAACTTGGGTCACAGGACCAGCGTATTGCTACGAGTCCGATGACGCAATTTTCGTCTCGATCCGACATGTGTATACAAAGTTACAGCGTGTTCCAGAACTGACGGATACGGGACGGTGTCCGCGGATACGCGTTGATTCCGGTGTGCACGCACATCCAAATCAAGTTCTGCAAAATCTCGCACGTCCGTATCGACGATGCGCACGTATCGGTGAAGACCGCGCGCGACCAAGTCGTCCCGTTTGGCGGGGCACACTCAGTTCTGGGGTAAAACAGGACGTTGGTTTTCCTGTTTTTGGATCGCGGTTTGCGATCACCACAGGATGCGATGCACTGAGCGAGTTGCACGAGCATCGAGGGGGTTATATAGTCTATGCGTAGCAACTGACGGAATCGAAAATGGAGTACGAGGTGAGAGAAAACGATACCTGAACACGGCTCCATGAACGCTGAATTCCACGTGTTCGAGTGTCGATTCTACACGGGATTCGTGTCCTAGCCGTGTCCACTGTGTCCGGGCTAGGGCAGCGGACGGCCGGCCTATGGCTGCTGTGCCGGGTCGCGCGGCGAGCGGAGAGCGCTCGCGGGCGGCAGCGGCGAGGTTAGGGCTGCTCAGGTGGTCGTGGGGCGGCACTCGACGGCCTGGCTAGGTCGGGGCAGCGGCTGGCTGGCTGCTGCGGGCCAGAGTCGGGCGGTTGGGGCTCGACGAGGGTCGTCGAGGGCGAGGGCGGTGGTCGATGAGGCAGATGAGGTTGTGGAGGCGCGAGAGTTTTATGGTGGTGGTACTGGGGATTCTGGAGGCGGAGACAGAGGCGACGTTGGGGGGAAGTTAGGTCGGTGGTCTGGTCGAGCGGGGCTGAGGAAGGAGGTGGTCGAACGTGGAGGGAGATGGCTGAAGGTCGGAGTCAGGGAGGAAGGTGATGGGGTCTCGGGGACGGATCTGGCCGAAGGCGGAGAGTTCTGGGGAGAGGCGGGCCGGAGATGAGGGAGGGAGATGGTGATGGTCGGGGACGGCGCTGCGGTTGGATGAAGAAGGACGAGTCAGCGGGGTCGTCTAGGGTTCAGGCAAGGGTCGGTGATGGGAGAGGTTCGACTGTGAGGGGATCGAGTCGGGGTCGAGATGGAGGAGGAGGTCGGGCTGTGGAGTCTGGAGGAAGAAGATGACGGGGGAAGCTAGGGTTCCGGCGAGGGGACGGCTAGGGTTCAGGCATGGCGGCGGGCGTAGAAATCGAGAAAGGAGGCTAGGCACGGAAGTCGAGGGTATTTAAGGGCCGCTACAGTAATCCCAATGAGAATTGGGATTAGGGTTCAGGCATGGGTTTGGGTTCGGGTCCGCGGGTCGGGTTCACATGAATCCGGCCCGACCCGCTTAGTATTTAAGTGCAGGTACGGGTTGTCGGGTTTCGGGTTCGGGTCTAGATCCGACCCGACCCGATACGGTTTGGGTTCGGTTCAGTAATCCGGTCCGGGTTGGTTTGAGTTGGTTTGGTTCAATTGAACCGGGTTTATTTAGTGGTTTAATTCGGTTTAATTATTCATTGGTTTTTAGGGCTTTAAGAAAGATTCTGGAGTCCAATAAATTTCTGAAAAATTATCCTATGTCCGGTTTTTCATTTTACACCATAAAATATTATTTCCATAATATTTTAATATTAATTAACTATAATTAAAAATCATTAAATTGCCAAAGGCGTAGGTTTTAATTACAGAGAAATCCCGGAAAATTGCAGAAAAATTCAAATTAATAATTACTGAAAATCAGGAGGCTTACACTTATCCAGTTCATCCTCGTCATAGTTGAGTAATATATACAACTGAGCAGCCCTTAGATCGTCGTTATTCAGATATCTCTTATTTATTTTGCCCGAAGGCTTACCGAAAGCATTGGATACTTTCAGTATTGCATCATTAGATTCTTGATATCTATCATCGTTTTCGGGAACTCTTGTTCTATTAGTAGCAACATGCAGCTTGAAATACATCAAGAAAAAGTTTGTATTCTCCTCAAGAACATAGGCTTCACAAATAGAACCCTCGACCCATGGCTTATTTTTTACCTTTCTCTTTAGGTGGTTCAGTTAACGCTCGAACAGGTACATCCATCGATAACCGACAGGCCCACCAACACGTACCTCGTAAGAAAGATAAATTAGAAAATACTCCATGGAGTTGAAGAATCCAGGAGGGAACACTCTTTGAAGCTTGTACAATGTTACCGTAATGTCCTTCTCTTGCTTTTCTAGACGACCGACGATCACTTTGTAGAACAAAGATCCTTGAAGAATATACTAAGCTCAATCAATGGATCCCAAACTACCTGTAGTAAGAATTCCAAAAATGTAATTGAAATTAACCTCTCCACGATAACCGACAGTTATGTCACTTCATATCCGTCAATGGATCCCACTTTGTAGGTGGTTCAGTTAATGCTCGAACAGGTACATCCATCGATAACCGACAGTCATGTCATTTCATATCCGTCAGTTTATTCTCCTTCGGGTCAACGCATCTTCTCATATTCGACAAGTACCCATCTAAAATTTTAGCCCATGAATTTGCCTACAAAGTCTCCCTTTATCCTCCTTGTCCAGTGAGAAAATTTTCTTAGGCTGCTTATACTTTCCATTCCCTTCCTCTATCAAATGCAACGTAGGGCGTCTATATATTTCTGCCATGTCCAACCTGGCCTTGGGATTGTCTTTTGTCTTCCCCTTTACGTCCATCACAGTATTAATTATGTTGTGAAACACATTCTTCTCGATATGCATGACATCAAGGTTATGTTTGATCAGATTGGTGCTCCAATATGGTAGATCCCATAATATGCTTCTCTTCATCCAGTTATGAGTGTGACCAAATCTATCGTACTTGAACCCCTTAGTAGGCTCTTCTATAGTACTTGGTAAATCTTTAACCTCTTTCCATATCGTATCTCCGGGTCACCTTGGAGGTGGATTTGCCTTCTCTATGACGCCGGCACGAAATGCTTTCCTGTTCCTTCGGAATAAATGTTTCGACGACAGGAATTATCGATGACAATCGAAGAAGCACGGTTTTCTCCGTATTTCAAACAAAAAGTCTTAGTGCGGTCCATACAATATGGACATGAGAGACGACCATGAGTGCTCCATCCTGATAATATATCATAAGCCAAAAAGTCATTGATGCTCTACATAAGTGCTGCCCTCATCTGAAAAGTTTTTTTTTTGAAATATCGTATGTGTTGGCGCCTATTTCCCATAGCTAATTCAACTCATCTATCAACATTTGCAAGTACATATCGATGTTCCTTTTTGGATTGTTCAGACCTAAAATAATAACGGTTAAGAATATAACTAGAGTCTTTATTCACATCAAAGGCGGTCGGTTGTATGGGATGAAGATTACATACCAATACGAATACTGAGAGCCCAAAAGTTCGAATGGAGAAAGACCGTCGGAGGTGAGCTCCAATCTTACATTACGAGGATCCAAAGCAAAATCGGGATACTCTCGATCGAAATGCTTCCACGCTTCTCCATCGAATGGGAGATCCAACACTCCTTTAATTTGTCTTGTCTGTGCTAACTCATATTTTTGGCAGTCTCCTTCATCATAAACAACCTCTGCAACCGCGACGTTAAAGTCAAGTAGTGCATCAAATCAGTCGGCTTTCTTGTACCGACAGACCTTCATGTACCAATGCCTTGTAGCGATCAGCACCATAAAATCTGCACACATCTTCATCCTTTTCGTCTTTGTATTATAACATGCACCCGTTGCGACATGCATCGATTTGTTCGTATCCCATCCAGAGTAATCTCACCATCCTTTTAGACAAGTAGAAGTCTTTAGGTAACTTAGCACCCACCGGTAAGATCTCTATAATCAACTCTATCAGTTGGTTGTAGCATTCTTGTGACATGTTAAAATCTAACTTGATGATCAATAGTCTTGTAACTACATCCAACGGTGAATGATCCTTACGACCAGAATATAATGGAGTTCTTAAATTCTCTAAAAATATTATAAACTTTGTACATCGGCATTCGGTGCCTCCTCAGTTGCATCATGAATGTACGGATCAAAACTCGGCCCGACAATGTCGAAAATCATGTTCACGCACCCGTCGTCGTAATCAGCGTTGTCATGGACACTCATATACGGCTCAACATAAGGCTCCGGCTCTGATGCTAAAGATACAAGTTCTCCATATGAGGTCCACTGATAGTAATTCGGCATGAAACCACTCGAGTATAAATGATGTCACATCCACTATTGAATAATATTTCAAGTTGTGATATATCACACACAGACACTTAATTTTGGTTTCGTTCATGTTCTGAGGGAACGCCTTGGCGAACTGCAAGAACTATTCTACCCCCTGTATGAATTCATCCAGCACACTGCATATGTCATCAGGATGACGGTACATCCACGAACGATGATGCAGGTAGTAATTTAGATATATTTCTAGATACTTCTGAAATGATGAATAGACATCGTTCAAGTATATTATCCAATTGAATGCAAAGATGGATACAGATGTTCATCAAAGTAACAACTCCTATTGATGCGTGATTATTCGAGTTGTGATGTGTGAGTATCCATATCGTGGTTCATGAGTATTCATTTTATAATTTGTGACTAACCGAAAACTAGTGGACATGTGGACAACTCGAATTTTAAATCCTATTAAATAGGTGTCGTCACTTGACACACGCACACACACAAGGAATGTGTGGACTTTCATACACTTGACACGAACACACACAAGGTACTACCCATACCCAAACACAATATCTTGGCTAAAATATATACCCAAATTTATATTAAATAACCTATATCATAGTTAGAAATCGACACTTATGATTAACTAAATATCCAAAAGTTAACCATGATCATATCCAACCCCAATCCAAATATCGGGAGGGTACAGTTTCGTTAAAGTATTAAAGAATATGTTCTCGCATATATACTTGAAATCATTGAATGTGTATTATTATATATACTTTTTTGGGGAGTGAGTGTCATGATCTTGAGCAAAAATTGCCAAAATCAACCAAGTCAAAAATTGGAGTAGGCCTCCGACTCAAAATTTATGTTCAAGAACTCGTGTAGCTCACGCTCGACCAAGCCTTCGACTCGGGACTCAGGTTCAAAAACCAGTACTACTTTGCTAGCTTCGACATGCATATAAAGGTCGTGTCGGAGAAGTCGGTAGGCACTATCACCGACTTCTATGTAAACTTTTATAACCTAGCTAGATAACCACTCATCCCCCCCTTACCGTGTCAGTGTCAGTGTGTATCCGTGTCTGTGTCATTTCTAGAAGAATTAGAGGTTAGGGTTTACCTGAGAATGGGGGGCGGTGGTGTGTCAAAGGCAGTGGCGAGTCGGTAGGGCACGACGGGGGGAGAGGAGGAGCGCCCGATGGAGGGAGAAGGGACTAGATCCGTGGGTGGTTCGCCCGGGGCTCAGAGGGACTGGAGCAGCTGGTGGGTCGCCGAGAGCTAGTGGTGCACGACTGAGGCGGGGGAGAGGGGTAGCTGAGGTCGGAGAGGGGGTCGCCGGGGGCTCTGAGGCAGTCGTCGGCAACCAGGGGGGAGGGGGAGGGAAATGAAATTTTAGGGGAAAATAAAATTAAAAGTCGAACCAGCGGAACCCTATATGAAAAAAATTTAGCGACGTCAATACTGGACGTCGCTAACTGTCGCTACTTTTTAAATTTACTACAAGACATAAGATTTGGGGTCACAAAATATTGCTATTATTAAACATTTAGCGACGTGCACTGACTCCTAGCGACGTAAGCTTTCATAATGCTAACTCTAGTCGCTACATGTCGCGGAATATCGTCGACAACGACTTATTGCGACGTCTTTTACAGACGTCTTTTACAGACGTCACTAAGTTCAATAATATTAGCGACGTCGTTTTCTGGAGTCACTAAATTCATCGCTGATTTTACTTATTTTGGTAGTGCTTTCTCCCCTTCCAAGCAACACATAATGTACAAGATACCCCCACTAATTACTCATGAAGGGTATTTAATGATGATGGTTGATGATGAAAGCTTCTAATACTAATGGAGGTTAATTCTATTCTCGTAATTAATGAAAATGAATGAGTCTTATGGGTCTAGCCCAATTATTGGGTTCAATGTGTCATGTCAAGTCTAGTTAGTCCACTAGTGTCAAGTCCAAATAAATATGCTAGTCCACTAACTAATAAATAAATAATACAATATATAAAATATAACCACTAAATAAAAATAAAGTGTAATAACAAAATTATCCCTATCTAAAAATATGGTAGTGACACTTTCTCATTCTGACCTCGAAACTGCCACTGGGCCTTGAGCCTTAATGGCATTCTTGTGGCGAGAGAGGGACTTTTGGTTTTGCAGTGAGAGAGTAGGCCCCTGTCATTAAAGTGACGGACTATTCTAAAGGGAAATCGAAAATAATTTATTAAATGAGCACCTTACCCTCGAAAGGAATGACTTATTCACAGAAAGCGAGAGAGATTCGTCAGCCAAAGCAGCAGGTTTGGACGAATCCATTAAAGCGGAAAGGCCTGGAAATATAGTTTCAAAAAGGTCTGGATGAAAATCTTCTTGAACATCTTTTTTAATCCAATGAATATTGACATGAAAAAGTGCTATAAATCGATTATAGAACGATTTAAGGCACTTTGAGAACATTTTTTACAGACTTGGAATTGCCAACCGTTTCGTACAAACGCGAACAAACACAACAATAAATTTCCAATTCTCCTCCGTTTTCTTCATCCATTCGAAGGGGTTTTATTTTCCCACTCTCTAAGATGTCTTCTTCTTAATCTTCTCTCTAACACACTCTCTTCATTAATGAGAATCAAAGCTTTGTAGATTCCTAGGAGAATAATTTTTGTGGCTTTGTTCTAACATGGGTTTGGAATTTGGTATTGATTAATTATTGTTTAAAATTTGGATTGAATTGAATTCCAATTTAGACTTCATGCTTTTTCTGATTTCAATTAATCTTACAACCTAGATTTTTCACAAAGTTGGTATCAAGTTGTTATTTCTTCCATTACCAAGATTAAAATGCTTCAAGAAGTCTAATAATATTTATACACATAAGTAAATAAAAATATTGAATGAAAAGTTGAACATAAAAATTTGTGGACATTTAATTAAAAACGACAAAATGTTCCAATCTTGATCGGAATGAATTACTCAGAGCATAAACTGAAGTTTTTAGTTGTTAAATGAAAGCATTCTTTAGACGAGACCTATGGAACAGAGGGGACATTTTTGTCCTTCAAAAACATATGAAGGAATAACGTTGTTGTTAGCTCGCTGTCTCCCTTACTGTCTCTTTATGGTGGAAGTAATTGTTTGATGAAAAAAAAAAACCTTTAGGGAGTTTCTAATTATATCGCGTGAAACTTCAGGATGGTTTTCTCAAATTTACCCTATTAGTTATGAGGGCATTTACTGCACAAGTTTTCAATATCAAGTGCGAGCTTAGGACACTCACATCCTTCAAAAAATTAAAAGGGAATCAAATATTTCGTATAACCTCATCATGCCATTGCCGCACCGTAACCATATATATATATATATATATATATATATATATATATATATATATATATATATATATATATACACACAGGGACTAGGAAAGGACCTGCTCTCCATGCCATAGCTGAATGGTTAAAGCACTCGAACCTTTTTCATGCCAGTCCCTATAGTTCACATACGAGTATTATGACCACGATTGCGGATGAAGCGTGCCGATATGGACGAAGTGGGGAAGAAGGCACCTGGAGCTTTCCAATATTTAAACGACATACCCGCATGGAAGCACCACCCACCTGCAGTCATATGGATCCAGTAAGCCACTGTACCCCCTTTATGTCCACACAAACACTGTAGTCAACTATGTTATGCTTTCATTGCGCTTCTATTACAGTGAAGAAGTGAAATCAAAGCTTCAATATCTGCTACTTCAATAAAAAGATCAAGAACAGCATATATATATATATATATATATATATATATATATATATATATATATATATATATATATATATATATATTTATTTATTTATTTATTGAATAAGGTAAATATTATTGATCGACAATAATTACAACTTAGATCAATTCCAGATTACAAAATAAGTCATTTGGGGTCTAAGAAATCTATGTCAACATCTATGTTTCTTTGTACAACGAAAGTACTAAGTGAACGACCCTCAAAGTTACGCCGATTGCGTTCCCTCAAGACATGTTATACGACCGTCCCAAACATTATTCTCAGACGACAATAACCTCTCTCCTTTCCCCTTCTTTGTTTTAATATCATTCAAGACTGCAGCCAACTCTGTACAACGATCATCGGTTTGCCCCAATTTATGTTTCTGCGCACTCCAGATCTCCCAACTGACATCACAAGCAAAGAACATATGATCCTTGGTCTCATCCTGTTTACCGCATAAACAATACTTCATGTCCTCACGGTGGACGCCAAAACTGCTCAACCTGTCTCGGGTAAGAAGCAGATTCCTGATCACTTTGTATAAGCACATCGACATTTTGACTGCAACCCCTCACTACCAAAATATGATGAAATAGCGAAGTTTTTAGCGACATATTAATAAAATGTCGCTAATATTAAAGACTTGAGCGACTCAAAAAATAAACGTCACTATACGTCGTTGCTGGCGACACATAGCGACCTTTAGCGACTGCACTTCGATTTTTTAAGGAATAGTTGTTATAAGCTTCTTTAAAGTCGCTAAATGTGGTTGTAAGCCATAGTTTTTTTAAGGAATAGTTGTAAGCCATAGTTTTTTTTTTCGAGTTTTAGCGATATTTTTAGCGACGTCTCTAATGTCGCAAACTTTTCAATTATTGAAGTTTAGCGACGTCTATTGATGACGTCGCTAAACTTTTTAATATAGGGTTCAAGATTTTATTTTTCCTTATGCTGTCGATTCGATCCCCAAAAATTTGAATCCCTCTTCTCCCCCTTCCTCCGGCGAAGTACCCCCCCTCCGGCGTCCTCCTCCTCCCCTGTCCCTACCACCCCACCGACTCGCCCACAGCCCCCTACTCCGGCTCCCCACCACCCGAGCGCCCCCTCCAGTACGGCTCCTTCCGACGTAGCTCCTCCCTTCTGACGACCTCGGGCTTTTTCTCCTCCTCCTCTAGGTAAACCCTAACCCTATTCTCTCTCTCTCTCTCTTACAGATACATGCACGATATGACACTGACACAGATACGGCACACACATACTGACACAGATACGACACATACATATACTGACACACACACGACACACTGTCACAAACACACACACACTGTGTGAGACATGACACACGACAGCCTCCCTCGCCCCCACCATGACGCGACCATGTTAGCCCCTCAACCCCGACACAGGCGACCCCAGATGCGGGTCCTCCCCCTCCGGCGGGGCTCCTCCCCCTCCGGCGGGGCTCCTCCCCTCTGGCTTGGTCCTCCTCCGTCGACCCCTCTCTCAGGCGCTTCTCCTCCCTTCCTCCCGGATCAGTAAACCCTAACCCAGACCCGGACACAACTAGGACACACACACACACACACATACTGGACACAATCAGGACACATAGACACACACACTAATGACTGGTACTAACTATAATAGTATACCACTAACTTAACTAACTGTTAACTCATATCATTTATAACTATCTAACTAATATTACAACTAACTGATGCATATCCTAATTTACAATGATACATATACTAGCTGCTGCTACTAACAATGATAACTGCTGCTATTAATACATGTATATTATTAACAATGGGCTACCTGGACACCCCTCAACTCCAATGTACCCCATTGAACTTCGAGAACTGATACACATCAGTATCATCAGCTCACACACACACTTAGATACCACACTCTGTATTGCACATTATCACACACACTAATGCAGTCATTGGATTAATGCTATTGTGGTTTCATAACTTACACTCCCCAACTTGAGATATCACTCCCTAAATTCAGTGCTGCTACTACTACTTCTGATCAGTTAGCATGGCACTGATACTCGACCAATATTCACTTTAAAACTGTTAAATAGTAGACAGTGTACACAGTGCACTGCCTCACTGAGCCCCTTGCTCACTCTCGAGTATCACCATACACATAATCACTCACTCTCTACTTCAACCAAGGTTCCCTAAATATCCTTCATATCTGTTGAGTTTTATTTTGGGGCGCATGAACGTCGGTCGAATGGATGCACATTTTTTATGCTTCTAAAGTTACTTAGGACTCAGAAAATTTTTAGAGATTGACCTAACTCGGGTCAAATTCCTTTCTAGAGGGAGGCCATCATATCATCTGAGAATATTTGAGATTGACCTAACTAGGGTCAAATTCCTGTCTAGGGAGGCCATCATATCATATCATCTATCTTTTGAATGTTTTACAATTAATTATAAATATATTTCTCTATATATCCTACCAAATTGAACATTAATTTTTCTTTACAAACATGTATTTTGTTTGTTCTCTTCCTCTTTGTATGTGACTTTTTTTTCTTTTCTAAATTATTAGGTATATTCTCGCTAAGATTTAAGTTATATTCCCTCCAAGAAGGTTGTATTACCATGTCCATATCTCAATATAGTTTATCTTATAATCCGAAACCCGATGTAGGCATTGCCCAATAAAACACACCTAAACTAACACAATATGGGAATATCAATTGCTGAAATCAATAAGGATGGATGCTTTAGTTAACACACAAGAGAATTAAAATACTACTCATATTGGTAATTCAAAATAATAACAATAAACTTGTTTAGTGCCGTATACGCAACCCCTAACTTTAACATAAGGAAAATTAGGAAAAATATATACCAAAAATTGATCAAAAGATTATCCCAAAATTAGACTAAAATATGCTGCATATGTTGTTTGGCTCAAGTTAAATATTTGGTTTTTTAAGCACAAAAAAAAATTTCACACTCGGATTTTCAGTTGCCAATATTGTCAAAATTTTGGTCATGGGCAAAATTATGTTATGAACCTTTAAAACGTTTGCGTCAGACCCTTCCACTTGTAGAGAACTTGACCGGAAGTGGTACGTGCTAATGTTTGAATAAAAACCCTTGTCGTCTGCATCATATGTAAAAATCTTTAATGTTGAATGTGGACGAAAGATCCCCATTGAACCTAGTAAATCTATGACGTAGACGTTGATACTAATGTTTTGCAGCACTTTGAAAGGTCTAAAATTTCTTGATTGAAGTTTGCCATATTGTCCAACTTTCTCTCTCTCTCTCTCTCTCTCTCTCTCTCTCTCATTCCGAAGGTATACCATGACGTGGCTACCAACTTTTGAAACCGGGTGGGTTTATGGTCTGAAGGGCAGGTGTGGTTCTGCTTGGACCCACAGGTGGAGGAAAATGGGAGGGGGGTTGTAGCTTTTATTCTAGATCAGTTATTGTGAATGTTATATATGTATATATTTTTCTTTTGACATGTTATTATGTATCTTGTTACATTTCTCTAAGAAATTGGTTACCTTTTAGGTTTAGGAGGACATGACTACTTGAAGGAGTATAATCCAAGATCTGTTTAAGGAGATGGTCCTATAGAGAATTTATAAGTCTTATACGATAGATATCCTTGAGCATCGTTGGAATTCAAGTATCGTTACCAAGCTCGTCGATACTTGAATACTTGAATCTTGGAATTCAAGTAACGTAATACAAGTATAATCCAAGATCTCGTTGGAATTCAATTATCATCTTACTTTTATGTATTTTATTTCATTACTGTATTTGCTGCAGTTTTTCTTAAGTCACACATTCTATTACACTTGTATTACGTTGGATCTACTTTATTTTTCTTTCCATTCCTGCATATTATATTCTATCTATGGTTTCACTTATTATGTGTTGTTCTTCTATTTAATTATAGATGAGATAGTTTACATGCATTTTATATGTTATCTATCCTCTTGATGACCCAATCAAGAGCATAAAAAAATGAGAGATAATTAATCAAGAATATTAATTCTACTTTATTTATAATGTAGAACTTGAAGTCGCAGTTCATAAACAAGAAACAAGAAAACTTGCAATGGTGAATGAAAGCATACGCAAGTAACATCTCTTTTAAAAAATAAACTCATGCATATCCTAATTTATAATGATACCTATACTAGCTGCTGGTAATAAAAATGATAACTGCTGCTATTAATACATGTATATTATTAACAATGTGTTGCCTGGACACCCCTCAACTCTAATGTACCCCATTGAACTTCGAGAACTGATACACGTCAGTATCATCAGCTCACATATACACTTAGATACCATACTCTGTATTGCACATTATCACACACACTAATACAATCATAGGATCAATGCTACTGTGGTTTCATAACTTATACCCCCCACTTGAGATGTCACTCCTTAAACTCAATGCTGCTACTGCTGCTGCTACTATATATATATATATATATATATATATATATATATATATATATATATATATATATATATATATCATTAATAGATATGTATCATTAACTGAAATCCATGATTTACTTTTGTAGGCCACTTGATTAGTCAAGAATGACATTCATAGGAAACTATGACAAAACATAGCTAAATAATAGTGAACTAGAGGCCAACTCATGTGTTTATGGCACTTATATTTACCAGCTCCTATTTACTACTATCTCACCAATGTAATATACTTCTACCTCACAGCATTATCTTAAAAGATATTTCACTAGCTACTACTTACTAGCACTATCAAATGCACTGTTGAACCCATACATTACACAATTCCATTTCCCCCTGTTCATTAATAATGTAAAATGTCTAAATTACAACAAGAAAACACTATCCATGAGTACAATAATATGAAAATATAACAACTGAAATATTGACATAAAATTACACCTGTAGAATTCCTTAATTACATAAAAATTTTAAAAATATAATTTTTTACAAAAGGAAAGAAGTATATCATATAACTTATATATTTTGTTCAGAAACATGAATATTAGTAGGACAAGAAAACTATGGAGCACAAAATGGTCCATCAGACACAAAGTTTACCATACAAGCAAACTTAGCAAAATCCATAAAAGCCAGAACCATTAGGGAGTGAAGCAATACAAATCCCCATGTAGATGGACTACACCTAAGCAACCATCCATAAATTATGTACTACTTCCCATTAACTACAAATTTTCACCAATGATGCACATTTTTATCAAGTCCTTGGCTACCTCAGTATGCAACATGCTTATGCAGTAATGCTAAATTAAGTTAGGTTCGCAGTATCGATAAATAATTATTTGTAATTTTGTATTCAGATAGTTTATAAAATATTTAGTACTTCCCAAATTAAGTAATTAGTTAAGGAATTTTGTACTGTATCTTTAATATGGAACGTAACATTTATTTTAAAAATATTGATACATATATTTATATATGTTATCAATTATATTCTTTGTTTCCATCTATCTTATTAGATGACACCCATGACCTGAGCACGTGCACGTCACTTGAGAGAGGCACCTTCTACTATTAAGGAGGAAGTGATACCTCCTACTATTAAGGAGGAAGTGAATATTAAGGAGGAAGAGATACCTCCTACTGTTAAGGAGGAAATGATACCTCCTACTATTAAGGAGGAAATGAATGTTAAGGAGGAAGAGGCACCTCCTACTGTTAAGGAGTGAAAGCGGTTGTTAAGGAGGAAGTTGCAACTTCTACTGTTAAGGTGGAAGTAGTGCCTCCTACTGTTGGCCAGGCACTAGGTCAAAGGGGGAGTTCCGGTCATCCAGCACCTATAGCGGAGATTGGTCACCAAGACGATGTTTATGCGAAGTATCTGAGGGACTGGTTTCTGTCCTAGCGTATTGGATATCCTCGAGATTGAGAAATTGGATAAGACTTATGGTGTAACTATGATACTTTTATTGTGGTTATTGTGTGACTTTGATACTTTGATATTGTACTTTTTGTGTGACTGTGATAATTTTATTTTGTGTTTATTGTGTGACTGTGATATTTTATATACTTTTGTGATATTTTGTACCAAGAAAATTCAACGGAGGGTTGTTTTGGGTTTGTCTATTTTTATGAACTATTATAAGTCTGTGTATTAATTTTATTCATATTAAATGTATGTTAATTTACCGGTGTTGAGTGTTCTAGCGAAGGGGTCGGCGAACCCAGAGAATTAAACGGACGGTTGCTCTGGATCTATTTATATAAATTAGAAATTCATAAACTGCAAAAATATTGGTTTGGAAACCATTTTATATTCTTTTTTTTATTTTTTCACTAAAAATTTAGCGACGTTCAGTGACGTTTATATACATCGCTAAATACGTTGCTGAATACATCTCTAAATACATCGCTAAATACGTCGGTGAATGTTGCTAAATTGCTGACATGGCAGTATTTGCCAAGTCAATATAATATCGCTAAATGTGTTACAAAACGTCACTAAACAGAAAAAATTTAGCGACGTTTAGTGACACAAAACACGTCCCTAAATTAGCGACGTTGAGTCGTTAAGAAGAAAAATATTAGCGACAAAAATACGTCACTAAAAAAGTCGCTATAGCAGCGTTTTGCGACATTTTCCTGTCAGCGACTAGCTTAAATACGACTTTATTAAAATGTCGCTAATTTTTTTAGCGATATTTTTAGGCCATTTAGCGATGTTTCTAGGCGTCGCTAATTTGAATTATTATGGTAGTGCCTTTGGTCCAAACTACCTTCGTCCAATCAACCTCCTCATGATCGGTTCGTATCTGATTCATGGTTGTACTCAACTTGGAAGTTTCTTTTTCCATGTCTGCCCAGGTCCAATAATCCTCAATCGCTTGTCTATCAATCTCCACTTCTCGGATATCTTCTGTATGGGCCGCCTCAATCAAATGGCCCTGGATCTTCCACTCTCCTTCCTGGATAAGGCTGTTAATCATATCCGTGGTGCCCATTATCTCATAAATATGCCATCCCTCCCTCTCAATTAGGCTAGTGTGCCCAACCAGGGTTCATGCCAAATGCTTGTTTGTGCCCCTGAACCTATGACTCTCGTCAATTTATCCTTAGCCTTTCTTCTCGTCTTCAGTAAAGCTTTAACGGTGACCGAGAAGTTGTTGTTGCTACTAGCTGACCAGAAGTCCCCCTTTAGAAAGTACCTTCCCTTGATCCATTCGGCCCATAGAGACTTACCATTGATGAATCTCCAGAATAATTTTAGATATGCAGTTTCTCAAAGAAGGCCCAAAGATCGTAGTCTAACTCCACCTTCCATTGTATTCCTCCTTTACACAAGAAGTTCGCACACATGCTTTCAATTTTCTTCATCGTACCCTTGGGCAGCATAATGGCCTGGATCCAGAAAAGAGCAACTGCCTTAATTATGACTTTAATAAATTTAATCCTCCCCCTGAAGGACAATATATGCGCCTGTCATACCTCTAGTCTCGATTACGTATAATTAAGAAGACCTTCACATTCTGCATTAGCAGCATAGTTGATTAGGAGTGGAATACCCAAGTATCTGAAAGGAAGCATTCCTTCAATTATGCTCATCTTGGCCAGCCATGCATATTTATTCTCACATGTATAGTTCAGGAATATTTTGCTGTTGTTCTTATTCAGCTGCAAATCTGAATATTTTTCTATGGTATCAAATATACGCTTAAGAGTGTCCAAGCATCTGTCATACGGATCAACGAACACCCAAAGATCATCAACATAAATTAAATGGAAGGCCACAGGGTTCACCTTCCAAAATATAGGAGTTATCAATCCGTCCATTATCGCATCATTAAAAAGACACGTGAGAAATTTAATGACCATAACAAAGAGGTAGGGAGAGAGGGGATCCCATTGTCTCAGTCCTCTTCTTCTTCCAAAAAATTCCTCCGGCTGACCCTTAATCATAATTGAGAATAATGCAGAGCATACACACTCCCTTACTCTGTCCACCCACCATTTATCAAATCATATACAGATTATGATGTGTTAAAGCATATCTCGGTTTACTATATCATAAGCATTCCTGAGGTCCAGCTTAAGACAAGCTTTGTTACCTCCCTTCTTATTGAAATCCCTAACAAGTTCATGAGCCAGCTGACAGTTCTTCGAGATGGAGCTCCCTTTGTTAAAGGCTGTCTGATTGAGGGAGATAATCTCTTTAATAACATCCCTCACCCGGTCACACATCAGGTAGGTTATGATCTTGTATAAGAAGTTACAGCATACAATCGACCTGAAGTCTCCCAGTTCAGTCGCACCCTCTACCTTAGCTATTACGACCACAAATGTGCGGTTGAGCTCCTTCAGTAGTTTACCAGAGGAAAAAAACTCTATCATCGCATCAAGGACATAAACCTTAATCATCTCCCAGTGTTTCTTGAAGAAGGCCGCCCCAAATCCATACGGTCCTGGCAATTTGAAAGGATCTGCATTACTAACAATCGAATGTAACTCTTCCATCGACACCATTGCCCATAAAACAATATTACCTCGCCGAGAGACCATCTTCTTAAAATCAATGTGAGAAAATACGTTTGGGTAGGAGATCTGGTTGTAGAGGTCCCAAAAGTACCACACCATCTCATTCCGGATACTCTCATCCCCAGTAATGAGAATTCCATCAGGATCAAGCAATCCTTGTATAATATTTCGACTCTATCTAACTTTGATAGTAGCGTGAAAGAATTTAGAATACATATCTCCAAAATTTAGAACACATATCCCCAGTAATGAGAATTCCATCAGGAGCCAGCTGCATTTAGATCTTTGTCTGATCTGGACCTCATCTAAGAATGTATCCTTGCGATGTCGATTTTGAAGTGTTATCTCCTCCTCCATTATGGTGGGATTAAGTGGGTCTAGCTGAACTCTCAGTTGAATGTCAGCCAGCTTGTCTTCTAGTTCTTGGAGAGGAGTGGGAGGTCCATCTTTATTCTAGACTTTGAAGATGCCTTAAGCTTTCAACTTTTGAACTATCTTGAACTGAGTAGTTCCAGTCGACCTAGAGTCCCAACCTTGTTGAACTAACTCCTCATAGACTTCTATATTAATCCAAGCATAGTTGAATCTAAAAGGCCTCCCTTTGATAACTGACACTTCTTCCAGTATGATAAAAATGGGAAAGTGATCGCTAGCTCCAGGTGTTGAGCATTCTGCCCTAGAAGACATGAACACTTCCAACCACCTTCAGTTACAGAGAGCACGGTCAAGCTGAACGACAATACAGTTAGTTATCGCCATGTTATTCCACATCCATATATGTCTTCTCTTATCTATATACCTGAGCCCAGAGGATAAGTAACAATGTTAAAATTTTGATAGAATCGCTTGTTGCACTGGGCGGCCTCCTATTTTTTCATGAGCGAATAAGGTAGCATTGAAGTCTCCCACCATAACTAACGGCCATCTATCTCCAACCAGCATGTTGGTCATAGTCATGCCATTCCACAACCCTAGACGCTTGATTCTATCATTATGACCGTATACCGCTCCTACCATAATCTGAAGTCCCCCTTTGTTGGTGAATTTAATGGTGAGGAGTTGGTCAAATGGTTGTATCACATCTTCCTGCCAAATTTTGGTGTTCCACATAACCCAGATGCGAGCTATATCTCTACAATTGAGATTGTGAATGGAGGACCAATGCATCGGAGTACGCCTTTTAATTAAACTTTTTGATCTAACTATGGATTCAAAATATTGATGACAAAGCATTTGGATTTATTACTGTACCACAAAATATCCCTCCACCTATATATCGAATTCGTCCCTCTAATATTCCATGTGAATATAGTCATAAATTACGTTGGTGGGTTCCCTTGTTGATATGCGAACTCTCTCTAGGGAGGGGAGAGTCCATCTTTTTGTCTGTTATGAGATTTGCCATCTCCTATTTTGGATTCTACTTTTGCCTTCAAGATAGGATTCTGGTACGTCAATAGTTCCTGGCTAGGTTGTTGTCCGTCAAGTTGTCCGACCTCTTTACATGGGAACTTAGAATATTTGTCCATAGGTGGAACTATACAGAGCGCTCCTCCACTTGCCAATCTCCTTCTAACTCTAACATGCTTACCTTCTTGGTTAATCGCCTCATCACTAAACGTGATCAGGCTAGAGTTGTCTTTCCCCTGTTGGTTTTCAGCGGAGAACACTACCATCGCTTGTTGTGCCTCCTTATTTTCTTTCCTTCTTACTTCTTTCTCATTCTTCGCTCCCATTCTCTTTTCCAGTAAAGAGGATTGGGGGCCTCTTGCAAGGCTAGCTCATCCGTGTCCATACTCCTTTGCTCTATATTTAAGTCAAATTTCTCTTCCTGCGAGCTAGGGATAGCCGTGCTGACTCCTGTGTCTCTAGTATGCGTTGTCACCTCTGTACTAGAGCAGGGGACTTGATTAGTGGCCTTCGAGATAACTCTAGCGTTCAGACACTGAACTATGTGTTGGCCCAATATTTATAATGAGTTTTTGAATATGGCTAATCGATTAAGTTTAGCATTATGGTAATCGATCAATCACTATTGTATCTTCTACTTAAACTCAACATTGTCTAGATATGTAATATTTACTTTTGTATATTTTTGTATTTGTCTAACATGAACTTGCAGAAAGTAATAAGCAAGATCAACAATGGACATATGCCCTATGACGATGAGCCAAATATGGCGTTATACCAGAAGATTTTGTCCAACCGCCTACGATTAATCTGGAGCCTCGCACTCGGGGGTCGAGGGGGCAGCGCCCCTCGTGGGGGTTCGGGGGTGAAGCCCATGAAAGGTATTCAGATTCCCAGATCTAGTTATCTTTGGACAACTATCGTCCAGGGAAAAATGACTTCAAGTCAGCAGATGTTTCAGAAGTTTGGCGTCATCAGTGTTCTTGGTTTTCATATGTAATTTGATATTTTATTTGAGTCTAGGACCGATGTAAGTTGAGTCGCACTGGAAAATCCAAATACCTATACTCAGATACCTATTCCACTTAATTGAACCAAAGAACCTATCCACCAAATCAGGCTACATTCATTTACAAAGTCTACCATACTAAAAGACCGAAATCGGGCAAAATTTGCCCCGAAATCGGGCAAAATTTGCCCCGAACTTGGACCGAACTCGATTACTCTTTTGGTATGAAATCAACCAGTTCAATTAGCTCCTGATTTCTTAGCCTAACGGTTAAAAATTTGAATTAAACCCCATCTAAATTCTAGCCAAATTCGGTTTGCCAATAACCTATAAATAGGATTGGATTTCCATATTCTTACTCACTCAACCATTCTCTATATTTATATCCTATAATGAGTAAACCCTCAGAGCCTAAACTTTCTTATCTCCAAGATTAACTCTCAACCTTCTAAGTGCTAAGTGCGGTCTCGATCTAGAAGTCTACAGAGTTGTAAAGAGCTTGGTTCATCAAGTCTCTTCTTCTGTGTGAAGTTACGAGCCTTCGGATCAAAATTCGTAGTGTGTGAAGTTGCGAGATTTCGGATCAAATCTTGTGGTGTAAGAAGTAGCAAGACTTCGGATCAAAGCTTGAGATTAACTATTGGTGATTATAGTGGATAAAACTTCGAGCAAGTATTCTCGGGACTGGACTAGTCTTCTTAGAGGAAAACCAGTATACATCGTTGTGTTTGTGTTTTCTCTCGCTTACTCTTACCGCTTTACATTACTGTCTTGCATATACACTGCTAGTTAATAACTGCCTTCATTATGATAATCTTTAATTGGGTAGATTATTCCGCTGTACTCTATTCACCCCCCTCTAGAGTTTCCATACACGGTCCTTTTCTATGGTGTCTCTAAAGCTATGGAAGGAGTGACAACAAGGCGGTATCCATTCATACTCATGTTTTTGGAAAATTGTTTCTTATGTTGGAAGATCTAACTCTAGCTTGTCATGAAGCTTGTCAGCCGCACTGATCTCAACAAAAACTCAAGCAAAGGATAATCAATTTCTATTAGTCATATACTTGTTTGGCCGTAAGGGGATTCTGATTCTGCTAGCCAGCTTTATAACAGCCAAAACACTCCATAGTTGGGAGAAAGCCAAGGGAACATAATCCAGATAGGCACAATTCCTAACCGCTCATGTTCAAAGTTAGTAAAGGGGTCACATCTTCTCAGGACAACCAGACTCCCATCGAATGTCCAAGGGCCATTCTGAATGACCCTTTCAAACTCTTCCGACATCCCAAACTTGATAAACTAGAAGCCACTCTCCCTAGAGTATATTTTTATGCTCCCTTTAGGTCTCCACATTAGCAAGGCGAATCCCTTGAGCTGACCGAAGTAGGGTCGGGCTCCCATAACGTAAAGGACAATAGGGTTCTTCCAGAACTCTTCTATTTCGGCGATGTTCTCTTTGGTGATAGAGATGACCTTTCTTCCTTCTTTAAGACTGGGTGCGACAAAGTGCATCTCGATATCTTTTCTCGCCAAGTCTGGCCTGCATCGATCTTCCCAGGTGATAGGAGCCACTCCCGAGGTCTTAAATGAATTAGGGGCCATATCCGATATTTTGTCAAACACTTGGGGTACGTGGCGCACCGCAAGTTTTAAAAGTGTCACTCCCCGTTCCCAGTATAAGTTTTGGGAGTGAATTATTTCTTGCTGGCATGTTATTTATTTGGTTTCTTGAGATTAGACCCATTCATTGGTTTGTCTTGGTTCTTGGTTTATGGTTTGGTCATGAGTTAAACCTATGGTCTAAACCTCAAACCCTAACTATATAACCCAACTTATTTCTCTCTCCCTCTTCATTATTTCTTCTCCTTCTCTCTTAGGTTTTACCTCCCTCCATAGGCAAGTACACCTTGCATGAGAAATAAAAAAACCCTCCATATTATTGGTATATTATGTTTATTGTGTAATTTTAAGCATGTTTAGAACTTGGATATTTCAGATTTGGTGGATAGAATAGTGTAGTTCTGGATTTTTAATTAGCGTGGGTGTTCTTAAGTTTTTCTTGGTTTTGATCTTTAAAAACTTATTATTTTCAAAAACTTATTATTCTATGTGATGGAGAACTTCCTTTCGAGCAATTTGGCATTTGAACTCCTTGATTTTGAGGTAAGATGAGGATTTTATGGTAAAATAAGTTTTTCAGATTCTTGGATTTTTCTATGGTTGAACTTGTTATTTTGGGACGATGGAGTACCATGCGTCCCAGCAACGTGCGCCTCTCCAGCATATGTCCATCTTGTTGGACGTATGTCTACTTTGTGCATGCTTTCAAAAGTTGGACACATAGTACCATGAACGTATGGAAATTCACTAAGGCCTGACTCCATGCCTCCTGGAGATTATGCAGCCACGAGCCATGTATTTATTTATTTTGGGTGCATGTCTCTGCACGACTTTTGTGTCTCTGCATGACTTTATGTGCTTTTGTCTTTTATCTCTGACAACTTATGCCTTGTCACATAAATCACCTTTATGTCACTTTTTTGATACTTTATTTATTGCCTATCACTTTGGCACTTGTCCCAAGTAGTGGACTTTTGCCCGAGTATGCGGCCTGGAGGAGCATACGTCCATGTTAGAACTTGCGGCCAGTTAGTTCATGGGGCCTGACTTTCTTGTGCATGACTTATACACGTATTATCCTTAGTGACTCCCTGTATGCACGTAGTACTTTCTTGTTGGGATCATATTTTATTTGAAATATTTCTTATCATCCTCTATTTGGTTAATCCTGGTTATTAATTGTGTACGATTCTAAGGGAGAATGGATTCAGTAACCCGTCTATGTGCTAAAACTCATGCTTATGATCTTGGTAATTGGACTCGAACAATGTATCTATGCTGATATAATTATTATCTGATATTGTTCATGATCTGTGCATCAAGGTACGACATACCGTGTTACGTGTTAAGTAATTTATATTTGGGTTTTGCATCGAGAATGCGTTCAAATTCCTGAATGTGTGATACTATATATATAATTTCCCCCAGTACAAGCATGATTTGCGAGTCTAGAACCAAAGCGTGGTTATGATTTTGATTGTTGAATGTTGTATACACGCTCGGGTGAATCCAGATTGAACTTTCATTGATTCGTATCTAGCGTGCCCGTACATTATATGACATCTTAAGGAAAATTCTCATATGGCCATGCCTTGAGATTTCAAAACAATATAGGGTTAAATAGGCAACTAAAAGTGGTAGTAACATTGGAAGAAAATGTTATCCCGAGATCAAGCCAACGAACCGTCCCACACAGATTCATTCTAAGTTTGATGTGGGATGGCCACCAAAGATACTTTATATCATCCGCCTTAGTGGAGTGCAATATCTGACCTATTTAAATAATGTCGAGCCATTGTTTCACTATAGGGACATTGGAACCGCTAATACTGTGATCTAGCACAGTAGCCCTACGGAGAACTGGTGCAATTCATGAATTGTCTGTATAATCATCTATTGGCTAGGTTAGCTTATGTTCGGCAATGGCATGATCTATGGATACCTATAATGCATTATTCTGAGATAACCTCAGACTCCATAATTAGCAAGCCATACAAGTGATTGGCCAATTTTATTAATTGGACTTGGTTGTGATTGTATTATTATGTTAGTAGCCTAGGGAAATAAACTATCATAGTGTGATGGATTCAACCATTATCGTTTTTTGGTTGTAGGGTAGGTCCTTTGTGATAGGATATGCCATGGACCTAAGATACGACACACAACCTATAATGTTATATATTTTATTGCTTGTGTTTTATTTCTCCAATTCGTGCTTCCTTTGTGGTACTTGCTATTTGGGGTCTAACCCTACTAGTTTTTCTTGGCCAGGTTTTGAGCGAACACCCGAAGAACCAACATACTTTCCCCCGACTCATGGCGCATTCCAGGAATATGGTCGTCGAGGATAACGAGTGGTTTTTCTTCTTTCCTGCTCGTCATTGTATATTTTATCTTTTGGGCATTTAGCCACTGACATATGTTAGCCTGCACGTTCGAACATTTAGTTTTCTTACATGATTGTATATAACTCAAACTAAAGATGATCACTGTCATGTACTTTTAAAACTCTACCAGCTTCTTATTTTGTACAGCTGGTCACCATAATATTTTGATGAAAGCGTTTGGGATGCCTTATTGCTTTATAATATATGCTCCATGATTTCTATTTTTTGTTTGATTTATTGAGACATAGATGTTTGTGTGACCCTAAGTGACCTAATTGTAGCATGCACCCCCTTATCTACTTACAATCGTGATCACCGTACGATGTATAGTAACTTGTACGGGGTAGCTGGCCATGTCCGTCTTCGTATTCTGGTACTTGAGAGTGATAAGGTTTTAGTGGTGGTCCATGCAGCTCTGTTATATAGACTTGTGGGGTATCATGTTCATAGGAGTCTCAATCAATCATAATCCTGCTTGAAATTCTGAATTCTTCCTCTTCGATACTCAGCTTGAAATTTCCCAGATTAGTTACTTTCTTGTTCCTTCTTGTCCTGTACTTGATATTTCTTGTTCTCCTCTTTATGATTTTTCCTCCTCCAGATATTGCAGCAATGGAGAGGCAGAGTTGCTAGTGGGATGAGGTCCTGTAGAAATCTAACTAGGGATCTAAGTTGAGCCGACGATAAATGCGGCAGAGAAGCAGTCTCCAGATGTTCCCGTACCTTCCGCAATACCGACATCACTATATACCCAGGCCTTGTTAGAGATTATCTTGGGAATGTTGGCTGCCCAACAACATCGAAGGTGGTTCAACAACAACAACATCAGGAAGAACAATGTCAACAGCTTCAACAACAAGAACAAAATATCCTGTTGAACCAAGGATTGTAGAGGGCCTTAGAACGAGACAGAAGAGTAGATTCTGGGGCATTTGTTAGGTTTTATAGACTGAATTCCAGATATTTTGATGGTATAGAGGACGCCATTATAGCAGATGATTAACTTCAGGATATTGAGATCATTATGGAAGTAGCTAAAGTTTCGGCTGAGGAATAGGTTGACCTGGTTCGCTTGCAGCTCTAGGATCTTGCAAGAGATTGATGGGCCACGATGGAGGTAGGATTGAGGCATCCTATTTCGTGGGATAATTTCAGAACCCGGTTCAGGACAAAGTACTTTAGGATTCTGGCTTAGTGCGAGCTACACCAGAGATTCACCAACCTGAAGCAAGCTGGAAGGACAGTAGATGGTTACGCGGCAAAGTTTTGCCGACTGAGCAGGTTTGCTCCAACCATAACGGCAACAGATTTAGAGATAGATATGAGGTTCCAGCAGGAATTTTACTTGGAGATCTTATACATGGTAGAGGTGCATAACTATCAGACCTTCGAGGCAGTATTGATAGCGGCCAAGAGGGTTGAGCTTACCTTTCAGAGGATGGCATCAAGAAGAGTAGACCGAAAGATACCTCATGGAAATAGCAGTGAGGGAGAACCAGTACAACGAACGTCAGCACCATCCCCTGGCAATCCCATCCATTACGTGACATAGAGGAGGCCAGTGACCTCGAAAGTGATAGCATCTACTAGACAACAGCAGTTGAGGCAACAGCAATAACAACAGCAACAACGACAGAGAGCGCCGAGGGTTGTACGTATTATGGCAAGGGAGGTCATACCCGAAATATTCGTCGGGCAACGAATAGACTATGCTTGAGATGTGGAAGCCCCGATCATAGGTTGCCACTTGTCCAATGTTACAGAGGCAAGGTGGGCCAGTACAATAGTTTCCTACATTGTTGGCTCCAAGGGCAGTACAGCAAGGAGGACCAGCAGTAGCAGTACAGCCTATAGCTTAGCGTCCGTTGCCGACGCAGGCTCGATTGTACCAACAACAATAACAACAACAGTAGGAACAATTGAGATCACAACAACGATACCAAAGAAGGCAGCATCAGGGAGCTGGACAAGGCCAAGGGCAAGCGTTCACCTTATCCGTGAAAGAAGCTATGGCGTTAGGCGACGTAGTGGCAGGTAACATTTCCGTTATAGCCTTTTCTGCCATAACATTATTTAATTTTGGAGCTTCGCACTCATTTATATCTGCACAATATACAATACATATTTGATTGAAGTTTAAGGCATTGCCAGAGAGGTTAAATATACTCACTGGCAATAGGATCGTAGGAGTTAGTAGGGTGTGCCTAGCGTGTCCAGTCGTAGTATGTGGGTATTTATTATCTGCAAAGTTGATCGAGTTTCCTATGGATAACTTTAAAGTTATCTTAGGCATGGATTGGTTGACAGTCATGCGATAATAGATTATCGTGAGGGTAGAGTGTTGTTTAGAGTCCCTGGTGTAGAAGAGTTTATTCTTAGCAGAATAGCAAAAAATCATCATAAGGAAGGAATCGCAATAGTAGCAACAGAAGAGAAACTGATATCCAAAATAGTTAAAGAAGTCATGGACGTCTTTCCCGACGAGCTTCCCAGAGTACCCCCAGTTAGAGAAGTTGAGTTATGTATAAAGTTGATGCCATGAGCGGTACCAATATCCCAGAAGGTATACCCAATGTCACCATCAGAGCTTGATCTGTTATATCAACACGTGGAAGAACTGAAGGCAAAAAAGTTTATTCGGACCAGTGGATCACCGTGGGAAGCACCAGCGGTATTGATGAAGAAGAAAGATGGATCGACGTGATTGTGCATAGATTATAGGCGATTGAATTCGGTGACAGTGAAGAAGAAGTATCAATTGCCCAAGATTGATGACTTGTTTGACCAATTAAGCAGAGTAAAAATCTTCTCCAAGATAAAACTGCGATCAGGATATCATTAGGTGCGAGTTCGAGAGCATGATATACCAAAAATAGCATTTATGTCACGATATGGGCATTACGAATTCTTAGTTATGTCATTCAGACTGATTAATGCTCCAGCGATATTCATTGATTTGATGAACCGTATTTCTGTGCCATACTTAACCAATTTATGGTAGTGTTTATCGATGACATCCTTGTGTATTCTCATAATGAGGAGGAACATGAAGAATATCTCAAGATAGTACTGCAGACTTTAAGGGAACACCTGTTACATGAAAAACATTATTTCTGGAGCAGGAGTGTAAGTTGATCCTAAGAAGGTAGATATAGTAGAGAACTCGCCAGTTTTGAAGACAGTGGCAGAGGTGCGTAGTTTCTGGGCTTGGCAGGATACTACAGAAGATTTGTGTCAAACATTGCTAAGATCTCGGGTCCTTTGACTCGATTGACGGACAAGAAAGTTAAATTTGTGTAGTCTGCAGAATGACAGATAGACTTTAAAGAGTTGAAAAAGAAGTTAATTTCTGCACCAATCCTTACTCTTCCAATAGGCGCCGGAGGATTCACTGTATATTGTGATGCATCAAGCAAGGGGCTTGGATATTTTTTGATGTAGCACGGGAGAGTGATAGTATATGATTCTCGGTAGCTCAGAGATCACGAGAAAAACTATCCAACTCACGATTTGGAGTTAGAAGCGGTAGTGTTTTGAACTTAAGCAATGGAGGAACTACTTATATGGCGATCAGATGAAGATCGTCACAGATCATAAGAGTTTAAAATATATATTCACGTAGAAGGACTTAAACATGAGGTAGAGGAGGTAGCTAGAGTTGTTAAAAGACTATGACGTAGAACTTCAATGTCATCCAGGCAAGGCAAATGTTGATGCACTTAGTAGATGAAGTAGAGAATTCATGTTAACCACTCAGAAGTACGTTCTAGAAGACTTACCAGAGATGGTAATCGAGATAGTACTTCCACAGGATACAGGGGTTCTGGATAGTCTAAAGATTCAGTCAACTTTGGTAGATAGAATCAAGATAGCTTAGACAGAGGACCCGAAGATTCAGAAGCTACGGGCAGAATGTGAGCCCGGTCTTCAGAAAGAGTTGACGATTCATGCAGAACGAATGCTAAGGTTTGGGAACCGTCTATGTGTACCAACCAAGAATATTTGGCAAGAAGTTATGACTGAAGCACATAGTTCCCATTACTCTATTCATCTGGGAGGTATGAAGATGTACCAAGTTATCAGGCAAAATTTTTGGTAGAACGAAATAAAGAAGGAAATAGCACGCTTCTTAAAACAATTTCTGATATGTCAACAAGTGATGGCAGAACAACCGAGATCGATAGGATTATTGCAGCTGCTTCCTATTCCAGAGTGAAAGTGAGAACAAATATCACCATGGACTTTGTGACCGGTTTACCTAGATCCCCGAATGGTCGAGATACAATTTGGGTGATAGTGGATCGAGTCAAAAAAGTGGCACATTTTCTTCTCTTCAGAGTGTGACAGTCTATAGAGCAGTTGGCAGATTTATATATGCGACATATTGTGAGACAACATGATGTACCGGTAAGCATAGTAAGCATAGTGTCTGACCGAGATACCAGGTTCACTTCTCATTTCTAAAGAAGCTTGCACGAGAGATTGGGTACTAGGTTAAGATTCATTACTACATACCACCCCTAGACAGACGAGCAATCAAAGAGGACCATCCAAACCCTGGAAGATATGTTACGAGCCTGTACCCTAGACTTTGATAGATCTTGGAAGAATGATCTTCACTTAGTAGAATTCTCGTATAACAACAGTTATCAAGCCAGTATTCAGATGGCACATTTCGAGGAACTATACGGCAAGAGGTGTAGATCACGGTTCGCGTAGGACAACATTGGTGAGCAGAAGATGTTAGGCCACAAAATGATCACATAGACAATAGAAGTTGTCAGACAGATTAGAGAGCGACTTCGGGTTGCGCATGATCGACATCTTCACTGGGCAGACCAGTATCGTAGGCCTTTAGAGTTTTGTGTCGACGACCACGTGTTCTTACGAATTTTGCCAACCTGTAAAGTTATTAGATTTGGGGTGCGTGGGAAGCTTAGTCCGCGATACATTGAGCCGTTTGACATTCTCGATCGGGTAGGCGATGTGGCTTATCATCTTGCCCTTCTACCTCTGCTGCGAGAGGTGTATAATATATTTCATGTATCTCAGTTGCGTAGATATGTCCCATATCCGAGTCATACCGTCAATCTCTCTGAATTAGTATTTGGTACCGACTTATTTTATGAGGAGCAACCCGTATCCATTCTAGACCAAAGGGAGAAGGTATTCGAGAACCAGACTATTTCTCTTATCTAAGTTGCCTGGGATCATCAAACTCTTGGAGAATCAACACGGGAGCACGAGGATGGTCTTGTTACCCTTACATGTTCGATTTATAAGGTATACTCTACCTTATGCCTTCGTATCTTAGATTTGTGACCAGGTGATCACCTATGTGTTGTGATATTATTGCTTGCATGTCTAGATTTGCTAGGATATTTTATCGTGCTTGTACTGACTTCTCTAGCCTTACTTGGATTCGAATTTCGAGGTTGGAATTGTTCTAAGGTGGTTAGAGATATCACTCCATTTTTCTAGTATACGTATTGGAGCGTATTATTTCTCGCTGGCATGATATTTATTTGGTTGCTTGAGACTAGACCCATATTTTGGTTTATCTTGGTTCTTGGTTCTTGGTTTATGGTTTGGGTTGGTTTGGTCATGACTTAAACTAATGGTCTAAATCTTAAACCCTAGATATATAATCTAATTTCCTTCTCTCTCCATCTGTATTCTTTCTTCTCCTTCTCTCTCTTAGATTTTTCCTCCCTTCATAGGCAAACATCTTGCATGAGAAATAAAGAAACCCTTCATATTATTGGTCTATTATATTTATTATGTTATTTTAAGCATGTTTAAAACTTGGATATTTCGTATTTGGTGGATGAAATAATGTAGATCTGGATTTTTATGAGCGTGGGTGTTCTTGAGTTTTTCTTGGTTTTGATCTTCAAAAACTTTTTTTAAACTTATTGTTCTATGTGATAGAGCACTTCATTTCGAGCAATTTGGATTTTGAATCCCTTGATTTGGAGTTGAGATAAGAATTTTATGGCAGAACAAGTTTTTTGGATTCTTTGAGTTTTTCCATAGCCAAACTTGTTGTTCTGGGACGATGGAGTACTATGCTGCCCAGCAACATGAGCCCCTCCAGCATGCACCCATCTTGTTGGACGCATGTCTACTTTGTGAATTCTTTTAAAAGTCAGACGCATAGTTCCTTGAACGCATGGAAATTCACTAAGACCTGACTCCATGCGTCTAGGAGATTATGCGTCCACGAGTCATGTTTCTCTTCATTTGGGCGCATGTCTCTGTACGACTTTTGTGTCTCTGCATGACTTTATGTACTTTTATAGTTTTTTTCTGACAACTTATGCCTTGTCATATCAATCACCTTTATGTCACTTTCCTGACACTTCATTTATTGCACATCACTGTGGCACTTGTCCCAAGTAGTAGAATTTTGTCTGAGCATGCGGCCTGGAGGAGCATGCGGCCAAGTTAGAATATGCGGCCGGTTGGTTCTTGCGACCTGACATTCTTATGCACAACTTAGACACGTATTATCCTTAGTGACTCCCTTTGTGCACGTAGTACTTTCTTGTTGGGATCATATTTTATTTAGAATGTTTCTTATCATCATCTAAGTGGTTGATCCTGGTTATTGCTTGTGTATGATTCTAAGGGAGAATGGACTCAATAACCCGACCATGTGCTAGAACTTATACTTACGATCATGGTAACTTGACTCGAATATTGTATATGTGCTGATACAACTATTACATGATATTGATCATGATATGTGCACCGAGGTACGACAAACAGTGTTAACTGATAAGTGATTTATATTTGGGTTGTGCATTGGGAATGCCTCCAAATTCCTGAACGCGTAACACTATATAAATACTTTTCCCCCAGCACGAACATGATATGCGAGTCTAGTACCAAAGCGTGGCAAGGATTTTGATTGTTGAATGTTGCATACACGCTCAGGTGAATCAAGATTGGACTTCCATGGATTCGTATCTAGCATGCCCGTACTTTGTACAACATTTTAAGAGAAATTCTCATATGGCCACGCCTTGAGATTTCAAAACAATATAGGGTTAATTAGACAACTAAAAGTGGTAGTAACATTAGGAGAAAACGGTATTCCGAGATCATGCCAACGAACCTTCCCATAGAGATTCATCCTAAGTGCGCTGTAGGCTGACCACCACATATACTATATATCATCCTCCTTAGTGGAGTGCAGTATCCGACCTATTATAAATAATGTCGAGCCATTGTTTCATTATGGAAATATTGGAACCGCTAATACAGTGATTTAGCACAGTGGCCTTAGAAAAACTGGTGCAATTCGTGAAGTGCTTGTATAATCATCAATTGGCTCGGTTAGCTCATGTTCGACCATGGCATGATATGAGGATACCTATTATGCATTATTCTGAGATAACCTCAGACTCCACAATTAGCAAGTCGTACAAGTGATTAGCCGATTTTATTAATTGGACTTGGTTGTGATTGTATTATTCTGTTAGTAGCCTAGGAAAATGGCCTATCATAGTGTGATGGATTCAACTCTTGTCCTTATTTGGTTGTAGGGTTGGGCCTTTGTACTAGGATATGCCATGGACCTAAGTTACGACATAGAACCTATACTATTATATATTTTATTGCTTGATTTGTGTTTCTCCATTTCGTGCTTCATTTGTTGTACTTGCTATTTGGGGTCTAATCCCACTGGTTTTGCATGGCCAGGTTTCGAGCCAGCTATCGAGAATCCAGCGTACTTTTTTTCGACTTATGGCACGTACTAGGAACATGGTCGCCGAGGTTAACGAGAGGGGTTTCTTCTTTCCTGCTCGTCATTGTACATTTCATCTTTTGGGCATTTAGCCACCGGAACCTGTTCGCCGGCACGTCTAGAAATTTAGTTTTCTTACATGATTATATATAAATCAGACTACAACTGATTACTGTCATGTACTTTTGTTAACTACTAGACTAGACTTCATTTGCTATATATATATATATATATATATATATATATATATATATATTTCCTCCTTTCATGCTCAGAGTACCATGAGCTCACTAAATACCATGAGTTCTTCCAATCCGAGGAAGGTGCCAAAAAGGAATCAGAGCCACAGGAGGGCATAAACCAGATGACCATCCACCAAATAGAACCTTGGAACCAAATATAGAAGACCTGTAAACATATTAGCATAAACCTTAAAATCAGTGATAGATTGAGTAGTACGAAGAAGTGGAAATTCAGTAATCAATATTTTGGGTAAGCATGTTCTAATTCTTTCATTTTGATTCTTTGGAGAAGTGGAGGTTAGATATAAATTTTTTAAATATTTGATGTTTGGATAGTTGTTGAAGTGAGTTGAAAAATATATTTTTTATAATTCTTATGATTTGAAAATTGTTATAGGAAAGAAGTAGTGGTTTTCCAACCAAACGCATGAAGTTAGGATGGGAATTTCTCACATCCGTGCACCACTTCGAAAAACAAAACTCCGATGTCAAAATAAAAATTTAGTGGCAGACAAGATTTACTCTTCATGTCACTTTACAGTTTACTTGTATGCAAATCTTTCAACCAAATGCATGAAATGAATCCCAAATCCGAATTTAGACTAATTCACTCTTCTAAATTCGGGAACCAAATAGTCCCTTAGAGCCCAGACTAGCTTGTAATTTGAAATATTATCAGAAACAGATGGTCTTGGAGTAATCTCATAGACAGTCTTACCATCCACAGATGATGAATAGAGGTTTAAAACTAAGCACCTGAAGAACGTCAATCAGAAAAAGCCAACAAATATTGATTTCCTTAAAAGTACTTTGGAACAGGCATAAGATGTTAGGCTAAAGTTGGTCCAGTAACCTCCCTTTCATGATTCCATTTCTTTAGAAATGTTAAGCAGTCATAACCAATTTAATAACTGTTAAAATAACAAAATATATACAACTCTCAACATTCGGTACAACTCTAGAGTTTTGTTTAAATGGCAGGAAGTTTAAGATGCAAGCCTGGTTGAGATCTTCTCACAATTTAGACAGATTTTATAAAATATTATACGTCGTGTGAATCCAATTTTCTGTCCGAAATTGATCTTCAACCTACATGAGTATATTAGAATAATATAAATATATAATTTTCTACTCTCTCTACAACTTTAGATTTTTAATGCGGTGGTAGAGACTTCAATAATAATTTTTAAAGACAAACTTGTAGGAGACACTATAACTTACAAATGAGGGAGAGCATGCAGGTATGAGAGAAAGAACAAGGTACTTTGGCATATAACAAAATGTTACTGCAATGCAGAAATGTAGCACCTAAGTTGTCTACAATATTAATACATTAAATCCTTGCATGGTAAACTGTGATTCAAATGTCTCTACATGAAGCCCCACAGGTTCTGTTGCTTGGAAGGCATTTAAGAAAGATCCTTTTGGCAATTTCTCATGTTCCATCCACACAATACTTGCAGTCTGTTCATCTCTTATAATGAACAGTCTCGTTTTCGGTTGGGCTCAAAGGAGGATGACAATAGAGTTGGTAATTTAGTTTCACATCGGATATGAGGTGGGATCATGAGTTGTAGATAATTGGAGTTGTTTCAGGCCTTACATGAGAATTTTCTTTTAAGGCATATGGACCCAGTCAAATATCGCACCTCATGGGCCAACTCCGGTTCGGATCACACCGCGTTCCCAACAAGTGGTATCAGAGCCCAAGGTTACGTGACTGGTTTGACCGGCTCTAATTGGTTCGAGACAGATGGTGCTGAACGTTCATGGATTATACGTGCTCTTCTCAAGGTGGAGTAGGATCATCAACTACACGAATTGACTTTAAAGGTGGATCTGACGAGTGCTATGTGGAGCAAGACGTTGTGGTTGGCACATAATAGTGGTGTGGATGAACGTGTCAGGTTTGATTCTGTGGTCGAATGGATCGAGATGACAATATGTTGGATCTCCTGGGTGCTCGGTTAGCGGGAACGAACAAAGATAGCCAGAGTGTGCTAAGGTTGTTCGGTTAGCGGGAACGAGCAAAGGTAGACAGGGTGTGCAAAGGGTGCTCGGCTAGCCGGAACAAGCAAAGGTAGTCAGGGTGTGCTAAGGTTGTTCGGCTAGAGAAAACGAGCTAAGGTAGAGATTGTTAGTATCTCGTTTCCGGTTGAGCGCTCAAATGAGGGTGACAATGGAGTTGGTAATTTAATTCAACATCGGATAGAAGGTAGGATCATGAGGTATAGATAATTGAGATTGGTTCAGACCTTATATGGAAAATTTATTTTAAGGCATATGTGCCCAGTCCAATATCGCACCTCATGAGCCAACTCCGATTCGGATTACACCGCGTTCCCAATATGAACTCCATGACAATATCAAATTCTGCTTCTAAACATCCTCTTGTCGGCAAGACATGAATTTCTGAAATAAGAAAAATCAAGTGAACTTTATGCTTACTCTAAATGTTTAGGTTTATATTTGCAAATAATTAAAGTACCTTTGCTTCTTAAAAGCAGGCATAAGTTAATGATGTGTTGGGTGGGGTTCCCAAACTACGAGGAGAACACCCGGAGTACGAAAAGCATCATCCATGCGTCGGAGAAGTTCAAAAAGTCGAAGGCGACAAAGGAGGCTCGATTTGAGCGCGTATAACAGTATTGAAAAGCTGCAGTCAGTATCAGCAATATGTCGCCGATATACCAATGCTGGTATACCACCGGTATACAACATTTGAAGTAGTTCATTCCAGAAATGTTATGACTCGAAGTGGAAATTTTTGGTATATCGTCGGCATTCCTATACCAGTATATTGTTGTCGGTGCTGAAGCAAAAAATATGTATTTTATCAAACACCGTTGGATCTTGTAAACCCCCTGAATTTCCAAATTATTAAATCTTGGATTTTTTCCCAATTTTCTGGAATTTTCTGTGAATCTTCTGTAATTAAAATCAAGGTTTTTGATTAATAAATGATTTTTAAATGGCAATAAATAATATTAAAATATTGTGAAAATATTATTTTTGAGTGTAAAATGGAAAACTGGACTTAGGACAATTTTTCTGGAATTTATCGGACCCCGGACCTATTTTTAAATGCCTAAAAAGTATTTATTTATTTAATTAATTATTTATTAAATTAATTACTGATTTTATTATTATTAATTATTATTATTAATATTTTTATTTACCCAGTCCGGCCCATTAGCCCGCGGCCCACGGACACCGGCCCATTCCCCCGAACCCGGCCCAACTCCCTTGCGGGTCGGGTCGGATCCGCCAGACCCGACCCGAACCCGCTACCGACCCGCCCCTCTCTCTCCCCCACGACTCCCTCTCTCCCCGTGCCCGCCGCGTCCGGCGCCGCGTCCGGCGCCGCTCCGCCCGCAACCGCTCCGCCCGCTCCGCAACCGCCCCGCCCATCCCGGCCACCCCTTCGGCCACGACCCTCCGCCCCCAGCCTATTTAAACCCTCCCCGCCCCCTGCCGTCGATCCCCCTCGACCACCACCGCTCCACCACCGCGCCGCCCGTCCTCCTCCGCGGCCAGCCGCCCACGCCGCCCTCTCCGCCGACGCCACCGGACGTCGCCGCTCCCTCCTTCTCCTCCCCTCCGTCTCCGGCGACGGCAGCTCGACAGCAGCAGCGGCGAGCAGCAGCGAACAGTCCCCGGCCGCCGGCGAGCCTCCGCCGCCTCCCAGCGCGCCGCCACCGCTGCCCCCGGGCCCTCCGCCGCAGCCCAGCCCCCAACGCCGCCGTCTCCGCCGCGTGGCCGCCGGAGCTCAGCCGATCCCCAAAACCCTAACCCTAAATCCCCTTTTTTCGTGTCGTGTCCGACACGACACGGACACGGCTCGACCCTGTTTTCGGGTCCCCTTCAGGTATGTGTAACTTTCGCCTCGTAGCTCCGTTTTCAATTCTGCAAATTGCGTTGTGAAGCCTGTATGACCCTCTCGGTGTCCGGACAAACTGTTCGGGGCACCGCGTCCTGTGGTGATCGCACACCGCGATCCAAAAACAGGAAAAACCAGACCCTGTTTCACCCCGGAACTGAGTACGCCCCGCCAAACGGGACGACTTGGTCGCGCGCGGTCTTCACAGATACGTGCGCAGCGTCGATACGGACGTGTGAGTTTTCGCGGAAGTTGATTCGGGTGTGCGTGCACACCGGAATCAACGCGTATCCGCGGACATCGCCCCGTATCCGCAATTTCTGCAATTCACCCTAACTTCTTGTACACTCGTCGGATCGAGACGAAACTTGAGCCATCGGACTCGTAGCGATACGCTGGTCCTGTGGGTCAAGTTTGGTTCGATTCTGAGAACGTTGACGAAATCGCGTGTCGTGGGCCCCACAGGCCCCGCTCGACGGGCGATTTTGTGTTCGGCTCATCGGAATCCAAATCTGGAAGTTCCGTTGGGTTCGTATTAGCGTTCCTGACCTGTTGACACTAAGTTTGGTGAATTTGGAGACCGTTGACCTGGACACGTTTTTCGGTGCAAAGCGGGCCCACCGGCGGACCCCGTTTTGACCCGAAACTGCCGTTTTTGCCCTTGTCTCCAAATTGGACCCAAGGACAGGCGTTTCTAGCTATTTGATATCTTCTGAGCATGATGGTAATGTCTATTTCAGCTTTTGGACTCATCTCTGGACTCCCCCCAAGAACCTAACTAATCAGATCCAAACAACAGGCAAGTACCTGCACTTCAAGTTAATCTTTATATTGTGATAATTAATCCCCTGCTCTACTAGTACCCTTGCTGATTACACGTAGTGTTAGAATACTGTATTTCATGTCTTGAATAATGGAATTCATGTCTTGTTATCGTGTCGGGTGGGAGAATACTGAAAGGCATGTAGTTTACCCTGACTCCTGTCGTGAATAATAGCTGTTGGTACACGACTGTCCATCAGCCGGATCTCGATTTTCCGTGCTTAATAGCCGTCTATGACGGCCGGTTTAACCCTATAAACCCCTGCATGCCAACTAGGTATTCTAAATACACAAGTTCACACACCTAGTTTCTAGTCTTGTTATATTTCCTGCTTATTGTCGTAGTTCATTCCTGTCTCATTTATTTCCTGCTTTTCTCATATTCCTGCTTATAACATTAAACTCTGAAATATTGATGTTTCCTTTATGCAATGTTCTCAATATGATACTCAACTTAATTGTCATAAATATTTAGTTTAATTTTGTTGTGCACTGTGTACTTTGCTCCTTTCCTGACTGGATCCGTTGTTTAGGTGTTGATGAGAACCTTGCCCTACCTATTATGAACCATATGACGTAGCAGGTGACACAGTTGAGAAGCCGGTTCCCACTCAGGAGACCACCTCTGAGGAGTAGTAGCCAGTTAGCTGGTTTTCCCTTTTCAGCTCAGTGCTCGGGTTTGTCCCCGATTTATCTTCTGGCTTTGTATTAATCGTGGATTTGATTATCACAGATTAAATATTATGAAATCCAAGCATTCTTATTCCTGTGATTATCTTTGCTTGTTTATTATTGTGGATGAGATAGATAGTTGTTGATCCCAGAAAATGACCTAGACAGCGTACTACCGCCGACTCTGCGGCGTAGGCTGGACGTGCCCACGCACTCGTGCCCGAATATCCGGGTGCGGGTCGTGACACGTTTTTATGGTGGCCCATGCAGGTCAACGACTAAATTGTTCGGTTTCAACTTAGGGACCGAACAGGCCTGCAATAAGATTGAGGATTTTAGGAAAAGCTCATCCACTTGATTGAATCGTTCTTGATATTCATATCGACTTCGAATCATTTTATTGACTTGCATCCTGCCTTGATTCCTGTGCGCCTTTATCGTTTATTTTTGGATGCAGAGTAAAAGATCTACCAGCAGGCGACGAGGTTCCTACAAGATCACCACGAGATGCTCTACCAGCATAACCGTGGAGAACGCGCAGACTCTTGGAGCAGCTAATGCGCGTAAGTGATTTCTTTTAGCTGCCTTTCTATTATTGTTTAGCTCGCGCCTAGTGGTTCGTGACCCCAGCCCCAACCTAGAAAATTTTAAACTTGCTAATAACCTGCTATGCTTTTATAACTGATAACTGTAGAGTTTGTAGAATCTTCTGTGCTTATTATAGGTTGTTTTGTGAACTTAAATAATTTGTACCCTCTTTTCATCATCATCTAGCGCACTTAATTTTGATGTACTCGACTTATGCTGCTATTCTATAGCCTAGTTTTGCAAGCTTACTCTTTATCGAGCTTGTTCATGACATATGTATTAGTGGGTCGACACACTAATACGATTGTCTATTCAGAATCAGTGTATTACGGTCTGATCAGCCTTAGTACATTTTGATTCGCTCTTCGCACTACTTTACGTGGATTGAGATATATAGTTGACTAGTATACCTGCCCTAGACATGTCTGAGTATAACTGTATAAATACAAGCATGTGAATAGGAATTTCCAAGATAGGATTCAATCCACAATCGCTTGACAATTCCCACCTGGATTCTTTAAACGTCTTGACCCCGATAGTTCTATTCTATCACCCCACCCTTGAACACTGTATTATTGATTCTCGTCTTCCCTTATTTTGGAAAGACGAAATCTCGTGCTTGGTATAAGTTGGTACATAGATAGTACTAGATATGCCACAGAGGCCGATCACATACTTGAGGATTAAACTTTCGTAATCGAGGACATATCATATGTGATATGATCGGCGTTTAAGTTTCGAGGACTGAATGACATGAGTAACCATATTAAGGAGTATTTTCTTAAGGCATATAGTCTATTGTGATGTATGGGTAAATTCTAAGTTGGGTAGCAGTGCAATTATCAACTCAAGATAAATTCTTTAAAATTGTGACCGAGAAGATTAGATTGGAAGAGGTTCAAGCCATTCTCATTTTGAAATTTAGAGGAGTGACTAAGATAATTAATGAATTGATATCAATAGTTATATCTCAAGTACATGGTTTAAATCTTGAAATAATGAAAGTAAAATCGTCAATTTAAATTTAGAGGGTATTATGATTCAGACTTGAACATTGGTGGGCTACATTTAAATTATTTTTCAACTTGATGATTTGAGTTAAGGATTAAAATTGGATGGTTGGACCACCTAGTTAGAATATTGAGGGTGTGAATGGAATTTAAAGAGTTGAAGCATACAATTGTGAATAGGAATACTGTCGGACTTGAATCACTTCTAGAGGAATTTATGATAATTAGAGGCAAAGCCAGGTGCAAATCTTGAAAATGCTATATGGACTTAATCTAAAATCTGCCTGTGGATAATTTGAGGAAGTAAGAAGTAATAACCCTAGGTGAATCTTGCTTGGAATAGTAGTCGTCTTAACCTTGAAGTGATTGCAGTGGACATGATCAGGAATTAACCATCGCAAGGAGATTTCGATTGAATTGCCTTATGTACATGAAGGATTATCAGAGTATGGCTTAATTTTAAATTTCGAGGACGAAATTTTTGTAAGTTGGGTAGGTTGTAAACCCCCTGAATTTCCAAATTATTAAATCTTGGATTTTTTCCCAATTTTCTGGAATTTTCTGTGAATCTTCTGTAATTAAAATCAAGGTTTTTGATTAATAAATGATTTTTAAATGGCAATAAATAATATTAAAATATTGTGAAAATATTATTTTTGAGTGTAAAATGGAAAACTGGACTTAGGACAATTTTTCTGGAATTTATCGGACCCCGGACCTATTTTTAAATGCCTAAAAAGTATTTATTTATTTAATTAATTATTTATTAAATTAATTACTGATTTTATTATTATTAATTATTATTATTAATATTTTTATTTACCCAGTCCGGCCCATTAGCCCGCGGCCCACGGACACCGGCCCATTCCCCCGAACCCGGCCCAACTCCCTTGCGGGTCGGGTCGGATCCGCCAGACCCGACCCGAACCCGCTACCGACCCGCCCCTCTCTCTCCCCCACGACTCCCTCTCTCCCCGTGCCCGCCGCGTCCGGCGCCGCGTCCGGCGCCGCTCCGCCCGCAACCGCCCCGCCCATCCCGGCCACCCCTTCGGCCACGACCCTCCGCCCCCAGCCTATTTAAACCCTCCCCGCCCCCTGCCGTCGATCCCCCTCGACCACCACCGCTCCACCACCGCGCCGCCCGTCCTCCTCCGCGGCCAGCCGCCCACGCCGCCCTCTCCGCCGACGCCACCGGACCTCGCCGCTCCCTCCTTCTCCTCCCCTCCGTCTCCGGCGACGGCAGCTCGACAGCAGCAGCGGCGAGCAGCAGCGAACAGTCCCCGGCCGCCGGCGAGCCTCCGCCGCCTCCCAGCGCGCCGCCACCGCTGCCCCCGGGCCCTCCGCCGCAGCCCAGCCCCCAACGCCGCCGTCTCCGCCGCGTGGCCGCCGGAGCTCAGCCGATCCCCAAAACCCTAACCCTAAATCCCCTTTTTTCGTGTCGTGTCCGACACGACACGGACACGGCTCGACCCTGTTTTCGGGTCCCCTTCAGGTATGTGTAACTTTCGCCTCGTAGCTCCGTTTTCAATTCTGCAAATTGCGTTGTGAAGCCTGTATGACCCTCTCGGTGTCCGGACAAACTGTTCGGGGCACCGCGTCCTGTGGTGATCGCACACCGCGATCCAAAAACAGGAAAAACCAGACCCTGTTTCACCCCGGAACTGAGTACGCCCCGCCAAACGGGACGACTTGGTCGCGCGCGGTCTTCACAGATACGTGCGCAGCGTCGATACGGACGTGTGAGTTTTCGCGGAAGTTGATTCGGGTGTGCGTGCACACCGGAATCAACGCGTATCCGCGGACATCGCCCCGTATCCGCAATTTCTGCAATTCACCCTAACTTCTTGTACACTCGTCGGATCGAGACGAAACTTGAGCCATCGGACTCGTAGCGATACGCTGGTCCTGTGGGTCAAGTTTGGTTCGATTCTGAGAACGTTGACGAAATCGCGTGTCGTGGGCCCCACAGGCCCCGCTCGACGGGCGATTTTGTGTTCGGCTCATCGGAATCCAAATCTGGAAGTTCCGTTGGGTTCGTATTAGCGTTCCTGACCTGTTGACACTAAGTTTGGTGAATTTGGAGACCGTTGACCTGGACACGTTTTTCGGTGCAAAGCGGGCCCACCGGCGGACCCCGTTTTGACCCGAAACTGCCGTTTTTGCCCTTGTCTCCAAATTGGACCCAAGGACAGGCGTTTCTAGCTATTTGATATCTTCTGAGCATGATGGTAATGTCTATTTCAGCTTTTGGACTCATCTCTGGACTCCCCCCAAGAACCTAACTAATCAGATCCAAACAACAGGCAAGTACCTGCACTTCAAGTTAATCTTTATATTGTGATAATTAATCCCCTGCTCTACTAGTACCCTTGCTGATTACACGTAGTGTTAGAATACTGTATTTCATGTCTTGAATAATGGAATTCATGTCTTGTTATCGTGTCGGGTGGGAGAATACTGAAAGGCATGTAGTTTACCCTGACTCCTGTCGTGAATAATAGCTGTTGGTACACGACTGTCCATCAGCCGGATCTCGATTTTCCGTGCTTAATAGCCGTCTATGACGGCCGGTTTAACCCTATAAACCCCTGCATGCCAACTAGGTATTCTAAATACACAAGTTCACACACCTAGTTTCTAGTCTTGTTATATTTCCTGCTTATTGTCGTAGTTCATTCCTGTCTCATTTATTTCCTGCTTTTCTCATATTCCTGCTTATAACATTAAACTCTGAAATATTGATGTTTCCTTTATGCAATGTTCTCAATATGATACTCAACTTAATTGTCATAAATATTTAGTTTAATTTTGTTGTGCACTGTGTACTTTGCTCCTTTCCTGACTGGATCCGTTGTTTAGGTGTTGATGAGAACCTTGCCCTACCTATTATGAACCATATGACGTAGCAGGTGACACAGTTGAGAAGCCGGTTCCCACTCAGGAGACCACCTCTGAGGAGTAGTAGCCAGTTAGCTGGTTTTCCCTTTTCAGCTCAGTGCTCGGGTTTGTCCCCGATTTATCTTCTGGCTTTGTATTAATCGTGGATTTGATTATCACAGATTAAATATTATGAAATCCAAGCATTCTTATTCCTGTGATTATCTTTGCTTGTTTATTATTGTGGATGAGATAGATAGTTGTTGATCCCAGAAAATGACCTAGACAGCGTACTACCGCCGACTCTGCGGCGTAGGCTGGACGTGCCCACGCACTCGTGCCCGAATATCCGGGTGCGGGTCGTGACAGATCTAAATCAATAGTCCAGATGCTTGAGAGGACTTTAGAGCTTTTAATAAAAAAATTCTAACCCTAATCTATTATTAGATCATCATTATTATCATATCAAAAAAGTGATTTCTCAAGTTTGTAACTTTCAAAGAAGAGAAATAGGGATTGATGGTTATTTTGAAGATAGATCGGTTCAGGGAGATTATCGATGATTGTTTTTCATCATCTCCATCTTTGGTAAACTCTTGTAATTTATTTTTATTTTTTCGAGTAGTTGCGGTAATCTGGTTGGATCAGTAGAGAAGTTTGTAGATGGTGTAATCTCTAATTCATTAGTGAATAATTTTTCAGGGTTGGATCTGATTGTCCCACATTTTTCTTGTAAGGGTATTTAACGTCAAAAGTGATTAAGTTTACGTTGTGGTTTATAATTTTGGCAAGTAGGTTTTATGCATTATTTTTTGGTTCTCTCACAATCTCTTGGTTTGGGAGAATGGTTTTCGTATTTCGTTCCCAACGGCGTGTAGTATCAGAGCCAAGTTGCCATGTGTTAGAGTTGAGAGTCAAACCAAGTAGAGGAGATGTTTGTGAAGTCAGTGCACATGGTAAACATAAACGGTTTCAATTACCACTATTGACGGAAAGATTTGTTGCTTGTCAAGAAGCTGTATCTTCCGATATTTGCTTTCGATAAACCAAGTAATAAATTCGAGGAGGACTGGAATTTTGAGAATACATAGGTGTGTGGGTATATCAAACAGTTCGTTAACGAGAATGTGTACAATTACATCATCAATATTGAGTATGCAAGGACATTATGGGAGAAACTGGAATTCTTGTATGCCAAAAATTTGGGGTAAACAAATTTTTCATGATCCAACAGATGATGGATCTCAAGTACAAGGATGATTCACCCATTACGAATTACTTAAGTGAGTTCTAGGACGTAGAACAGGGAGTAAAGTTTTACGATAAAGTAAAGGGACTTTGGTTGTTATGTTCATTGCCAGACTCGAGGAAGACCGTACCAGTATCCATGATCGCTTATGCTCTATAAGGCATTGCCAAAAGCGGGTTGTTAAATAAAAAGATGCAAAGAAAATCTCAAGGCCACTCAGAGCCGCTTAATTCAGATAACCTAGACACGAGTAAAAGCAAGGATCCGAACGGTGGTAGAGACTAGAGTAGAGACAAGTCCAAAAGTCAGTACAAAAAATCTGAGAGTTACCATTGTGGCAAGAAGGCTACATAAAGCAGAACTATTTTGCTTGGAAGAGAGAGAAGAATGCTGACAAGGAAAAGGAAAGTGAGAACACAACAATGTCCATCTCAGCACATATAGGCGATGTCATTATTATGGGTGATGATGGTCATGAACCATGTATATGATGATAATTCATTGCTAGTGGACTCAGAGGCTTCAGTAAAAGTATCTCACAATAGAAAATTATTTGCCACATACACAACAAGAGACTGTATAGTGTTGAAGATGGATATCTAGAATGTGTGAAAGGTTGTTGCTATTGGAGATGTACATTTAAAGTGAAATACATGAGCAACTCTTGTTCTCAAAGGTGTCCGTCATGTTCCTAAAATTTGTTTCAACCTCGTATCGGTTTGATTGTTTGATGATAAGGGATTCTTCAATCTATTTGGGAACTATCAGTGGAAGCTTCGTCGAGGTTTGTTGGTGAATGCCATAGGAAGAAATAAGTGGACACAAGAGGTAAACACAGTCATGATGCGTCTATCGAGTTATGGCACAAACGACTTAGCAATAACAGCAAGAAAGGAATATTAAACACAATCCTTTATTTTTTTGATCCTTTTTCATAATTGTGTAATACTCTCATGTCACATCATTTTCTCCAATCTTCCAAAACAGCAAGAAAGGAATATTAAACGACCTTCAATAACAGCAAGAAAGGAATGAGCTACTTATTGAAAAGAAAAGTGATTCCAAGATTAAAGTCTACAAAATTGGATCCCAAAACCATACTAAGATACCAAAATATTAAAAATCCTAAATACACGATAAATGTATTGTTTATTTTTTTGATCCTTTTTCATAATTGTGTAATACTCTCATGTCACATCATTTTCCCCAATCTTCCAAAACCAAAAAAAAAGGAATAGAAAAGAGCACAATTTAAAAGTACCCTCAAAGAATTTTCTAAATCACAACAATCACATGCTTCTATCTTTTAAACGTCTTTATCGTGAGAGACACATTTAGATAAACAAGGAGGAAGAATTAGATTTTTACCCCATTTTTTAGGATTAGAGAAATAACATAATAGAGAGTTTTATCTATGTCATGCCCTAGTCCCAAAATATGTAGTACCAGGTATACCTACACATGCCAGTTGTACGAATAAGTATAGGAACCCAATTTAATGGACCTAACCAGTCGTAGTACGCTATAAAATATATCTAAGTCACAGTATTTCAGGCAGGTAAAATCTAGTCTCATCCACAAAATATCATAGAATAAGAAACTGAATAAAATAGAATAAGTCTCAAAATCTAATACAAAAGAATATCTAGTGGAGAACAATCCACAAAAATGAGTACAAAAGAATACTGAAAGAATACAACTAAGCAATAAAGAAATAGTCCCAAAATACTAAGCAATTATCATCCATGAATGAATGCTCAAAGAAACTCATGTGGCTCCAACTCGAAGTCCTTGTCTGCAAAATATCCTCTGTAATCCGTCAGATATAAGTTCGTCGGGATCTAAAAAAGGTGCCAGGTACTCAGAGGAACATAATAAGTACACATGAAATCGACATGCATGAAAGTAAAGCAGTAAACAATAAATAGGGTAGCTAAACCATTGATGTGATGTGCACTAGAGACATCTCTAATGGCGCATGAGGGGAGAGAAATAGAAGAACAGTCGTCCCACCTGGTATTATGAAGAACTCGAGGGTTACATAGTTGCTCCATTTTTATAGTACAGTAAGAAATTAAAATCACATGCGCTCACTAGCAGATTCTTCCCTCCCAATGAACTATCCGAACCGTATACGTGGTGCAGACAGAATGCAACACATATAGAATGCAACGACGTTAATAAAAATCTAGAACTCAAACTAACACCCACTACTAACACAAGACGCGAACTCACGTACCGATGGCCAGTCAACACGCCAGTCCATGCACTCACTTACTCAGTAAACGTGTTTGAAACAGTGTCAGGTTAGAAGATACCACATATATTCATAACATAATGGGTACATCTGCTACTCTAAGATGCTGCACACAGCTAACACAATAAAAAGAGCTAGGCGTATGTAAACTGCACAATACAAATAAGCAAATTGTACTTGCCTTCCAAGCCAAGATGCGAGCACGACAAATCTGGTCCGGAGGTATGCATAAGAACGTCTCGAACACCTACCAATTAATTATTATACTAATTAGACTCTTACTATCAAGTTAAAATTAGTTTATTTACTAGTTCTTAATTCTACATTGTTGCACATGTAAGTAACTTGCCCTCAAAATATTACTAGTCGTTACACATTACCAAAAATCTTTTTTTAAAAATTAATTATCAAAAATATTAATTCTGGAATTTTTATTAGAAAATAAGGTTTTTAGTGATAGTCTCATCTACTATAATTTCTAATAGTCAAAAACCAAGTAAAAACTAAAACTAGGTAATAACAGGTTACCGACAAGTCAATAAAACCAATTTTTAATAAATGGATAATTCTGGAATAAATACTTCAAAATTAGAATTAAAATAACATAATATAATTTTAAATGTAGAAAACATAGATTTTTTGTCAGGGTTTTGTGTTTGAATAAACAAAAAAATGGTGAGAAGAAGAGAGTTTATACGAAACCTTTCTTTTTTTTTGCTTACAAACAAGAAAAAGAGTACAATTAATCCTATACAAGGATGTTAAGTACAATATAAATGATTCTGATTTACGGTCGATCACTTTGTCCCTTGGACCACACGATGATGAAAATAAAAGAAGAGGAAGCTTCAAAAGTTGCAAGTGGGATTGAAATCTCGTTGCCAAAGTTGTCAATCAACACTCTCTGTCTGTACTCTCTGTCTCTGATCTCTTGATCCTTGATCGATCCCGATACCCTGTGACCAGGGGTCTCTATTTATAGAGATCAGTCACAATAACTGTCATGTTGGCGTAGAAGCCAAACTGTGAAGAAAGTTGCATCTTTTATGCGGCGGTTATAATAACTGCTACACACGTTCGAATGACCTTCTAAATCTGTGTATGACACGTGTCACATTATAAGGTAACACGTATAAATGCTTCTCAAATATTACGGCATACAAGCCATGTAGGTAACTGCCCCCCTGCGTAAAGATGGTTGGCGTAAAAGCCAAATAACTGTTTTGTTGGCGTAAAAGCCAAATAGCTGTCTTGTTGGCGTAAAAGCCAAATAACTATCTTGTTGGCATAAAAGTCAAACTCTGTGTAAAACTTAATGGTGCATGAATAATAGATTACCAGCGTAAAATAGCCAATTATCCATCACGACTGAGGTCTTGAGTGTATTCTGGGCTAAATAGCCTTATCACATACCCTTGCAAATATAGCCTGAGCTGGCATATTTTGAGGAGATAGCATACGGCGTACTCCTATAGTTGAATATAGCCTGGTTGGAGTAAAATGCAAGGATGGTGATGTGAGCGTATTAGTCACAGTTTTAGCTTTCCCAGTCAATTATCCATCACGACTGAGGTCTTGAGCGTATTCCGGGCTAAATAGCCTTATCACGTACCTTTTTAAATATAGCCGAGTAGGCGTATTTCGAGGAGATAACATACGGTGTACTCCTATAGTTGAAAATAGCCTGGTTGGCGTAAAATGCATGGATGGTGATGTGAGCGTATTAGTCACAGTTTTAGCTCTCTCAATCATGAAAAAATCTGAAGAATAGAACCAAATCTCGTGCATTAAATACGGAGATATGCCTCCATCTCGTGCATTAAATGCAGAGATATGCCTCGAGCTCTGTGCAGGAAACAGCTTTTGACGTGGTATCTGATTTTGTCTTATCTTGAGCGTAAAAACTCTTTTCTGTCAATGTAGAATAGGCAGCGTATTCAGAAGACTCCAGTCTTGAGCGTAAAAACTTATTTCTGTCAATGTAGAATAGGCAGCATATTCAGAAGACTCCAGTCTTGAGCGTAAAAACTCATTTCTGTCATGTAGAATAGGCAGCGTATTCTTTGAATGCGTAAAAATGACTTGTATCAAGAATATATCACAAAACGACAACTTGGGTCTCTGTGCAAAATCATCATCACCGCCATCCTCTCGATCATCGTACAGTACTTTTGTCAGATGTCAGGTTCACTAATTTGTCTGACAAATTCATCCGAGGAATACGAAGAGTTCCTCGTACAACTTTACGCTGCATTAAAAACAACGTATTTTAAACTTTACGCACGAAGGTACAACAACCTTTTACGCAGAACAGCCTTGAAACTCTGCTTTACGTGGACAGCTCTGAAGCCATACTTTACGCCAAACAGCCTTGAAGTTCTATTTTATGCGTATAGCTCTGAAGCCATATTTTACGCCATACAGCTCTGAAGCTCTATTTTACGCGGACAGTTCTGATGCCATATTTTATGCCACTTCATATATGTTGGAGGTTTTAACTGTATAATACGCGTACAATTCTCCAGCATATTTTATGCTTCTACAAGACCCCCTTCAAAGTTTTCAAATATCTCATAATTTAAATACTTTGAATGAAGCATGAAATGATAAAGTTTGACTCTTGTAACTGGCTTTTTTGAGCGTAAAACTCAGATTACCAATATATACGCGTATTCTGCTAACTGATATGTCCCGCGTAATTTAAGATGCACATAAAATCATAGATCCGTAGCATCTGAGCGTGAAATGATAGATCCGTAGCTTCTGAGCGTAAAATCGTAGATCCGTAGCTTCTGAGCGTAAAATCGTAGATCCGTAGCTTCTGAGCGTAAAATCGTAGATCCGTAGCTTCTGAGTATAAACTCATAGATCTGTAGCTTCTGAGCATAAAATCATAGATCCGTAGCTTCTGAGCGTAAAATCGTAGATCCGTAGCTTCTGAGCGTAAAATTGTAGATCCGTAGCTTCTGAGCGTAAAATCGTAGATTCGTAGCATGTGAGCGTAAAATCATAGATCTGTTATGCAGCGTGCCTATTTGTCTTCCTTTTCAAATGATCGACTGACGTGGTCCCAAATCATAACCGACTATTAAAAATCGGATTTGGTTATGGATTCAGAGAGTCACTTGAACTCTATGAATATGCCTAGGTCATGAGAGAGAAAAACCCTTCATCTTTTTCTGCAAAACCCTTCGTTTCTTTCTGAACAACTCTTCGTCTCTTTCTAAAAAACCTCAGATTTGCCATGACACCAAAACATATCTCCATCGCTAAGGGAAAGAAAGCCGCTTCATCTCGCTCCACTGCTCAAGCACGATCGACTCCTACTAGGCCAAGCGAGCCTCGTTCTGAACGAAGTGCTCCGCCGTCTAGCTGTGCACCGGGCATCACAGGTAAAGACTTCGAGAGGAATAAAACCCTTCGCACACGTTGTACGTGTATGCAAAAATATGCCCACATTCCTAATGTGTCAGCGTAAAACTCCATATTTTTGCAGCCTGGTGTAAAATCTCAAACTGTCAAATTTTGGTGTATACTGCGAACCTTGCGTTTTATGCACTGGATGTAAATTCCAGCGTAAATCTCCATATTTTTACAGTCTGGCGTAAAAGACCAAGACTGTTAGGTTTTGGCGTATACGGCAAACCTTGAGTTTTATGCACTGGATGTAAATTCCAGCGTAAAACTCCAATTTTTGCAGTCTGGCGTAAAACTCAGACTGTCAAGTTTTGGCGTATACGGCAAGAGTGTAGCATCTTATGTTTTATGCGCTGAAAGAAAATTCCAGCATAAAACTGACTTTTCCCTTCTTTTTTGTAGTGGACCTACAGATCCCCCCTCTGGCTGAAGTGATGGGCTCTGCTGCTGGAATGCTAAATTCCAACTACTTGGAGGACTTGTCCCATGTGACTTTCCCCATCTCTGGAAATGAGTATCCTCAAGAAAGGGGAACTCTGATCTCTGCCCAAGGAGAAAGAATGTTGCTGAGTTTGATCAGTGGAGAACCCTTGACGTACATAGACGGCACTGAGTATAAGAAACCAGCTTTCTTATTTGGGGATGTTATAGATAAACAATCCCAGACAAAGCCCAAGAAGGAAGATTGGGTATTTTTTGCTGACGGCACGGTCATGTATCTGCCAAAGATGTCCAGAGATTACCCTTTCTCCGTATTCTTCCATGCCACACACCCCAGAAAGATGGTATGGACTCTGACTCCTGATCTTCATGGCCAGCCGGGGAAAATCTTTTACAAGAAAGGATTAAACAAAGGATCCTTTGTAAGTATTCCCTCCGGCCCTGTCATGCCTTTCAGAGGATTATTGCCGGGCAGCGTCCCTAGTGAAGACTCTTCCTTGATCCTGCCATTTCAAATGACAACATTTTGCAATGAATTCATGGAGCAGGGAGGAGTATATCCCAGGGTTAACCCTCGCACGAGTGGATGGCTTACCCCCTATAATCTTCGATGGGCCAGTTTAACTACATGGGCCCTGAAATACTTCCAGATGGAGCTGGAAAGTATTAACTTATTTGAGGCTGTGAGCGCCACTAGTGTTGGGCTGTCTATCAACCCCAACTTGTTCTTAGCTTTGATGGAGCGATATAACTCGCTCACTGGGACTTTCGCCACTCCGATAGGTGAGTTGGGCCTAGCCCTTCATGAGATGGCAGATATCTCAAAGCTGCCAATGGAAGACATTTCTTAAAAAGAATATGTCCCCACCAACAGAGAGTTGAAGGATACCAACCCTCGGGTAGTGGTAGTATACCAAGAGCTGATGAGCCACTATCTTGCATGCACCACCTTCTACAGAGAGCCCTCTGATTTAGCCCATATTAACAAATGGTTATCCTATCTCTTCTTCCATCAGACTAGAGATGCCAAACAGGACAAGGTTGTAGATAGCAAAGACAAACCATTGAACCCTCTGAGCATTCTTAATGCCAACACAATCGATGATCTTATTGAAGATGCAGGGGCTCAAGATTGTGTTCTTAATGAAGAGATAGGGGGTTATACTGCAGGAACCAAAGCCTACAGTTATATGAGGCATTGCCGAAAGCCTCTGTCAAGAGAAGCTCAACTGGATGGCTCCCTTTCTATTTGGCTACGACGATGGGTGGTGCCTGGCATCGCGTTTGCGGATCACATTTATCGCAACACCTTGTGGACAGCAATGCGTTTGGTATTTGGAGCAAGATTGGGCCTTCTCCTTGCCATGGTATGCAGGATACAAGCTAGCATGAGGGCTATTACTGATGGGCTGCGGGCTGATACTACACAACATGAAGGATATTCCAGAGTAGAATTTCCTTTCTTATATCTGATGGGATGGTTAATCCTTCACAACACCAGAGTGATGTCTCCCGGATCTACTAGTGGTTCGGGCAATAACTTCTTGTTGAATTACAATAATTCTTTTTGGAATGTGACTAACGTCATAGATTGTCGACTAGCCCTAAATTTTGCCCATAGTTGGAAATTCTTCTGCATTGTCTCCCCCGTACATATCAATCAATAGGGGACTAAAATTCAGGATGTAGGTCAGGGGAACACTATTCTTTCTCCTGAAGCCTTTTACTGGTTAGTCTGCATTAGACCTTCCCACCTGCTACTTGGAGCCTTATATGCCTAGCCATTTCGCCAGGCAATTTGGATATGACCAGTTGCACGTGGGAAATCCTTTTACCAGCTTCAAATTCAAAGTTGGACTTATTGACGGGGCTAGAGGATGGCAGTATTTTATCATGGGTTGTACTGGAGCAACCTTTGCTGTGCCCGCGACTTCTCTCTCCACGGAGTTGTGTATTCTTCATTCGTACGTACAGTTTTATGGGTCCATCAATACCTTCCATCGTGATTTTGATGTACATGGAAGTTTCAGAATGCCCTCCCATAAGTCCACTGGAAGAGAGGAGATACCATCTGTCTCCTCTAATGAAGGTGATGAAACCACCGGTGCAGATAATTATTTGTTGATTTTATCGAGAGGCGTAATAGCTCCGCCAGCAGAGCCTTTTATTATTTTCCATAAACGAAAGGCTTCCACTCTGAAAGAGCCTTTCCCCCGCAAGAAGAAGCAGTCTGCCAGAGGTCCTAAAAAGACTTCCACCAGGGGGGCCTCTTCCAGGAGTGAGCCTATTGTTTCCCCTGTTGGGGATGATTCTTTGATTAGGGGTCCTTCGCCTTTTAGAGAGGGAGTCTCACCAGTTCCAGCTGAAAGTGCTGGAGATTCTTTGCCCGCGACTGCTGCTCCTACCACCGTTACTGGTAGTGCTTCTAGATCACCTTCGAGGCCGAGCTTAATAAGAGTCAGTATACCTTTACCAAGACAAATAATGGGACTAGCCCCTCCTTCGTCTGTAAGTATTTCAAGCAAGATTCCACCCGATGAACCTCGAGTAGATCTGGGTGATGACTGGGATGACTACCCTCAAGCGTCAGTTGGTGCACCTTCTTCTCCAGGTATGACAGCTTGTTTAGCATCATTAAGAAATGATTTAGCTATACAGGCTGCAGACGCACTATATATACCATCGGCCATGGGTAAATGTTATCTCCACACTTTTTTCAGGAAAATTAACATCAAATTGATATTAACTTTCTCTTATCTTATTTTTAGGCAAAGACATTTCTGGGGAGGGCAGAGCTGAAACAACTTCTAATTTTTTTGTGGATCAAGCTAATGAAACGGCGGTGACCACCGTCGAAGAAGCATATCTTGAAGCCGTTGATCTTTTATCCGCAACATTCTCAGACATAATCCCGCTAGTAGCAGTTCAAATAATATCAGAAGTGGATGAACCCACCATCTCGACTGTGCCTCCTTCGTCGAGCATGGCAGCAACTTCAACTGTTATTGGTGTCTCTTCTTTTTTTGTGCCATCTGTTGAAGCAACGACTGTGGCAACATCCTCTGCAGTCATTCCAGAAAGGAGACTTACCGATATTGCGGCCACTCCCAGCGTCCATTCGGTCTTTGCTATGCTAGTTGAACAATATACTAGCATATTCTACCTCACTTTGAAAGAATTGATATCCATGGTGCTGGAGAAGAATCTAGGCTTTGATGCTCTGAAGACGTCCTCCAAGCTCACTATAGCGCCGATTAGAAATTTTAATGACGTTGAAAGAGCTGATGAGCCAGAGCAAATGGTTAATGGTTTAGAACAACCCATTAACGAATATTTGCAACTATCTCGAGGCAGCATCAATGACTTGATTCAGGCTGAGTATGACTCACTAACTGCAGAATTTGCTCAGAAGACAGAAAATCAAAACAAATCCATCCAGGAATATCAACAAGAGATAGAGAAAGAGCAAGCAGTATTGGTGGAGAGTATTCCTCAGCTGGCTCAGTGCCGTACCAAATATGAGGGATATGAAGTAAGGGTTCAAGAAATGGAGGCTGAACTTGCTCAAACAAGGGAGAGGCTTCTCAAAGCATCACTAGTTTGTGATGTATTAGAGAGCCAAGTGAATACAGCTCGACAGAACTTGACACATGTGGGTGTCATCCACGCAAGTTTTATTGATTCTCTGTCCGAACTATCCCTCTTGAGCAATGACAAAGCAAGGCTGGAACTGGCTCGCACCAACATCTTAAACTCTAGGAATGAGAGGATGGTTGCTTTGGCGCAACAGATCCGCGATTTAACTGCTCCTCCCCAATGATGTACTTTTTTGTTACTTTTGTAATTTGTTATTCCCATAGATAATAAAGATACTTTTTCTGACTTTGTGGACCCATCACTTTAGAATATAAATGATAGGCTAAGATAAAAGTGATATCAGAGGTAATATGGACATGATATACTTTCGGTAAGGTTTAGCTGAATATATCTATTCAGAGGTAATATGAACATGATAGAATATGATCCAACTAAATTTGTATATAAAACACTATCAGAGGTAATATGGACGTGATAGGTTTTGAAGTCTCAAATTAGTTAAACATATCTATTCAGAGGTCATGAGAACATGATAGAATATGATCCAGCTAATTTTTGTATGTAGTATCATCAGAATGAGATCTTCATCATATCCTATTGAGTAAGGGAGATCAAGCATAGTACTTCTTCAGGAATTTGCCGCTGATATGAGCCATTATCAAATTTCCATTAGGCTTGGCTAATCTGTAAGCGCCATTTGAAAATGTCGTTTCAATCACATAAGGGCCCTCCCATTTGGGCTAGAATTTGCCCTTACTATTGTGCGTAATGATCATTAGCCTCTTCACAGCTAAAACTAGCTCACCAACTTTGAACACTCTTTTCTTTACTTTTTGATTAAAAGCTCAGGAGATGCGTGCCTGGTAGAATTCGATCCGCTGTTGAGCTTGAAGGCGTTTCTCGTCTAATCCTTCTAGCTCTTGAAGTCTTAAACGATCATTATTTTTTTGAGTCATCTCATTAGCCACTGCTATTCTGAGTGATGGAATTTGAATTTCAATAGGGAGAACTGCTTCACACCTATAAACCAATGAAAATAGGGTACAACTCGTTGGTATCCGTACCGTTGTGCGATATGCCCACAGACATTCTTCCAACTTCTCGTTCCAATCTCTTTTGTTCGAAGAGACAAACTTCTTCAAGAGTTTGATGATGGTTTTGTTGAAGGCTTCCGCCAAACCATTAGCAGCATAATTATATGCCGTTGAGGCCATATTTTGTATCCGATTCTTATCGCAAAATCGGTGAAACGCTTGACTGATGAATTGAGGCCCATTGTCATGAATTATCCTTCAGGGTATCCCAAAGCGATAAATTACATAGTGCTTGATAAAGCTGATCACGTTGGATGTCTTCACCTCAGCAAGAGGGATCGCCTCAGCCCATTTGGAGAAATAATCAGTGATAGCCAATATGAACCGATGTCCTCTAGAGGATGAAGGATGAATAGGACCAATGATATCCATACCCCATGCTTCAAATGGCCATGATGCAATAGTTGGGTGTAAATACTCAGAAGGTTGATGTATAAAATCCGCATGAACTTGACAAGCTTTGCATTATCTTGCATATTTTACGGCATCTGCAATCATAGTAGGCCAGTAGTAAGCCCATCCTCCTGATACGATCCTGTAACCTAGGACCGGGTTGATGTGCTCCACATACTCCATCATGAGCTTCTCGGATAACCCGCTTTGCATCATTATCAGAGAGACATCATAATAATAGTCCATCATACGTTCGGCGATACAAACTTTGTGAAGAAGCATCAAAATAGAAACGTAGTGATCGCCTTTTGATAGATACTGCTTCTTTAGGATCCTTTGGTAAGATTCCGTATGACACGAAGTCTATAAAGGGACTTCTCCAATCTCTCTTAGGAGGATCCATATTTATAACATAGCTGCGTTCTATGTAAAAATTATTTTTCATACAAAACAAATCTCTGTTAAGAAGGATCACCGAATTCTGCCTTCTTATAGGAATAGCTAGATCTGCAGCTAGACTGGCCAGAGCATCAGCTTCCAAAATTTGAGATCGAGGAACATGTTCTAAGAAGAACCCTTTAAAAGACATTGATATCTCGATCGTTATTTGGTGATAAGGAATGAGATCCGAATTGTGGACTTCATATATTCCTCTGACCTGATTGACGATCAGGTGAGAATCACCAAAAGCTTCCAAATATTCAACATCCAATTCCTTAGCCACTTGAAGCCTGATTAGTAAAGCATTATACTCTGCCATGTTATTAGAGAATGGTTCAGTAAGAGAATATGCTCGATAAATGATAAGTTTATCAGGAGTCACCAGAACAATTTCTACTCCTGAGACTACGTTTCCCTTCGGACCAGTTCTGGAAGTCAAAGAATAGCTGCCATGTATCTTCTTCCGTTGCCGAATTACATTATGCAACTTTGTCGGAAATATTCTCGTATAATTTAGAGGTTTCTAGAATTGGATGAGCAGCTAAGAAATCAGCTAAGGCTTGACCTTTCATGGACTTCTGAGGGACGTACACCATATCATACGGTGTCAATAGCATTGCCCAAGTCGCGAGTCGGGAATTAAGAATACTTGGCTTATTCATTATTACCCGAAGTGGATTGATCTTGGAGATGATATGAATAGTTTAACCCGTCACATAATGTCGCATCTTCTGAATGGCAAATATTAGGGCAAAGCATTCTTTTTCTACTGGATTATACCGGTGTTCAGCTCCGACCATCATCCTGCTTAGATAGTAGATAGCCTGTTCATGACCCTCATTGTTCTTCTGTGCGAGAAGAGCCCCTAAAGAATGATCCATTACTCGAACATACAGCAAAAATGGTCTTCCTATGACGGGAGGCACCAGAACTGGAGGATTAGTAATATAGCATTTGATGTCATTAAACGCTTGCTGACAGGTTTCGTCCCATACAAATGGCACACCTTTCTTCATGATACGAGAAAAAGGTTGACATCTTCAAGAGAGGTTGGATATGAATCTCCTAATATAAGCTAGACGACCTTGAAATCCCCTAAGTTCTCTGAGATTACGGGGCGGTCACATTTCTAGGATAGCTTTTACTTTATCAGGGTCAACTTGAATGCCTTTAGCAGTAATGACAAATCCTAGAAATTTGCCACTGGATACACCAAGAAAGGACTTTGTAGGGTTCATTTTGAGTTGATGTTAGTGCATCAAATCAAATATTATCTTCAAGTCTTGGATGTGATTATCCTTGAGGCAGCTTTTGACAACAATATCATCTACGTAACATTCCACTGTTTTGTGTAAATTCTCATGGAATATGTTACTCATAGCTCGTTGATATGTAGCCCCGGCATTCTTCAATCCAAAAGGCATGACTGTATAGCAATATAGCCCCAATGGTGTACGAAAGGCAGTATGCTTCTCATCTTCAGGATTCATCTTAATTTGATTATATCCTGAAAATCCGTCCATGAAAGACATGCGCTCAAAACCGCACGTGTTATCGATCATGACGTCTGTAATGGGAAGATGGAACTCATCTTTAGGGCAAGCCGCATTTAGATATCGGAAGTGGATGCAAATACGAACTTTTCTATTTTTCTTCATAACCGGGACAACATTAGCGACCCAATCAGGATATTGTTCTTCTCGGATGAACCAACAGGCTATTAATTTCTTGATTTCAGCTTTAATAGAATCTATCATATCCGGGCAGAACCGGCGTTGGTGTTGCCATACAGGCTTTGAATTGGACAATATGTTGAGTTTATGGGTAGCCACTCTTGGATCAAGACCTGGCATATCCTCATAATTCCAAGCAAAGACGTCAATATATTCTTTTATCAGCTGGATCATTTCTTCTCTTTCTTCTTTGGAAAGATTGTTACTGATAAATATCGGCTTTGGTGAAAATTCATCCCCAACATTGACTTGGATAACCTTATCATCAGTGGATGGTTCTTTTTGTTCGAACCGGAGTTCCCATTGTGTATCCATTTGTTGTGCCTAGGATTCATTTTCAAATGGTTCAGATTCTTGTTCCTCTGTTTCAAGAGAATCTGTCAACACCATATTTACTGATAATGCCCGTTCGAGTTCCTTATCTGAATCGGAGGAAGACGAATCATCTTGAAAAGAGGAAATGGTCTCCTCACTTGACTCAGATGCGTTTGAAGTTGCAAACGATGTGGTATACCCTAACCTGAAATGAGTTCATTGACGGTAAGGATCACCATGCAACGGAATTCGCCTGCCTTTTTCGTAGTTGAGGCCTGGCTCCAACTTCAAATCATAACCCATGTTTTGCATAATCTTCAAAGCCTGTGGGCTATATCTGTGGACTTGCATTTTTCCAACATCAGCCTCGTGAGAATCTTCTTATACAATCGGTCTATTCCGTATTCGATCGAAGACTATTGGACGCTGATCGTTGCGAGTGGGTGGAACAATAAAGATGGAATCTTTTTGCGGCCCATTTGTTGTGACGACATTAGATATTGACGCCACTTCCCACACATATGGATGATAGAAGTCTATAGCTTCCAAAATTTTTTGTGCTATGGGTTCTATATCTTTATGAGGAGAAGATTCCTGATTAGAAAATTGGGCATCAGTATACTGGAAAAAAGAATCTTTATTATCATCAGAAACCACGTTATCGGTTATATTTACATCAGCTGACTGCTTGTTGCGCCTAAGGTCAATGACCAGAGGTGGAGGTTTCTTGGTCAGACTGATCACTAGAGGATCATTTCCTCCTCCCGATTTTGTTTTGCCCAAGTAAATAGTCATAGGTTCCATAGCTTTCGAACGGGTAGTCCGCCCTTTCACCTTGATTGACAAAGGTTACTCAGCAGATGGTTCTTCTGGCTTCCGGTGGGATTCCTCCTCCATCTTGCCTGACACCTCCTTCATATAGTCTTGGGTGTACAACATGGCATCAGAATAGTAGGACTCAACCCCTTTGAACGGATTGAGATCAGCAAATTCTGTTTTCACTGTCCCTTGGACGTCTACATATTTAAAGCATTAATGTAGCATTGAAGGAACAATATTGTGATCGTGGATCCATGGTCTGCCCAACAGAATGTTGTAAGACACCTCCGAATCAATGATGTAGCATGTAGCCACTGATCTAAGGTCACCAATCTGGATTCTCAGACGAATCTTCCCCAACGGTCTGCTTTTCCTGGCATTGAAGCCCACGATTGTAGTGGTAGTGTAAGCCAGTTCACTTGTTGGAATTCTCATTGGTCATAGTAGACTATGAGGGATAATGCTGATCGATGATCCCGGATCTATGTTAATCCGGTCTACCTCAACGGAGCCAACGTATCCGGTGTAATAAAGAGGCCTGTCGTATTTGTTATGTTTCAACAACATGTCCTCTTGAGTGAAAGTAATTTTAGGGACAACTTCCATCACACTATGGCATTGAGGACATGCCACAGGCTCTTTATCAGGGGACTTGAGCTGAGTCAAGCATACATCCGCCTGCATTAATGCTTTACTCAAGGCTTGACGAGTGTCTTTGGATAGCCTAAGTAGCTCAAAAATGGACAGTCTGGCCGGAGTATTAGCCAACTGAGCCAATATATCGAAGTTATATGGTTTCTCTAAATCTTTGTTTTGAATATTCTTCAAAGGTTTATCGAAACGAACTTCTTTTTTCTTACCTTTTTCCACCGAAGTTGGTTTAGAAGGACCTGCCTCTGGCATAACAGGTTCAGGCTCTGGAGGTTTGGCAGCTGAAGTGTCTGCCGTTGTTTCCTCATGGTTCCCTCCATAGTCTTTGAGGTAGGTTTTCCCTGACCGGGTTTCGGTTGCCAAAGCCTCTTCTTTCGATGTCGGGGATATTGCTACCATATGGCATGGTTTACATCTTGAGTTCTTCTTAGATTTAGCTTTAGCAGCTTGAGTCTCTTCCTTAATTTCTGATACCAGATCAGGGTAAACCCATATGATGTCCCCCCGCTTGGTAGTTAGGGACACTAAGTCATGATTTTGACCCCTAGTCGGAGGGAGATTAACAATGTTCATCATTGCCCATGGAATAGGTACTACACCATCCGCGACTTCTTAAGGGGGCAGATTGCCAAATTGGAGTAAGATTATGTAGGCAGTGACCATCTTCTCGCTATTACGCAGAGTAATGGCATTGGCGTCGATTAACTCCTGGATTTTCTGTCACGCCCCAGTCCTAAAATACCGAGGGACCGGACGCATGGCATTGGCCAGCAGTACGCACCGATGGACAAACCCAATTTAATGGATCCATCAGGCATACTTAAGCTATAAAATCAAGTCTACGACAACATGGCACAACTAATCTCATCCACACAAGATATAAAATATGATCCACAGAATAAATAAGGAATGTAAATCATCAGCTAGTCTCACAAAGTGCTTCGGGGAATAACCCGATAAATATCTGATACAATGGTTCAACAGACCAGAAATAAATGACTGAAATAAATAAATAAATACTGAGCATGAAACATGGATGCTTAGGAAAAGTCTTCGGCTAACACCTCATCCTCGGATGGCGGTACAGCTCCTGGATCAGCTCCTGCTGTGGTCCCGTATACCTCGGGATAGATCTCGTCCTCAAATCCTGGGGACATAATCCATATCCAGGTCCTCAGGGGACATAGCAAGGTACAGATAATAATACAAGCCAAAATATAAGCAGTGCACCAAAATATAAGCAGTACAGAGCATAATGAAAGAAATAGGGTAAGAAAGTAACCATCTATATGAAATGCAAGATGAGAGCAACACGAGTACTCAGGCTGAGCCACTACAAGCTCTGTGTCGGGGAGCCGGTAGTGGTAATAACACGTAATATGCCTAGCTCTGCTACGAGAGTCTACGGCCTCACAATAGTAGTAGATATATATAGAAAACAGCCTGTAGCCTGTGTGTCTCTCTCCACCCAATGTAACCACGCATATCATGACCATAACGTCTCATGTCCATGTCAAGCGGGATCATAGCTAATGCAACAAGTCATAAAGTATCTATGAATATAGTATCTCTGTCAAGTCCTGTATCCTATACAGAATCACCACGAATATCTCGAGAAGATCCTATCTCATGAATGGTGTCAAGTGTCCTGGGTTATAGTGTACTTGATAAGACAAGTACGAGAATGTAAAGTGTCATGAATGTCCATCTCTAGATGACAATACACAACACCGCGTACGGTGTTGGCACCCGACTAATAATCAGACGCTAAGTACGTCACACGGTCCTAGGTTAAGCATGCACAGCAATATAATGAAGCAAGAAAAATATGTAACAATACTGCAGAGTTTGGCAAGGTACACTTGCCTGATGTTTGAATATCAACAGTCGTCCCGGTATCAGTGGATCCTGTGGGTACTCCTCCAAAAGCTGTAATAAATATCACCAACCATCTCAGAAGATGTCAAATAGCTAGAAACGTCTGTCCTTAAATCCAATTTGGACACAGGGGCAAAAATGATATTTCCGGGCCAAAGCGGGGTCCATATGTGGGCCACTTTGCACCAAAAAGTGTGTCAGGATCAAAGGTCTCCAAATTCGTCAAACTCAATGTCTACAAGTCAGGAACGATGATACGAACCCAACAGAACTTCCAGAAATGGATTCCGATGAGCCGATCACAAAATCGCCCGTCAAGTGGAGCCTGTGGGGCCCACGATATGCGATTTTGTCAACATTCTCAGAATCGGACCAAACTTGGGTCACAGGACCAGCGTATTGCTACGAGTCCGATGGCGTAAGTTTCGTCTTGATTCGACGTGTGTATACAAGGTTACAGTGTCTTCCAGAATAGACGTATACGGGGCATTGTCGATGGATACGTGTTGATTTCGGTATGCACGCACATCCGAATCGACTTCTGTAAAATCCCACACGTCCGTATCAACGACGCACACATTTCGGTAAAGATCGCGTGCGACCAAGTCGTCCCGTTTGGCGGGACGTACTCAGTTCCGGGGTAAAATAGGGCGTTATTTTTCCTGTTTTTGGATCACGGTTTGTGATCACCACAGGACGCGATGCACCGAGCGGGTTACACGGGCATCGAGAGGGTTATATAGTCTTCGCGTTGCAACTGACGGTATCGAAAACGAAGTTACGAGGTGAGAGAAAATGCTACCTGAACAGGGCCCCGTGAATCTGTTTTTCACGTGTCCGTGCGTCAACCTCGTATCCTGCGTCCTCTGTTGGATCCTGCTGCTCGCATCCAGGTCGAGGGCTCGTGTGTCCGCCACTAGGGCTGTGTCAGGGGCTGGGTGGACTCGTCGACGGAGGCAGGGTCGTCGAAGGCTGGGCGGAGGCGCTCGGCTGTGCGTGGAGGCGAGGGGCGGCGGCGTGGAGTCGTGCTGGTGTTCATCGGCAGCAGCGAGGTTGAGTTAGGGGAAGAGGGGTACTGCGGCGTCGAGTCGTGAGGGAGGCTGTCGAGGGGTCGTCAACCGGCGCGGGGGTCATCGACGGCCTGGCGGCAGCGGTGGAGAAGGGGGAGCCGGGTGGTGGAGTTAGGGAGGTGAGGGAGCAGGCTGGGGCTGCGTCGACCGGAGTTGGGTCGGCGTCGGAGGGTCTCGGGCGGCAGAGGGATGGAGAAGAGAGAGAGGCGTCGATGGCCTCACGGATCCCGAGGCGGCCTTAAATAGTCGCAATAGTAACTCCGGGTGCTTAGGGTTTTCCCAATTGGGTTTCGGGTCTGGGTCGGGTTTGGCTCAGATCCGACCCGACCCGACCCAATAAGCTAGTTGGCTTGGTTCAATCAGCGGGTTGGTTTGGTTTGGGTTTGGTTTTGGTTCAGGTTTAGTTTGGGTTTGGTTCGGTTTATCAATCCAATAGTTTTTAGGGCTTTAAACGCGTTTCCGGAGTCCAATAAATTTACAGAAAAATACTCCATATCCGGTTTTCCATTTTATACCATAAAATATTATTTACATAATATTTTAACATCAATAAACTACATTTAAAAATCATTTGATCATAATTACCTTGGTTCTTCCTCCAGAAAAATACCAAAAAATTGGGAGAAAATTATATTAAAATTATTCTAAAAAATTAGGGTGTTTACAATCTATCCCCCTTAAGAGGATTACGTCCTCGCAATCAAAGAATAAGCTACTAAGGAAGAATTATAAAAATTACAAGATTGCTTAGGTGATAACTGCCTCCGTGAATAAGTGAGGATAACGCTGGCGCATACTATCCTCTCGTTCCCAGGTCGATTCGCCATGCGAATGATGTTTCCAAGCTACACGAACCAGTCTAATTGTCTGTCCCCGCAATGTCTTCTCACTGACGCCGAGGATGCCAACTGGTTGTTCTTCATATCTCAAGCTAGGGCCCACTACGATCTCTGAATGATCGACTACGTGACTTGGGTCAGTCACGTAACTTCTCAACTGTGAGACGTGGAATACGTCATGCACTCCCTCTAAGGATGGAGGTAATGCAAGACGATAAGCCACCTCACCAACGCGCTCTAGAATATTAAATGGCCCAATATACCTTGGGCTCAACTTGCCTCTGCTCCCAAATCGAATAGTACCTCGAGTGGGTGAAATCCTCAAGAATACATGCTCTCCTTCTTTGAACTCTAGGGGACGTCTGTGTGTATCAGCCCAATGATTCTGTCTGTCCTGAGCTGCTCGTAGATGATTCTGAATCTGTTTCACCTTCTCCACTGTCTGCGTTACCAATTCTGGACCCAGTATTTGACGTTCACCAACGTCACTCCAACATATAGGCGATCTGCACTTCCTTCCGTATAATGCCTTGAATGGTGCCATCTGAATGCTGGCCTGATAACTGTTGTTGTAGGAGAACTCTACTAAGTAAAAATGATCTTCCCAAGATCCTCCAAAGTCTAGCATACATGATCGCAATATATCCTCCAAGATCTGAATAGTGCGCTCCGATTGACCATCTGTCTGTGGATGGTAAGCCGTGCTAAATTTGAGTCTGGTGCCCAGACTCTCTTATATGCTTCTCCAGAAATGAGATATAAATCTTGAATCTCGATCTGATACAATATTAACCGGCACTCCATGTAATTTGACGATTTATCGCATATACATGTCGGCTAGTACCTCTGTGGACTGTCCAACTCTAAATGGCAAGAAGTATTCCGATTTAGTGAGTCTATCCACGATAACCCATACTGCATCTCTTCCGCTGGGGCTCCTTGGAAATCCTGTGACAAAATCTATCGTGATATGTTTCCACTTCCATTCTGGTATAGGAAGCGGCTGTAACATACCTGCAGTCCTCTGATGCTCGGCCTTTACTTGCTGGCAGACTAAGCATTTGGCCACAAATCTTGCAATCTCCCTTTTTATTCCATACCACCAGTAATACTGTCTCAAGTCTCGGTACATCTTGGTCCTCCTGGGTGAACAGAGTACATAGAGCTATGTGCTTCGTCATTAATTCCTATCTCAATTCTCCATTTGGAACATACAGGCGATTTCCAAACCTCAATGTCCCGTCTTCGTGTATGCGAAGTCCTGTCTGCAGGCCTGCTTCCATCCTCTCTTTGAGTCTTCGGAATCTAGCATCGGTGGGCAATGCCTCTTTAATCTTCTCCACGAGTGACGACTTAATTTCAAGATTAGCCAGCAAGCCATTCTGTCCTGGTAAAATGACCTCTATCTGAAGCTCCTGTAGATCTCTCAATAAGTCGGGCTGCATCGTCAAGAAATAAGTCGTAGGCTTTCTGCTGAGTGCGTCTGCTACTACATTCGCCTTTCCCGGATGATACTGCAGATCTATGTCAAAATCTACCATCAATTCAAGCCAACGTCTCTGCCTCATGTTAAGCTCCTTCTGAGTATATACATACTTCAGACTCTTGTGATCTGTAAAGATGTCTACCTTCTCCCCATAAAGGTAGTGCCTCCATATCTTCAATGCAAATATAACTGCTGCTAACTCCAGATCGTGTGTTGGGTAGTTTCTTCTCGTGGACCTTCAACTGTCTCGATGCATAAGCAATGACTTTGCCATGTTGTATCAAAACACATCCTAGTCCACTACCTGATGCATCACTGTAAACAACAAAACCTCCTGACCCCGAAGGAAGAGTCAAGACAGGTATTGTTGTTAATCTTCTCTTCAATTCTTCGAAGGCCTTCTGGCAGTCTTCTGTCCATATAAACTCCTGGTCTTTACGTGTCAGCTTCGTCATCGGTTCTGAAATCCTTGAGAACTTTTCCACAAACCTTCGGTAATATCCCGCAAGTCCGAGAAAACTTCTCACCTCTACAACTGATGTGGGTGTAGGCCAAGTCTCTATTGCCGTAAGTTTCTCTGGATCAATTGAAAGTCCTTCTCCAGAGATGATATGTCCCAAGAAAGGCACTTTGTCCATACAAACTCACACTTACTGAGTTTGGCTTATAACTTCTCCTGCCTCAAGGTCTCTAACGCGATTCTGAGATGCTCCTCATGCTCTTCGTGGCTATTAGAATATATTAGAATGTCGTCAATGAACACAACCACAAATTTATCCAAGAACTGATGAAAGACTCTGTTCATCAAACTCATAAACACTGCTGGCGCGTTGTTTAAACCAAACGGCATTACCAAGAACTCATAATGTCCATACTTGGTCCTGAAAGCTGTCTTTGGTATGTCCTCCTTCCTTACTTTGATCTGATGATAGCCGGATCTAAGGTCAATCTTCGAGAATACCCTAGCACCACTCAATTGATCGAATAGATCATCAATGCATGGTAAGGGATACCTGTTCTTGATGGTCATAGCATTTAGTGCCCGGTAGTCAATGCATAATCGTACTGTTCCATCCTTCTTCGGCACAAATAATATGGGTGCTCCCCAAGTTGAAATACTGGGCCGAATGAAACCCTTCTCCAGAAGATCATCAACCTGTTCTTTCAAATCCACTAACTCCTTAGGTGCTAGCCGATATACTGATGAAGTGATAGGCTCTGCTCCTGGAGTTAATTCTATTATGAATTCTATTTTTCGATCAGGCGGTAAACCTGGAAGATCATCAGGAAATACATCCACAAATTCTGATATGACTCTTGGGTAATCTGTCTCCCCTTCTACAGATAGTACCCTAAGAGTAGGCTGAACTCCTTGCTCTACTGCTCCTCGAAGAAACTCAAATTCTGGATGTCCAGGCGGTCTAAATATAACCCGTCCAAGTCAGCAATCAAGAGTCGCATGGTACTGACTTAACCAGTCCATACCAAGTACAACATCATAATCCGGCATGGAAAAGATTAGAAATTGAGCTTGCATCTCTCTTCCACAGACTACTACAGAACATGATCTACAGAAGTCACTAACTGGGATAATTCTACCTCCCGTAAGAATTCTCTTTATCTTCGGAAGGGGTGCGGTAGCTACTCTATGGGTGGCTACAAAGCTAGCTGCTATAAATAAATACGATGCTCCAGAATCAAATAAAGCTACAGCTGGTAATAAAGCTACTAAAATAGTACTTGCGATAACTTCGCCTGCAGTAGCTTCCTCCTCAACAGCCAGTGTGAATGCCTGTCCTCGTCCCTGAGCGGGACCTCTCTGCTGTTGAGCTTGCTGAAATAGGGCTGCCTGTGGTGCTAGTGGTGGTCTCTGCTGGTATCCTCCTGTAGCTGGTGGTCTGACTCCACCAACTCCAGTCTGCGGTGCTTCCACTGCTGGATAAGCTGGTAGTGGTGCAGGCAAGGCTAGTCTCGGTGCTCCCTCTCTATGTTTAGTGCAGTCTCTGGATAGATGCTGGTTTGATCCACAAAGCAGGCATTGTCCCAACTTGCGCCTGCACTCTCTCTCAATGTGTCCTACCTTGCCGTAGTGGTGACATGTAGGAAGAGATATGGCACTGTGTGCTGCTCTCTCTGGTATACTCCTCTGTAATCGTTTTACAGAATCTCCAGGTGCTGTCTTGGATGTTACTGATGTGATTGACCTCTTCAGATTCGACTCCCTTCTAGTGACGCGCTACATGCGTCGTGCTGCTGCAAGGACGTCGGTGTAAGATGTAGGTGCGACCGAGCCAATCAATCGCTGGAGCTCGAACTTCAGTCCGTCAAAGAACTTCTCTGCTTTCTCTTCCTCTGTCGAGATCAAGGTTGGGGCAAAGCGACTTAGGCGAATAAATTCTGCGTTGTATTCTTCCACTGTCATATTGCCTTGGATAAGGCGGTTGAACTTGTCTCTGAGCTCTGACCGTGCAACTGCTGGAATGTACATCTCTTGGAAGAGTCTGGAGAACTCTTTCCAAGTGACTCGGTCCTGTCCGAGCCTCCTCTCTTCTGCTAACCACCAGTGATGTGCATTTTCAGCTAACTGCATTCTGACTGCAGTCATCCACTTCCCCCTTGGAAGTTCAGCTGCTTCCAACTGGTGCTGTATGTTCGTGAGCCATTCATGAACTTCTGTTGGCTCCTCTTTACCAGAAAATGTACGAGGCTTGAACTGACGAAAATTGGTGATAGATCCCGTCGCTGATCGCCTCGTCGGTGGATTTGCCTGCTCCAATGCGGATACCAGGCTGGTTCTCTGATACTCTGCCTCCTGACGATGTGCCTCTTGCTGAATCTGTTGCTGTGCTTGCATCATGGCATACATCATCTGGAATATCTGTTGCCCGTCCATGGCTTGTCCTGGCGGGAAAACTGGCATCTGTGGAGTGAAGTGTGGTGGAGATGCGATGTCATCTCTCCGTAATCTTGGATTAGGCTGGCCGGTTTGATCGCTCTGTGATGTTTGTCCTCCGTTCCCTGGTATCACTCCGTCTATATAAGTAACCACAGCGTCGTGTGGCATATCCAAGGGAATCTCATCTCCGTTCCTGGAATCCATTACTCTGCAACCAAAAGATAAACTATAAGAACGCTCAGAGGAATCAATACAGGATGCAAATCAAGTAATAATTTTGAGTTTGATATAGAGTTCAAAAATGGTTTAAATAATGGATGAGATCCTAGAACTTATCCTATCCTTAGGGCAGGCTGGTTCGATCCCTAAGTTAAAACCGAACAATTTAGTCGTAGACCTGCATGGGCCACCATAAAAACTATGTCACGCCCTAGTCCCAAAATACCGAGGGACCGGGCGCGTGGCAATAGCCAGTAGTACGCACCGATGGACAAATCCAATTTAATGGATCCATCAGGCATACTTAAGTTGTAAAATCAAGTCTACGACAATATGGCACAACTAATATCATCCGCACAAGATATAAAATATGATCCACAGAATAAATAAGGAATGTAAATCATCAGCTAGTCTCACAAAGTGCTTCGGGGAACAACCCAATAAATATCTGATACAATGGTTCAACAGACCAGAAATAAATGACTGAAATAAATAAATAAATACTGAGCATGAAACATGGATGCTCAGGAAAAGTCTTCGGCTAACACCTCATCCTCGGATGGCGGTACAGCTCCTGGATCAGCTCCTGCTGCGGTGCCGTATACCTCGGGATAGATCTCGTCCTCAAATCCTAGGGTCATAATCCATATCCAGGTCCTCAGGGGACATAGCAAGGTACAGATAATAATACAAGCCAAAATATAAGCAGTGCAGAGCATAATGAAAGAAATAGGGCAAAAAAGTAACCATCTATGTAAAATGCAAGATGAGAGCAACACGAGTACTCAGGCTGAGCCACTACAAGCTCTGTGTCGGGGAGCCGGTAGTGGTAAGAACACGTAATGTGCTTAGCTCTGCTACGAGAGTCTACGGCCTCACAATAGTAGTAGATATATATATATAGAAAACAGCCTGTAGCATGTGTGTCTCTCTCCACCCAATGTAACCACGCATATCATGACCATAACGTCTCATGTCCATGTCAAGCGGGATCATAGCTAATGCAACAAGTCATAAAGTATCTATGAATATAGTATCCCTGTCAAGTCCTGTATCCCATACCGAATCACCACGAATATCTCGGAAAGATCCTGTCTCATGAATGGTGTCAAGTGTCCTGGGTTATAGTGTACTTGATAAGACAAGTACGAAAATATAAAGTGTCACAAATGTCCATCTCTAGATGACAATACACAACACCGCGTACGGTGTTGGCACCCGACTAATAATCGGATGCTAAGTACGTCACACGGTCCTAGGTTAAGCATACACAGCAATATAATGAAGCAAGAAAAATATGTAATAGTATTGCAGAGTTTGGCAAGGTACACTTGTCTGATGTTTGAATATCAACAGTCGTCCCGGTATAAGTGGATCTTGTGGGTACTCCTCCAAAAGCTGTAATAAACATCACCAACCATCTCAGAAGATGTCAAATAGCTAAAAACGTTTGTCCTTAAGTCCAATTTAGACACAGGGGCAAAAACGACATTTTCGGGCCAAAGCGGGGTCCATATGTGGGCCACTTTGCACCGAAAAGTGTGTCAGGGTCAAAGGTCTCCAAATTCGTCAAACTCAGTGTCTACAAGTTAGGAACGATGATATGAACCCAACAGAACTTCCAGAATTGGATTCCGATGAGCCGATCACAAAATTGCCCGTCAAGTGGAGCTTGTGGGGCCCACGATACGCGATTTTGTCAACGTTCTCAGAATCGGACCAAACTTGGGTCACAGGACCAGCGTATTGCTACGAGTCCAATGGCGTAAGTTTTGTCTCGATCCGATGTGTGTACACAAAGTTATAATATCTTCCAGAATAGACAGATACGGGACGTTGTCGACGGATACGCGTTGATTTCGGTGTGCACGTACATCCGAATCGACTTCTGCAAAATCCTACACGTCCGTATCAACGACTCGCACATTTCGGTAAAGACCGCGTGCGACCAAGTCGTCCCGTTTGGCGGAACGTACTCAGTTCCGGGGTGAAACAGGACGTTATTTTTCCTATTTTTGGATCATGGTTTGCGATCACCACAGGACGCGATGCACCGAGCGGGTTGCACGAGTACCGAGAGGGTTATACAGTCTATGCGTTGCAACTGACGGTATCAAAAACGGAGTTACGAGGTGAGAGAAAATGCTACCTGAACAGGGTCCCGTGAATCTGGTTTTTACATGTCCGTGCGTCAACCTCGTGTCCTGCGTCCTCTGTTGGATCCTGCTGCTCGCGTCCAGGTCAAGGGCTCGTGTGTCCGCCGCTAGGGCTGTGTCCGGGGATGGGTGGACTCGCCGGCGGAGGCAGGGTCGTCGAAGGCTGGGTGGAGGCGCTCGGCTGTGCGTGGAGGCGAGGGGACGGTGGCGTGGAGTCGTGTTGGTGTTCGTCGGCAGCAGCGAGGTTGAATTAGGGGAAGAGGGGTACCGCGGCATCGAGTCATGAGGGAGGCTGTCGAGGGGTTGTCAACCGGCGAGGGGGTCGTCGACGGCCTGGCGGCAGCGGCGGAGATGGGGGAGCCGGGTGGTGGAGTTAGGGCGGTGAGGGAGCAGGCTGGGGCTGCGTCGACCGGAGTTGGGTCGGCGTCGGAGGGTCTCGGGCGGCGGAGGGATGGAGAAGAGAGAGAGGCGGCGGCGGCCTCGTGGATCCCAAGGCGGCCTTAAATAGCCGCAACAGTAACTCCGGGTGCTTAGGGTTTTCCCAATTGGGTTTCTGGTCCGGGTCGGGTTTGGCTTGGATCTGACCCGACCCGACCGGACCCAATAAGCTGGTTGGCTTGGTTCAATCAGCGGGTTGGTTTGGTTTGGGTTTGGGTTTGGTTCAGGTTTAGTTTGGGTTTGGTTTGGTTTATCAATCCAATAGTTTTTAGGGCTTTAAACGCGTTTTCGGAGTCAAATAAATTCACAGAAAAATACCCCATGTCCGGTTTTCCATTTTACACCATAAAATATTATTTCCATAATATTTTAACATCAATAAATGGCATTTAAATATCCTTTGATCATAATTACCTTGGTTCTTCCTCCAGAAAAATACCGAAAAATTGGGGGAAAATTATATTAAAATTATTCTGAAAAATCAGGATGTTTACATTTTCCTTTTCAGTACATAGCATGCCTTTATGGGGTGATATATGTATTTGTGGAAAATGCATTACTTAGGATTATTTGTACTGCCGACTTCATTGGGACGCTTTATCTCTGGAAGAGTAAGCTTGCCACTTTTAACTAGACAATCAAATATGCTCGAAATATCATCGTCGTCAAAAGAATATTATTCTTTAGGCCTGGAAGTCCCAGGATACGTCTGCGTAGTTACTGGAGTATGTTGCCTGGACGTGTTGATTGCCAGAGCTTCCTTTCCTTTTGAACTACGAGTATGGTCATTATTGGAGGATGACCGCTTCCCTCTATCAGAGGTAGAGATCATGATTCCGTTGTCACGAGCCTTCCGACTGTTATCTTCCGTGGCTACCGCTGATATGATAAATGAGGGCCAATAATAGAACTGATATGGTCCCATAAACACTGAGATCAGTGGAAGAAGGTTCTTCCTACAAATGTCCACCAAGGCTGAATCCGAAACTCCAGGAGGCATCTGCAAAGTAGCCTAACGAAAATGTTCAATAAAAGTATGAACGTTTTCTTTTTCCTTCTGCTTTACTTCGATGAGTGATAACATAGACATGTCCATTCCTCCCTCGTAGAATCGAGCGAAGAATAGAGTCTTGAAATCTTCAAAAAAAGTAATGCAGTTGTCCGCTAGACTACGGTACCATTGGTAGGCTACTCTAGACAGACAGCCTTTAAACACTCGGGTGAGAAGGGCGTCATTCCCCTGCAAAAATATCGTCATCATGCTAAAGTAGTTCATGTACTAGCTTGGCGACGTCTTTCCCTCAAACAAAACCATAGCCTGTGGTTTATATTTTGGTGGGAAAGGGATCTCATCCTAGACAGCTGGGTATGGCTGGTTTATTCCCAACTTCTTGAGCTGATCCTTATGCTTCAAGGCATTAAATTGGGCTTTTAATTTTTGAACTGCCTGTATTAGATCTTCAGTTAGGAAAGGGATAGCAGAGAGGTGAGAGATCGGTTGTATTGTAACTCCAAGAGGAGGTAATACATTCTCCGGGTTAAGGGGTTGAGGAGCAGCTGACTCTTGATTTAGAATAGGCTCCTGGCTTGCATTGGATGGTGGCATGTCTATCCCCACATTTAGTTGAGTCAGAGGAACCGGTGTTTCAGATATTGCAGCTGTGTGTTGAGTCACCATCATTTGGCGCATACTCTCCATCATGGTATACATCTCTTTAAGCGATGCCTCCAACACAGCGATGCGTTGCTCAGTACTTCCTGATGGGGAAGCCTCTTCATGTTCATCTCCAATGGCATAAACTTCCATTTTTTTGGAAGCTACTGAGGGATTAGTATAGATCTCTGTAGAGATTGAGTCTATACTTTCAGTATCAAATTCAGAAAGCTGGCGACCCCCAGTGTCGGAATCAGAAGAATATGAAGTCGATTGTCGTGACCTCGAGCGAGTGTTTCGAAAAACACCTGCTTCAATGTTCTCAAGGAGTCTGTCAAATCTCCTTTGGCTTGGAGTTCTAGAGGGATGACGTCTTGAATTTGACCTTCCTCTAGGAATATGCGAAGCCATGTTTACTGACGCAAATGTCGGTTCTTCTTCCTGTAAGGACAAAGAGTAGTTCAACTGTAAACCCCCTCGTCAAATATAGGATTTATTTAATTATTTTATTAAGATGCAACCAAAACCCAAATCCTACGTACCCAAATTAGTGTATCAGTCTACACCAAGCTTGTTATGCCACGACTCCTGTGTTCCACCCAAAAATCTAGATCTTTATGTTTTCGACGCATTTGGAATTACCAAGTTGAATTATTAATTAATTTAAATTTAAGGCCAATTTACCTCAAGCAGAACCAAACCAAGCCCACATACGCCTTTTAAGTGGACCATTCCCATCCCAACAAGCCGTACAGGCCCAACCCTCGAGTCCAGCCCATAATCTCTATCACCAACTATAAATACAAAACCCCCTCATACGAAACCCTAATAAACTACTATTCATCCTCCTCCCCAAAATCATATCCGACTTCCCTATGCCGTCTGCTCCCCAACCAGCCGGACTTCCCCCTGCCGACTGCTCCCCAACCCGTCGGACTTCACTCAACCGACTGCATCCCAACCCGCCGGACTTCCCCCTACCAACTGCTCCCCAACCCGTCGGACTTCCCTCAACCGACTGCATCCCAACCCGCCGGACTTCTCCCTGCCGACTGCTCCCCAACCCGTCGGACTTCCCTCAACCGACTGTATCCCAACCCGACAGGTGCACACCCCTAACCGACTGCTTCCCGACCGGTGTACACCCCAGCCCCCGACTGTTCCGACCGGAGCATTTTCGCAGGCCAACGCCGCCCGACCGCCCCGCGTCTGGACGACCACCCCGACGCGACTCCACCCAGCAACGCCGCTGCCGGAGCAGCTGCTGCTGCTGCGGTCCCTGCCCTTGCTGATTCAGCCACTGCCGCTGACGCTGCTCGCCGGCCGACGCCGGAGTTCCCATTCGTCGGAGGACGACCAGGCGACGAGAAGAACCTCGTCCAGCCAGCGAGGTAAATGCCTATACTCTTTGTATCGTGTTCGTTTGTAAGCATCGTGTCATCGCGAGAGTTGTATTCTGACACAACTTAGTTAACCCTAAATTATATATATAACGGTGATGATTAGCAAGAATTAGAACTCATCTAATAACCAGCAATTGCATTAATCTTGAGACCTGTCGTCAATGACCAGTACTTCACCTGGACCCTGGGCATAAACTAGTATGTTGAGCAAGGAAATCAAGGACATGTTTCCGTGCAAACTAGAAGTAGTTGTCAAACCATAACTCGATAATTTATTGTCGCAAGGCGCACGTTGACCAAAGACAGAACACGGGTACACCCTAGCTACGTGCACACGTGACGCTGTGTTCGGTCAATAGTAAATCGGCAACAATATCGAGGAGCAACGTCATAATTATTTATATATTTCTTAGTGTCTGATATTAGATTGTTATATTATATTTTGTGTTTAGGATTATTGGATCAGCCAGGAGACACTGTAGGAACCGACTTTTGGCATTTGCAGCTTGAGGACTCAGGCAAGATACCTTACCATATTTCTGTTTAAATTAAAAGCTGCATATATTGTATGTTAGTTGCTGTTCTATTTCATATGATTGTGCGCGTTCGAGATTGATTCGGGTGCCATCGACGGATGCGTTGATGATTTAGTATACTTGACCTAGTCACTAGCAGACTCACCCCATGGGAGGATTCTCTGATATCTTCCGAGACCTGATACTCTACACGCTTCACTGTGACATTCATGTTGGGATGCGGGTTCGCATACTCGACTAGCTATCGATACGTGTGACATGCATCACGGATAGTACGTAATTCAGGTTATATTTTATGTTAGTAGAGACTGGCATGTAGCTACGTGGTATGCACGTCGAGTATTCGATTTGCGTATTTACATTGGGAGGGGAGGACCACTAGTAGGCGTATGGGATACACCCATTGGAATTCGTAGCATCCGGAGGAGCCACGGACCCAATGACCCCCTGTTATTCAGATTCCTCGTTCTTCGGAGCGGTATGGACGTATATATACTGGCAGTTTTCCCGTTCTTCGGAGCGGTATGGACGTTATACTATTCAGATTTCCAGTTCTTCGGAGCGATATGGACGTATATATACTTACAGATTTCTCGTTCTTCAGAGTGGTATGGACGTTATGCCTACACCTACTCATACGTACCAAAGTTATCCTCACAATTGCATTCACTTAGATTGGTTAGCACCCCCTTTATTGCATTTACTTTATTCAGTATTTATATATGGCATGTTTCTATGTATCTTGTTACGTTTATCTGAGGACCTGGTACCTTTCCAGATTTGGACGAGGCTTTCTACCCCACAGTATACGGCCCCGGACAAGAGACGAGATTTGCTACAGCTGAGGAGTTAGAGGTGTAGTCGTCAGAGTTCCCGTGACCAGTTGGTAGGCCTTCAGCCTAGATTGGGTGCATCATTATCTAGAGCCGATGCCCTAGTCTTTATCTTTTATCATTCATTTCAGTACTTTCTTTCGTCATAGTAGTGGGTTTGTTCCCACCAGACTTTACTGGTTGTACTTTGATATCTTGAGACTGATATTTATTATCCAGCAGTTTATTCAGTGCATCTTGCTCTTTATTTGTGTATCAGATTAGATTACCTGTTATTGACTGATATTGGACATATTAGTATTTATAGGACAACGTAGCACTCTTCGTGGATCCATTAAATTGGGATATCCTCGGAGACGTGTCAGATGGCTATTGCCACGTGGCCTAGTTCCATATATTTTGGAACTGGGGCATGACATGGTTTTAGTGGTGGCCCATGCAGGTCTTTGACTTATTCACTTGTGGTATGGTAACGTGCCCAGCGAGCCTGCAATAGGATAAGAATTACTAGGTCTCATCCGTATCGATTACGTTTTGGATTCGTATTGCTTCTAAATATCTGTATCCTGTTTGTTTGATTCCATTCTCTTTTTAATAAATTCCTATCTTTTGCAGCAAGATAAACTTGCGCAGTGGACGAGGAGCACCCAGAGCCGCGGTGCCAGACAACACCATTCACCGAGAGGAGGTACCACAAGGGCAACCACCACTACAGACACCGGTGATACATTGGCACGAGACATCGCATGGCGATCCTACACCACAGCCCGAGGGATAGACTTCCCAGACGATCCCCACGCAGCATTGTGAGGGCCAGACTTCAGGAGATACACCGATGCCGCAAACTGAGAGGCCGACATCTGAGGAGACGCCTACTGCACAGCCAGAGGTTCCATTACCACCACCTCCACCCTGTCCACCCCAGATACCACAGCTAGACGGACAGCCACAGATGCTACAGTTCCTTCAGACTATGATGCAAATGCAGTGGCATCAGACAGAGACTTTGAGGCAGAGTTTGATGGCAGTAATAGAGAGGACACCTGTCCCAGCACCCGTACCAGCACCACCACCAGCCCAAACTGGTGGCACTGTTAGATGGTTTCGACAAATGGGACCAGATACATTCTCAGGCAATGAGACTGCAGAACAGATCTCGGATTGGATCGCCAATACAGAAATGCTACTAGAGGCGTCACAACTACACCCAGACCTATGGATGACTGCAGTGAGGGCCCAACTAAAAGGCAACGTCCATCACTGGTGGGATTCCATTGAGCTTAGTACAGGCAAGAACCAGACCTGGGAACAGTTCTTAGAATACTTCAATGCGATGTATTTTCCAGCCACAGTTAGGAATATCCTGTACTCCTAGTTTCTACATCTTAAATAAGGGAATATGACTGTGGACGCATATGACGCTGAGTTCAGCCGCCTTAGCAAATTTGGTGCCATCCTGATACCCAATGAACTAGAGAAAGCTCAGAGATTCCATCACGGCCTCAATTTTGAACTACAGAGGTATACCACCACACAAGCGAGGATTTCTTACGAGGAGGTTCTTGCAGAAGCGAGAATCTAGGAGGCCATTGCCAGAGGAGCTAGACGTCCCAGCACGACATCGCCAGCCAAAGCCCAACCCGGAGCAGGAGGACCGATATGTCGTCCCGGAGTACAAATACAGCAGAGGATAGCACCATACCAGCCGAATGACCTTCCATCTTACAATTACTGCGGTAAAAGAGGACATTACCAGAAGGACTGCCGGAAGAGACTAGGAATATGCATGATTTGTGGAGCAAGTCAGCACTATACCCGAGACTGCCCATAACGCAGAGACGTAGCACCCCAGAAAGGCCAGAGGCTAGCAGCACCAGCCCCGAGGATACTACCCCCACCAGGAGGGCAGCGACCACCAGCACCCGAAGGATTTCAGAGGGGACCACCCTTGGCCCCGCAGCAGACACAGTTTGAGCGAGCTCGGCAGCAGATCGGAGGACAGAGACAGGGACAGGCTTTTGCATTAGCAACTGAGGAGGAAACAGAAGGAGAAGCAATCACAGGTACCATATTAGTAACCTGATTACCTGCGACTACATTATTTGATTCTGGAGCTACATTATCATTTATATCTAGTAGATTTGTAGCAATGCATAAAGTAGCGACTTCCCCCTTACCTAAGAGTTGGAAGATTCTTACCGGAGGAGGTATCGTGTCGGTTACCAGCACTATCAGAACGTGCTCGGTAGTTGTATGTGGAAGAGAGATAAGAGCGCGATTCTTGGTGTTATCCATGCCGTACTTTGATGTTGTATTAGGAATGGACTGGTTAAGCCACTATAATACGGTACTGAACTGCCGGAAGGGTAGTGTCACTTTTAGACTGCCAGATCAACCGGAGTTCGAGTACATGCGAGGAATCGTCGAACAAGGAGTAGGACAGATAGCTGGAACTTGCATGGCCATGGAGATTGTACCCCCGCCAATAGTTACAAAATTCGAGGATGTATTTCTCGAGGAATTGCCAGGGTTACCGCCAGATAGGGACGTAGAATTCACCATTGAGTTAGTACCCGGAGCAGCACCGGTATCTTCTACTGTGTACAGATTGGCAAAGAAGGAGTTAGACGAGCTGAAGCTACAATTGGAGGAGTTGGAGAGCAAAGGATTTATCCGTCCTAGTGCATCACCCTGGGGAGCACCAGTGTTGTTTGTACCCAAGAAGGATGGAACAGTACGTATGTGCATTGATTACAGAGCCCTTAATGCTTTGACTATCAAGAACAAGTACCCCCTGCCGTAGATTAATGATTTATTCGACCAGTTGACAGGAGCAGTGGTGTTCACCAAGATTGACTTGAGATCGGGCTATCATCAAGTGAAGGTGCGAAGAGAAGACATTCAAAAGACAGCATTTAGGACTCATTATGGTCACTACGAGTTCTTAGTGATGCTTTTTGGGCTGACCAATGCGCCAGCTGTATTTATGAACTTAATTAACAGAGTATTCCATCAATACTTAGACCAGTTCGTGGTAGTCTTCATCGACGATATCTTGGTGTACTCGAAGAGCCACGAGGAGCACAAAGAGCACTTGAGACTAGTGTTGGAGACGCTGAGAAGAGAGAGACTTTATGCCAAGCTGAGCAAGTGTGAGTTTCTTTTAGATCGTGTCGCTTTCCTTGGACATGTCCTCTCAGGAGAAGGTATTTTAGTAGATCCGGCCAAGATTTCATCGGTAGAGACATGGACGACCCCAACCAATGTCTCAGAAGTGAGGAGCTTTCTAGGACTTGCCAGATATTATCGGAGGTTCGTAGAGAACTTCGCGAAGATTGCAGAGCCAATGACCCGCTTGACCCGTAAAGAGCAGAAGTTTACCTGGACAGAGTAGTGTCAGAAGGCATTCGATGAGCTGAAGAAGCGTTTGACTATAGCACCCATCTTGACCATACCATCCAGACCCGGAGGATTCGTGATCTATAGCGATGCATCTGGGAAAGGATTAGGATGTGTCTTGATACAGCATGGGAAGGTTGTAGCCTATGCTTCTAGACAATTGAGGACACATGAGAAGAACTATCCCACCCACGACTTGGAGCTTGCAGCAGTAATCTTTGCCTTGAAGCTTTGGAGATACTATTTATATGGAGAAAGAGTGGAGATATTTATTGACCATAAGAGCTTAAAGTACGTCTACACCCAGAAGGATCTGAACCAGAGATAGAGACGTTGGCTCGAGGTGATGACAGATTTTGAGATCGAGCTACAGTACCATCCGGGAAAGGCCAACGTCGTAGCTGACGCGTTGAGCAGAAGACCTATGGCATTCTTCCTGACTACCTAACAATATCTGTTGAGGGATCTAGAGCAGATGGGTATAGAGATTGTCATGCCCGGTATAGATGGACAATTGTCGAGTTTTCAGTTATAATCGACATTGGTGGAAAGAATCAAGACTGCCTTGCCGACAGATGCCAGATTTCAGAGGCTTATGCAGAGGACAGAGGCTGTATTACAGACAGGACTGCGAATACACGACGACGGAACTTTGAGATACGGAGATCGCCTCTATGTACCAAATAGGGAACTTCAGCAGGAGTTGATGATAGAAGCACACAGTTCGACCTACTCTATTCATACAGGAGGCACGAAGATGTACAGGGACTTGAGACAGTACTACTGGTGGCATGGAATGAAGAGAGAGATAGCACGCTTTGTAGCCAAGTGCCTGGTGTGTCAGCAAGTCAAGGCTGAACATCAGAGGTCTGCAGGATTGCTTCAACCACTACCTATACCGGAGTGGAAATGGGAGCACATCACTATGGACTTTATTACGGGCTTTCCTAAGAGTCCTAGTGGTCGCAACGCAGTATGGATAATCGTAGATAGACTCACCAAGTCCGCACACTTTTTACCCTTCCGAGTTGGACAATCTACAGAGGTCTTAGCAGACATGTACATGAGAGAGATTGTGTGCCTACATGGAGTGCAGTTAGTATCATGTATGACAGGGATACGAGGTTCACGTCTTACTTTTGGCGGAGTATGCAAGAGAGTCTTGGTACTCGCCTGAAGTTTAGCACCGCATATCACCCACAGACAGATGGCCAGTCGGAGCGCACCATTCAGACGTTGGAAGACATATTGAGAGCGTGCATGCTGGATTTCGGAGGATCGTGGGAGGACCATTTGCACCTGGTCGAGTTTTCCTACAACAACAGCTATCAAGCGAGCATCCAGATGGCTCCTTACGAAGCGTTGTATGGCAGAAAATACCGTTCTCCAGTATATTGGAGTGATATATGCGAGCGACAGATTCTCGGTCCAGAGCTGGTCGTTCGTACAGTGGAGAAGGTGAAGAAGATCCAAGGACACCTACGAGCAGCACAAGACTGACAGAACCATTGGGAAAATGCGCATCGACGACCCTTAGAGTTTCAGGTTGGAGATCACGTATTTCTGAAGATCTCGCCTACTCGTGGGACTATCAGATTCGGAGGCCGAGGAAAGCTGAGTCCGAGGTACATCGGACCGTTCGATGTGCTAGAACGCGTCGAAGAGGTTGCTTACAGATTAGCCTTGCCACAGACTTTGGAAGGAGTCCATGACGTATTCTATGTATCTCAATTGAGGAGGTACATACCGGACCCTAGTCACGTGCTTGACCATTTCGAAATTACAGTTGGCCCGAGCCTATCATATGAAGAGGAGCCTGTGGAGATTCTAGACAGAAGTGAGAAGGTATTGCAAGGGCAGACCATCCCCCAAGTTCGTGTCACATGGAGACATCATGCACCCGGCGAGTCAACCTGGGAATGTGAGGAGGATATTCGCCAGTGTTACCCCCTCCTCTTCGAAGGCCTAGGTATGTAGTAGCATTTAAATTCAGCCTTTAGTTCTTACCATACGTATGTTTAATTTTTGAGGACGAAATGCTCTAAGGAGGGTAGATTGTAAACCCCCTCGTCAAATATAGGATTTATTTAATTATTTTATTAAGATGCAACCACAACCCAAATCCCACGTACCCAAATTAGGGTATCAGTCTACACCAAGCTTGTTATGCCACGACTCCTGTATTCCACCCAAAAATCTAGATCTTTATGTTTTCGACGAATTTGGAATTACCAAGTTGAATTGTTAATTAATTTAAATTTAAGGCCAATTTACCTCAAGCAGAACCAAACCAAGCCCACATGCGCCTTTCAATTGGACCATTTCCAACCCAACAAGACGGACAGGCCCAACCCTCGAGTCCAGTCCATAATCTCCATCACCAACTATAAATACAAAACCCCCTAATACGAAACCCTAATAAACTACTATTCATCCTCCTCCCCAAAACCCTAGCCGACTTTCCCCTGCCGACTGCTCCCCAACCCGTCGGACTTCCCTCAACCGACTACATCCCAACCCGCCGGACTTCCCCCTGCCGACTGCTCCCTAACCCGTCGGACTTCCCTCAACCGACTGCATCCCAACCCGCCGGACTTCCCCCTGCCGACTGCTCCCCAACCCGCCGGATTTCCCCCTGCCGACTGCTCCCCAACCCATTGGACTTCCCTCAACCGACTGCATCCCAACCCAACTGGTGGACTCCCTCAACTGACTGCTTCCCGACCGGTGTACACCCCAGCCCCCGACTGTTCTGACCGGAGCATTGCCGTAGGCCAACGCTGCCCGACCGCCCCGCGTCTAGACGACCACCCCCGTGTGACTCCACCCAGGAATGCCGCTGCTGGAGCAGCTGTTGATGCTGCAGTCCCTGCCCTTGCTGATTCAGCTATTGCCGTTGCTCGTCGGCCGACGTCAGAGTTCCCATTCGTCGAAGGACGACCAGGCGACGAGAAGAACCTCGTCCAGCCAGCGAGGTAAATGCCTATACTCTTTGTATCATGTTCGTATGTAAGCATCGTGTCGTCGTGAGAGTTTTATTCTGGACACAACTTAGTTAACCCTAAATTATATATATAACGGTGATGATTAGCAAAAATTAGAACTCATCTAATAACCAGCAATTGCATTAATCTTGAGACCTGTCATCAATGACCAGTACTTTGCCTGGACCCCTAGGCATAAACCATAACTCGATAATTTATTGTCGCAAGGCACACGTTGACCAAAGACAGAATACGGGTACACCCTAGCTACGTGCACACGTGACGTTGTATTCGGTCAACAGTAAACCGGCAACAATATCGAGGAGCAACGTCATAATTATTTATGTATTTCTTAGTGTCTGATATTAGATGGTTATATTATATTTTGTGTTTAGGATCATTGGATCAGCCAGGAGACACTGCAGGAACCGGCTTTTGGCATTCGCAGGCTCGAGGACTCAGGCAAGATACCTTGCCATATTTTTGTTTAAATTAAAAGCTGCATATATTGTATATTAGTTGTTGTTCTATTTCATATGACTGTGCGCATTCGAGATTGATTCCGGTGCCATCAACGGATGCGTTGATGATTTAGTATACTTGACCTAGTCACTAGTAGACTCACCCCATGGGAGGATTCTCTGATATCTTCCGAGACCTGACACTCTACACGCTTCACTTTGACATTCATGTTGGGATACGGGTCCGCGTACTCGACTAGCTATCGGTACGTGTAACATGCATCACGGATAGTACGTAATTTAGGTTATATTTTATGTTAGTAGAGACTGGCATGTAGCTACGTGGTATGCACGTCGAGTATTCGATTTGCGTATTTACATTGGGAGGAGAGGACCACTAGTAGGCGTATGGGATACAACGATTAGAATCCGTAGCATCCGGAGGAGCCACGGACCCAATGACCCCCTGTTATTCAGATTCCTCGTTCTTCGGAGCGGTATGGACGTATATATACTGGCAGTTTCCCCGTTCTTTAGAGCGGTATGGACGTTATACTATTCAGATTCCCCGTTCTTCGGAGCGGTATGGACGTATATATACTTGCAGATTCCCCATTCTTCAGAGCGGTATGGACGTTATGCCTACACCTACTCATACGTACAAAAGTTGTTCTCACAATTGCATTCACTTAGATTGGTTAGCATACCCTTTATTTTATTTACTTTATTCAGTATTTATATATGGCATGTTTCTATGTATCTTGTTACGTCCCTCTGAGCACTTGGTACCTTTCTAGATTTGGACGAGGCTTTCTACCCCACAGTGTACAGCCCCGGACAGGAGACGAGATTTGCTACAGCTGAGGAGTTAGAGGTACAGCCGTCAGAGTTCCCGTGACCAATTGGTAGGCCTTCAGCCTAGATTGGGTGCATCATTATCTAGAGCCGATGCCCTAGTCTTTATCTTTTATCATTCATTTTAGTACTTTCTTTCGTCATAGTAGTGGGTTTATTCCCACGAGACTTTACTGGTTGTAATATGATATCTTGAGACTGGTATTTATTATCCAGCAGTTTATTCTGTGCATCTTGCTCTTTATTTGTGGATAAGATTAGATTACCTGTTATTGACTGATATTGGACATGTTAGTATTTATAGGACAGCGTAGCACTCTTCGTGGATCCATTAAATTAGGATATCCTCGGAGACGTGTCAGCTGGCTATTGCCACGTGGCCTAGTTCCATGTATTTTGGGACTGGGGCATGACGTCAACCGGTCAAAAACTGACTGATTTGCCTTAGAACAGCAGTAGTTAATTACAACCTTATGCTATTTAAACATTGTTCCCTAGGGGGTGTAATAGACATATTAGGAGATCCCCTATCTTTGCATTTATAGATCAAGAAACCACGCAAATCAGGGATATTAACAGAAAAAGAAGAGAAAGAAGGCTTATTCTGCCTTTTTACATCAGTAGGGGCGTGGAGATTGGGAACCACAACCCTTTTTCTGCCATAAGAATACATCAGTTCAGCCATGTGAGTAGCATACGATCTATCATCCGTCAAAGGAGCGTATTTTCTCGTGAAACGGGTCTTCTTTACGCGAATGGACTTATCCTGGCGTAATTTGGAGTTTTGCACAGGTTCACGTAAAATGGAGAAAGTTCTCAAACGGCCTCCAGCGTCACGCGTAATCTGAAGAGTAGGCAATTTCTTCCCTTGTGGGCGTACAAGCCTAGAGATTGGGAGGTTCGCCACTCATTTTCCTTTGATGTGATCCAAGGGTCCATCTGCCTTATCATAGATGGAAGATGTACTTTTACGTGCAGGGCACGTTTGAAATTTCTGGATTGGAGCTGAGGCCTCGCCAGAAGTTTTGTCTGCCATGTTACAGACGGGAGACGAAGTTTTACGCACAGAGTGCGTCTGAGACTTCTGGATTGGCACTAAGGCATTGCCAGAAGTTTTCTCTGCCACGTCACAGACGGAAGATAGATTTTTATGCCCAAGGCGTATCTGAGGCTTCTGGATTGGCACTGAGGCATTGCTAGAAGTCTTGTCTCCCATGTCACAGACGGGAGACAAATTTTTACGCACAAGGCGTGTAGGCTGTATTGTCACAACCTTGTTGATCAGAGAATGAGAGCTTGCAGGAAGGGTAGAGGACGTCTTGGGCATCCACACTTTACGCAGCTTCCTGTTATTCTGGACAGAGAGGGAATGAGGGCTACCCCCTGCATGAAGCATGTCTTCATAAGCAGATTGGTCGAACTGGACGACCAAAGTCTTCTTCGTCAATCCAATGGATACAACATTGTATTGAGCAATTGCTTTCTTCTCAGATAAGAAAGTGGTCCCCAACAGAGTCGCTATCTTGTATTTGAATAAACAAAAAAATGGTGAGAAGAAGAGGGTTTATACGAAACCTTTCTTTTTTTGCTTACAAACAAGAAAAAGAGTACAATTAATCCTATACGAGGATTTTAAGTACAATAAAAATGATTCTGGGGAATAATTTCTATAGGAGTCTGATCTGCGGTCGATCACTTTGTCCCTTGGACTACACGATGATGAAGAAGTGCTGTAGAAGAAGAGGAAGCTTCAAAAGTTGCAAGTGGGATTGAATTCTCGTTGCCAAAGTTGTCAATCAACACTCTCTGTCTGTACTCTTTGTCTCTGATCTCTTGATCCTTGATCGATCCCGATACCCTGTGACCAGGGGTCTCTATTTATAGAGATCAGTCACAATAACTGTCCAGTTGGCGTAGACGCCAAACTGTGAAGAAAGTTGCATCTTTTACGCGGCGGTTATAATAACTGCTACCCACGTTGGAATGACCTTCTAAATCTGCGTATGACACGTGTCCCATTATAAGGTAACGTGTATAACTGCTTCTCGAAGATCACGGCATGCAAGCCACGTAGGTAACTACCCCCCCTGCGTAAAGATGGTTGGCATAAAAGCCAAATAACTATTTTGTTGGAGTAAAAGCCAAATAGCTGTCTTGTTGGCGTTAAAGCCAAATAGCTGTCTTGTTGGCGTAAAAGTCAAACTCTGCGTAAAACTTGATGGTACATGAATAATAGATAACCAGCGTAAAATAGCCAAATATCCATCACGACTGAGGTCTTGAGTGTATTCTGGGCTAAATAGCCTTATCACATACCTTTGCAAATATAGCCTGAGCTGGCATATTTTGAGGAGATAGCATACGACGTACTCCTATATTTAAAAATAGCCTAGTTGGCGTAAAATGCAAGGATGGTGATGTGAGCGTATTAGTCACAGTTTTAGTTTTTTCAGTCAATTATCCATCGCGACTGAGGTCTTGAGCGTATTCTGGGCTAAATAGCCTTATCATATATATTTGCAAATATAGCCGAGTTAGCGTATTTCGAGGAGATAGCATACGGCGTACTCCTATAGTTGAAAATAGCCTGGTTGGCGTAAAATGCAAGGATGGTGATGTGAGCGTATTAGTCACAGTTTTAGCTCTCCCAGTCATGACAAAATCTGAAGAATAGAACCAAATCTCGTATATTAAATGCGGAGATATGTCTCCATCTCGTGCATTAAATAAAGAGACACGCCTCGAGCTCTGTGTAGGAAACAATATTTGACGTGGCATTTGATTTTGACTTATCTTGAGCGTAAAAACTCTTTTCTGTCAATATAGAATAGGCAGCGTATTCAGAAGACTCCAGTCTTGAGCGTAAAAACTTATTTATGTCAATGTAGAATAGGCAGCGTATTCAGAAGACTCCAGTCTTGAGCGTAAAAACTTATTTCTGTCATGTAGAATAGGCGGCGTATTATTTGAATGCTTAAAAATGACTTGTATCAAGAATATGTCACAAAACGATAACCTGGGTCTCTGTGCTTAAAAATGACTTGTATCACCGCCGTCCTCTCGATCATCGTGCAATACTTTTGTCAGATGTCAGGTTCACAGATTTGTCTGACAAATTCATCCGAGGAATACAAAGAGTTCCTCGTACAACTTTAAGCTGTATTAAAAACAATATTTTTGAAACTTTACGCAGGAAGGTATAGCAACCTTTTACGCAGAACATCCTTGAAGCTCTACTTTACGCGGACAGCTCTGAAGTCATACTTTACGCCAACAGCCTTGAAGTTATGTTTTACGTGTATAGCTCTGAAGCCATATTTTACGCCACACAGCTCTGAAGCTCTATTTTATGCGGATAGGTCTGATGCCATATTTTATGCCACTTCATGTATATTGGGGATTTTGACTGTATAATACGCGTACAATTCTCCAGCATATTTCATGCTTCTACAGGTTTAAGTCTGAAATTGTTAGGGTCAAATTTTGTCAAAACTAGGTCAACTAGGTGACTTTAGGCATAAAAATCATTTAAATCAAAAAAAATATTTCCAAAAAAATATATTAAAAACTGAACTTAATATAGGTTAATAACATCATATATTAATTAACAACAATGTCACCATTCCCATTGTACATAAAATTTATTCCAAAAATAATAATAATTTAATAATCTGGAATAAAAAGTAAAAATATGGATAAAAATAATTTAAACATCATATTTCTATATTAATAACAAGTTTTAATGAAGGCTTCTACCTATGGGTGCATACATGCATTCATGGGTTCAAATCTTTACATGCAAATCCTAAAATAAAATCCAACAATGAAGAACATGGCAATAGGTTGAAAACACTTATAAAATTATTTATTTATATACATACAACAATTATTCATGCATTTATACGCATTAGAGAGGATTTAAGACAGAATGAGACTTACTAAAGACAGAAGGATGAATAACTAGGGTTCTTTGATGAAGGAGATGACGTTGTGTCCACGTGAAGGGGGGGTCAGCCTTGGTGTAGGAGGTGGCGGCTATGGTGATGGAGGAAGGAGGTGTAGAGAAAAATTAGGGTTTTGGTTGAGAAAAAGAGAGAGAGAGAGTGAGGGGCGACAGAATAGAGGGGGGGGAGTCCGCAGGTTTGATGGGGCTCGGTCATGGGTAGGTTTAGGATTAGTTTAAATTATTTTCTAATTAGGTTGTTAGTTATTTAAAAGTCAACAACTAATCAATTAATTAATTTAACAAAGATTTGATTTGATTCCATAAGAATAAAATAGTGATAAATAAATAAATAAATTCTACAAAAGGGAAAAGTGGCCTAAATTGGCATGTAGGATTTATGGGTTGCTATTTGAAAAATGTTGGATTGAAAAATAATCACAAATGAATTATTTATATAAAAATATCTAAATTTTAAACACAATAAACTATGGTTGACACTCTAGTGCAATACTAATGCTAAATGGTTAAATTTTGTGTCACATAATGATCCTATGGGTAGTGTCTCCATTATAGGCTACTTCCTATGAAGGACAATATAGATTTTGGGGTCGTCCTATGTCATTAATGTTCAAACTACGGTGAAGTGTCCTAATATAACAACTGGATTTAAATTAATTTTAAAATATTCTAAATAAACATAATAAATTTAGAATACACACAAAATACCTATTTTTAGTGAGGGTATTGGCCCAATGTTTATGTTGAGTTTTTGAATATGGCTAATCGAATAAGTTTAGCATTATGGTAATCGATCAATCACTATAGTATCTTCTACTTAAACTCAGTATTGTCTAGATATATAATATTTGCTTCTGTATATTTTTTTGTTCGTCTAACATGTACGTGTAGAAAGCAATAAGCAAGATCAGCAATGAAGATATGCTATATGACGATGAGCCAAAGACGGCGTTATACCAGAAGATTTTTCCAACCGCCTATGACTTATCTGGAGCCTTGCACCCGGGGATTCCGCTGCCCAGTCAGCGGACGGGGGACGAGGGGCAGCGCCCCTCATGGGGGTTTGGGGGTAAAGCCCCTGAAAGATATTCATATTCCAAGATCTGGTTATCTTTGGACAACTGTCGTCAAGGTAAAAAATGTCTTCAAGTTAGCAGATGTTTCAGAAGTTTAGAGTTATCATTGCTCTTGGTTTTCATATGTAATCTTATATTTTATTTGAGTCTTGGACTTAAGTAAGTCGAGTCGCACTGGCAACTATAAAAAACCTAGTCCACTCAAATAGCCTAAAACCCATCCACCCAGAAATCTAGCCAAATATATATTGAACCTATCTACTACACAAGTCCACATACAAACCTGGATCTACCTAAAATAGGTAAACCAAACTCGGACCGAATTTGCCCCGAATTCGTACCGAACTCGGTTACCCTTTTAGTATGAAATCATCCAGTTGCACAATCCCAGATTTCTTGGCCCAACGTTCAAAAATTCAAATATTCCCTACCAAATTTTGTTTGCCAATAACCTATAAATAGAGTTATATTTTTACATTCTTACTCACTCAACCATTCTCAATCTTTCTATCCTATAGTAAGTAAACCCTCAGAGCCTAAACTTTCTTATCTCTAAGATCAACTTCCAGCCTTCTAGTACCAAGTGCTGTCTCGGTCTAGAAGTCTACAGAGTTGTAAAGAGCTTGGTTCATCAAGCCCCTGTTCTGTGTGAAGTTGTGAGCCTTCGGATCAAAACTTGTGGTGTATGAAGTTGCGAAACTTCGGATCAAATCTCGTGGTGTAAAGAAGTGGCAAGCCTTCAGATCAAAGCTTGTGATTTACTATTGGTGATTATAGTGGATAAAATTCTGAGCTTGAGTTCTCAGGACTGGACTAGTCCTCTAAGAGGGAAACCAGTACACATCGTGATATTTGCGTTTGCTTTCTCTCTCTACTTTACTACTTTACTTCACTGTCTTTATATACATTGTTAGTTATCAACTGCCTTTATTCTGATAATTTTAAATTAGGTAGATTATTCTGCTATACTCTATTTACCCCCTCTAGAGTTGCCTTACGATCCTTCAATTGGTAGCAAAACATGTGCTCTTTATGTAGGAACTATTGCTCATACCAATTTCTCCTATAGTTGGTACCAGAGCATGTAGTCTCTTATTAGGTTTCTGATCCCAATTGCTCCATCAATTGGTATCAGAGCTAGTTCTCTTGATATAGGCTTAACATCCTAAGAGACTTATGGAAACCATTAGATTTATCCACACCAACAATGGTGAAGGCCAGTTCACAAATAGGCCACCTTTATTTGATGGAACCAACTACACTTACTGAAAAATATATATGGATTTTTATCTTAAATCACTAGACTTTGACCATTGGTCAATAGTTGAGGATGGCTACAAAATGCCTGCTAAGATTATTGTAGATGGTAGTCCCATAGATAAGCCTAAAGATAAGTATACTGATGTATAAAATAAATAATCCAATCTTGATGTTAGAGCTGTTAATGCTTTATTTTGTGCCTTAGATAGTACAAAGTTTAATAGAGTATCTACATATACCACTTCGCATAAGATCTGGAAACTTATCGAGGTGACTCGTAAAGGAACTACTCAAGTGAAGGAGTCTAAGATAAGCAGACTAACACAAGAATACGAGACATTCAAGATAAAATCAAATGAGACCATCACTGAGATGTTCACAAGATTTATTAACATCGTCAATCCTCTATCCTCTCTCGGCAAGGATTATAGCAACCATGAAAGGATACGCAAGGTGCTTAGAGGGCTTCCGAAGATCTGGAACCCAAAAACAACGGCTATCGTTGAAGGAAATGACCTTACTACAATGATACTGGAAAAACTCATGGGAAAGCTGATAACACATGAGCTAGACCTCAAAGACCTCGAAGAAGAGTCGAAGAGTCAACTCCCAAAGAGAAGGCCATCGCACTCAAGACACATCATAAAAGATCCTCCGACGATGCTTCTGAAGACGAAAAAATTGACGATGATTTAGATAATTAGGATCTGGCCCAAATTTGTAGGAACTTTGTCAAATAATTCTTGAAGTTTATGAAATTAAACCAAAAGAAGAAAGATCTTGAAAACAAAACCAATTTGCTACAACTACAGAAGGCTAGGCCACATGATGAAAGATTGCTTGAATCGGTATGAATGATCAAACAAAGAAGAATCTTCGTCACACAAATATTCAAATACAAGCATCTTGTGTGAAAGTGAAGCTAACGATTCAAAAGAAGAAAGCCCTCGACATGCTACAAAAGTATGCTTAATGGCATTAACTAACGAGGTAAAAGATAATCTTTATTTGAAGAGGTTTCTTTTAATAAATTATCTGATGCTTTCAATAATTTATTTGAAGATCACAAGAAGCTTATGGATAAGTATAAGCAAGCCAAAAAAGATATTAAATCTTATCAGCTTGAGAATGAAAAGCTTACTTGTCTACTAAATGAAGCTAGGGACTATTCCTCTTCTGATAATTATGTTTATATCTCGAAACTTAAGCTTAGCTTACAAGAAGCACTTGACTGCTTTGATGAAAGTAATCAAGAAAATGCTAAACTTAAGGAGGACTTAAAATATGAGAAAAAGAAGTACTCTAATGCCTCACTTAGAATTGATGCTCTTACTGCTAAATATGGTAATTTATATGCCACCTTTAAAAGTTAGAGATTTAATTGGGAAAGCAGGTTGTACAACCTACTACTCAGTCTAACACGAGACACATGGCTAAACAAAAGAGCACTCACAATAAGATACCAGCAAGCAAACCAAATGCTCCACACTATCATGCATGTAGAACACAACATACTTCGTATAATCATGCATTTTATTACAAATATCTACGCAAGACACGTCACACTACTTCACATACTCATCCTTCTATACCCAACACAAATGCCTATGCTACAAGTCATTTTTATGGTTTAAAAGGACACATTTTACATCAATGCAAGACTAAAAAATTGGTTGATATGAATATGTATAAGTGGGTTCCCAAAGCTAACAAATATCAATCCAAATTTTGGATACCAAAGTCTCTGTCTAATGATGTAGGTGGAACACTTTATGTCAAGATTTAGCACCGAGGAGAACGTTGGTGATTCCAAAACTATAAGGGTCATCTACGAAGCAATTGTACCAACATAAGTATGGCTACTTGAGCCACCTTGGTAACATATTAAATATTTCTTCCTAAATGGCTATTATTATAGAATCTAAAATATTTTTAATTAATGTTTTACTACAATCTCATATTGATAACCTTTAGTTGTTATGTAGTTTTAAATCAATATGAGATATATGAAACTAGCATAATTAGTTTAGTTTTCTTTTGATTCATGGCTAGTTACTGATTAGTTCATACTATATAGTTATTACTTTCTATTAGTATGACATAGTTGTCTATGCATGCTTTATATCTTTTAGTAAACTTTATTCGTCAATAATTAGAATTATAGATTTCAATGTTGTATAATGTTATAATTAGCATATATACCTATTAAATCTAAGTTCTTTAAAGTTAAGATTACTTTTGGTTATAAGCCAAAAGGGCCCTTCTGTCAAAAAGACATAAATAGCCTAAGTGACACGATACTTAAGTGTCTTCAGACCACCGCTAGCTGGGATCCGACCCCTATAGCTAACCCAAGATGATCAACACTTTATTGAATAATAATTTTTAAGGTTTATTTGTAATTGTTTCCAGAATAGAGCAGTGAATCTAAGCCCTACTCCTTGAATTTAAAGTTGACAACTTTTAGTATAAACTGTGACACTATGACTTTTAGTAAGCACTACTAGATTTTCTAATTGTTTCAAAAATATGCCACTTAGTTTTAATTTGAGTTTAGACTTTGACTAGTTACAATGATATTAAAGAGAATTTGTTTTATTATCTCTTGCATATGACTAAATGTGCATATTCATTTATGCTTCTCTTGTATTATTTTTACCCAATGATTCTATATTAATGTACTGCATCTAGTTTTCTATAATTGGTATATAGTTTCCAATTGGTAGGTTTATGGTTATGATATGCATGTCATTATTCTACATATGGTGATATTCTAGCTACTTACTCCTAATTTACCACATGATCATATTATATGCTTTATGTTACTCACCTTGTCTTTATGATATATACTTCATTTGCGGGGGTGCCATAAACAATATATTTTGACAAAAGAGGAGAAATATATCAAATATATGCATATTCGCCAATGTTGTACTACAGGGGAGCTTATGCAAATATAGAAGCTTTGGTAAAGATTTGTATCAATATCCCTATTAAGGGAGAGCTTCTTTTTTATCATGTTAATGGGGGAGAAGTAAGTTTAAGAAGTAAGTATATGTTTAAGTAGTATACGTATAGTGATTTGTGCTTATTAATTTTGATATATTCATCAATTATATATGTCTTAAACTTAACTAATTTGCCATAATAAAAAAAAGAAAGATTGTTGGCCCAATGTTTATGTTGAGTGTTTGAATATGGGTAATCGATTAAGTTTAGCATTATGTTAATCGATCAATCACTATAGTATCTTCTACTTAAACTCAATATTGTCCAGATATATGTAATATTTGCTTCTGTATATTTTCTTGTTCGTCTAACATTTACTTGCAGAAAGCAATAAGCAAGATCAGCAATTGACATATGTCATATGACGATGAGCCAAAGACGGCGTTATACTAGAAGATTTTGTCCAACCGCCTACGACTTATCTGGAGCTTCGCACCCGGGGGCTCCGCTGCCCGGTCAGCGGACGGGGGACGAGGGGGCTATGCCCCTCATAGGGGTTCGAGGGAGAGGCCCCTGAAAGATATTCAGATTCCAAGATCTGGTTATCTTTGGACAACTGTCGTCAAGAAAAAAAAGCGCCTTCAAGTCAGCAGATATTTCAGAAGTTTGGCATCATCAGTGCTCTTGTTTTTCATATGTAATCTTATATTTTATTTGAGTCTAGGACTTTTGTAAGTAGAGTCGCACAGGCAACTAGAAAGTAACTCAATCCACTCAAATACCCAAAAACCCATCCACCCAAAAATTTGGCCAAATATATCTTGAACCTATCTACCAAACTAGTCCACATACAAACTCGGATCTACCTAAAATAGGTAAACCAAACTCGGACCAAATTTGCCCCAAATTTATACCGAACTCGGTTATCCTTTTGGTATAAAATCATCCAATTGTACAATCCCTGATTTCTTGGCCTAACAATCAAAAATTCAAATATTCCCTACTGAATTTTGTTTGCCAATAACCTATAAATAGAGTTAGATTTTCACATTCTTACTCACTCAACCATTCTCAAACTTTCTATCCTATAGTGAGTAAACCCTCAGAGCTAAACTTTCTTATCTCCAAGATCAACTCCCAGCCTTCTAGTGCCAAGTATGATTTCGGTCTAGAAGTCTACAGAGTTATAAAGAGCTTGGTTCATCAAGCCCTTCTGTGTGAAGTTGCGAGCCTTCGGATCAAAACTCGTGGTGTGTGAAGTTGCGAGACTTCGGATAAAATCTCGTGGTGTAAAGAAGTGGCAAGCCTTTGGATTAAAGCTTATGATTCACTATTTGTGATTATAGTAGATAAAACTCTGAGCTTGAGTTCTCGGGACTGAACTAGTCCTCTCAGAGGGAAACCAGTATACATCACGTTATTTGCGTTTCTCTCTCTACTTTACTAATTTAATTTACTCTCTTTATATATATTATTATTTAGCAACTGCCTTTATTCTGTTAATTTTAAATTTGTTAGATTATTCCACTGCACTCTATTCACCCCCCTCTAGAGTTGCCTTACGGTCCTTCAGAGGGGTATTACAACATATCCACCTTAGAAAATTTTGTCCTCGAAATTAAGAATATGTCACGATCTAGAAAAATAATAATCCAGTATATAAAGTCCATATATGAAGACTCGTATAAGTAAGAAAAATGCTCTAAGATCGAATCCTCTCGCTTCCATGTCAATTCGCCCAGTGATTGATGCTTCCAACCAACACAGACTAGTTGAATAGTCTTTCCCTTTAGCACCTTCTCTCTACGGTCGAGGATCTCAGCCAGCTGCTCATCATAAGACAAACTCGGTCCTACAGTGATCTCTGAATGATCCAATACATGGCTAGGATCCGCCATATACCTTCTCAATTGTGAGATATTGAACACATCCTGGACACCCTCCAAGGTCTGCAGTAATGCTAGTCTGTAAGTAACCTCACCAACTTGTTCCAATACGTTAAATGGTTCGATATACCTCAGACTAAGCTTTTCTCTACCTCTAAATTTGATGGTTCCTCTAGTTGGGAGATCCTTAAGAACACATGATCTCCCGACTTGAACTCTAGGGATCGACGGTGAGTATCTGCCCACTGCTTTTGTCTATCTTGTGCTGCTCGAAGGTAACCTTGAATCTTCTTGACCTTCTCTACTGTGCGTGTCACCAACTCTGGTTCAAGTATCTATCTCTCTCCCACATCACTGCAATATACTGGCGATCGAAACTTTCTTTCGTATAATGCTTCAAAAGGAGCCATATGAATGCTTGCTTGGTAGCTATTATTGTAAGAGAACTCTACCAAATGAAAGTGATCCTCCCAAGACCCTCCAAAGTCAAGCATGCACACTCTGAACATGTCCTCCAATGTCTAAATAGTGCGCTCTGATTGTTCGCCTGTCTACGGGTGATAAGAAGTGCTAAACTTTAATCTAGTTCCTAGGCTCTCCTTTATACTCTTACAAAAGTATGATGTGAACCTCGAATCTCTGTCGAAAACTATGCTGACTGGTACTCCATGTAGGCATACAATCTCCTTTATGTACATCTCTGCCAGAACTTTTGTAGATTGCCCAACTATAAAGGGTAAGAAGTGTGCTGCCTTAGTCAATATATCCATAACTACCCAAACTGTATCTCAGCCAGCTGGACTCCTCAGGAAACCCATAACAAAATCCATGGTGATGTTCTCCCATTTCCAATCCAGGATTGGAAGTGGTTGGAGTAGTCCTGCTGATCTCTGATATTTTGCCTTAACTTGCTAATACACTAAGCACTTTGCCATAAATCGTGCTATCTCTCGCTTTATCCCGTGCCACCAGTAATGCTGTCTCAAGTCTCTGTACATCTTTATACCTCTCGGATGAATAGAGTATGTTGAACAGTGAGCCTCCGACATTAGCTCCTGCCTAAGCACTCCATTAGGAACATAGAGTCCATCCCCATACCTCAAAGTCCCATCTTCATGTATCCTCAGCCCAGTCTGTAACCCAGCCTCGGTCCTTTGTCTAAGCCTCTGAAATCTCGCATCAGTCGGCATAGCTGCCTTGATACGCTCCACCAATAATGATTGTACTTGAAGGTTCATCAACTTTGTGACTTCTCCCGAAATAACCACCACTATGTCGAGCTACTCCAAATCATATAATAATTCCTTTTGTGTTATCAAGGAGTACGCCATCGGTCTCCTACTCAACGCATCCGCTACTGTATTAGCCTTGCCTAGATGATACTGCAGTTCAATGTCAAAATCTGCCATCAACTTGAGCTATCTTCTTTGTCTTTGATTCAGATCCTTCTAAGTATAGACATACTGTAAACTGTTATGATCTGTATAGATCTCCACAGTCTCTCCGTATAACTAGTGCCTCTAAAGCTTCAGAGCAAAGATTACTACTGCAAGCTCTAAGTCATGAGTGGATTAGTTCTTCTCAGGGATCCTCAACTGCCGAAAACCAGATGCTACCACCTTCCCGTGTTGCATCAAGACATAACCTAATCCCTTTCCGGAAGCATCACTATAAATAAAAAATCCTCCCGGTCCAGTAGGTATGGTCAAGATCGGTGTTGTAGTCAGACGCTTCTTCAACTCATCAAACGCCATCTGACACTCCTATGTCCAAATAAACTTCTGGTCCTTGCGGGTCAACCTTGTCATTAGCCCTATAATCCTCGAATAGTTTTTCACAAACCTCCGGTAATATCTAGCAAGTCCTAGAAAACTTTTCACCTCTGAGACGTCGGTTGGGGTTGACCACGTCTCTACTGCTGATATCTTAGCTGGATCCACTGAAATATCTTCTTCTAAGATAACATGCTCGAAAAAAGAGACATGATCTAGGAGAAACTCGTACTTTCTCATCTTAGCATATAACTTTTGATATCTCAATATTTCTAACACCTTCCTCAGATGTTCCTCTTGCTCCTCGTGGCTCTTCGAGTACACCATAGCGAGTCCTAAAAAGCCGTAGTGACCATAAAACGTTCCAAGTAATAATGGAATACTCGATTTATTAAGTTCATAAACACAGCTGGCGCATTTGTCAATCCAAAGGGCATTACTAAGAACTCGTAGTGACCATAGCAAGTCCTAAAAAGCCGTCTTCTGAATATTCTCGTGCCTCACTTTCACTTAATGGTATCCTGATCTCAGATCAATCTTAGAAAATACTTGTGCTCCTGTTAGTTGGTCAAACAAGTCATCAATCCATGGCAGAGGGTACTTATACTTAATGGTCACTACATTAAGGGCTTTGTAATCGATGCACATGCAGGCTATTCCATCTTTCTTTGGCACGAACAAAACTGGGGCTCCCCAAGGTGATGCACTTGGCCTAATGAATCCATTATCCTGTAACTCTTGCAACTGCACCTTTAGTTCATCTTGCTCCTTCTTTTATAGCCGATATACATTATAAGATATCGACGCTGCTCCCGGTACTAACTCAATAGTGAACTCGACTTCTCTGTTCTGTGGCAGCCTTGGCAACTCGTCTGGAAAGACATCTGTAAACTACTCAATAATCGATGGTAGCATAACTTACATCCCCATGCAAGCTCCACCTAATTGGCCTACTCCCTTCTCTATAGTTTCTCTTATGAACTCAAACTCTGGCTGACCTGGCGACTTAAAGATAGCACAACCTTTGTTGCAATCTAATACTTTATTATATTGGCTACGCTAATCTATCCCCAATACTACGTCAAAATTTGGCAATAGAAATACCAAAAGTCGAGCTCTCATCTCCCGACCATAAAAAAAATTGAACAAGTCCTACAGGAACTTGTTATAGGCACTATTCCTCCCCCGGTAAGAATCTTTCGACTCTTAGGCAAGGGTGAAGTAGTTATTTTATGCATTGCTACAAATCTAGATAATATGAATGAAAGAGTGGCCCCATAATAAAATAAAATAGTGGCAGGTACTAATCCGACTAGAATAATACCTGTAATAGCCTCTCCTTCAGTCTCTTCTCCTCCCTGAGCCAGTAAAAACACATGTCCTTGCCTCTGAGTTCATGCCTGTTGTCTGGCTCTCTTGAACTGTACTGCTTATGATGCCAAGGGTAGTTCCTCTCTACTGGCCTCCTGGTGCTGGTAAACAAGGTAATCCCTATCCTTAATTGGTTGCTCCCAGTGTCGGTACTGCTGGCTTCTGCCCTCTCAATGGAACTATAACTCTACAACATGGACAATCCTGAGCCCGATGCTGTCCCGCTTCGCAGATCAAGCAAGTCCCAAGTTTTTTCCTGCACTCCTTTTATAGGTGCCCCTTCTTGCCGGAGAAATGGCAAGTCAGAGACTCTCTAAGCTAGTAGGGTCCCGTCCTCTGTTGCTACTATTGTCCCATTGGTCGTTTGATAGGCCCTCCTTTCTACATCTTTGCCGGTCCTTGCTGAATCCTCTGTTAATTTCCTTTTTCCCTGCTGATGGCCTCTTGAATCCTGGCCTCTGTCAATAATTCAGCGTAAGAGATCCGGGACTGTGAGCTGGTATAGTGTTGAAGCTCCTTAGTCATCCCGTGATGAAATCTCTTAGCTTTTTCTAAGTTATTGGGTGTCAGAACGGTGCCATATCTACTGAGGCAGCTAAACTCCAAGTCATACTCATCGATCGTCTTATTCCCCTGCTCCAGATAAAGAAACTGGTTGTATAATGCATCCTTCACAGTGGCCAAAAAGTATTTCTTCTCAAAGTACTCCAAGAATTGCCCCTAAGTCTGGTGTGTACCCAATTAGTGCTACATTAATTTCCACCAGTAATGAGCGTTCCCTTCTAACCGAGTCCTCACACCTGTCATCCATAAGTTCGTAGGCTGCTGCGACGTCTCTAAAAGCTTCCTGGTGCTAGTTATCCAATTTGTGGTCTCCTCTGGACTTTTATTGCCTTTATCTGGCTTGGGGTTCATTTGCACATAATCATTAACTGAACCAACACGTGCTTGTGGCACTAGAGCTAGTGCCTAGGCTGGTGTGAGTGCTGGTGCAGCCATCCCCATAAGTGTTGCCAGGAATCACTGCCTCATCTCGTCGGCTTCCTGTCTCTGCTCTGCCGCTTGCTTCCTTTGCTCGGCAGCCAGTGCGGCCGCCTGCTATCTCTGTTCCTGTATCATCATCTAGAAGAATTGAAACATCTATGTTTGACGTCTTGTAGTGCTGCTAGATCTGGGGGAGCTCCATTAGGCACTATAGGAGGAGCTGGTGGAACCAAATTTTCAGTCTGTATATCCGATCCTGGAAGTCGAGGAGTCGTCGATGCCTCTCCTGGTGATTGGCCATTGACCCCTGGAGACGTGTTCCCCCGATAGCGGCACGTTTGTTACGTAGATTCATCTCTCTGCAAGGGATGGACGAAAGATTAGGAAGAGTACATGAATCAAGCACGATGCAAGCAATTATTCAAATATGATGGATTGGAAGAAAGGTGAGTTATAGTCAAAGATGGATGAGACCTAAAACTCTAATCCTGAGTGTAGGCCCATTCGGTACAGTTACGTAACTAAAACGGCTAACTCAACCTTCATGGTCCACCACTTTAAATATTTCATGCCACAGTCCCAAAATACGTAGGACCAGGTATATATACACATGTTAGCTATGCGAACAAGTATAGAAACCAAATTTAATAGACCTAACCAGTCGTAGTACGCTGTAAAATATATCTAATTCACAGTATCTCAAGCAGGTAAAATCTAGTCTCATCGACAAAATATCACAGAATAGAAAACTGAATGAATAGAATAAGTCACAGAATTCACTACAAAAGAATATCTTGTGGAGAATAATCCACAAAAATGAGTACAAAAGAATACTGAAAGAATACAACTAAGCAATAAAAAAATAGTCACAAAATACTAAGCAACTATCATCCATGAATAAATGTTCAAAGAACCTCATGTAGCTCCATCTCGAAGTCCTCGTCAGAAAAATCTTCAACTTCGTAATCCGTCGAGTATAAGTGCTCGTCGGGATCTAGAAAATATGCTAGGTCCTCAAAGGGACATAACAAATATACAAAAAATTGACATACATGAAAGTAAAGTAGTAAACAATAAATAGGGCAGCTATAACACCTCTCGAGATATCTCCAATGGCACATGAGGGGGGAGAAATAGAAGAACAGTCGTTCCACCAGTTGTTTCATAGAACTCGGGGGTTACACAGTTGTACTATTTTTACAATAAAGTAAGAAACAGAAATCTCATACGCTCACTAGCAGATTCTTCCCTCCCAATAATCTATTCGAACCGTATACGCGGTGCAGACAGAATGCAACAACATTAATAAAAATCTTAAACTCAAACTAACACCAACTACAAAAACAAGACGCAAACTCAGGTACTGATGGCCAGTCAACACGCTAGTTCATGCACTCACTCACTCAGTGAACATGTTTAAAACATTGTCAGGTCAGAAGATACCAAGTATCTTCACAACATTAAGGTACATCTGCTACTTTAAGATGCATGCACATAGCTAACACAATAAAAATAGCTAGGCATATGTAAAGTGCACAATACAAACAAGCAATTTGTATTTGCCTTCTAAGCCAAGATGCGAGCACAACAAATCTGATCCGGAGCTCTCCAAATGTCTCAAACACCTACCACTTAGTTATTACACGAATTAGACTCTTACTATCAAGTTAAAATTAGGTTATTAACTAGTTCTAAATTCTACGTTGATTGCACAAGCAAGTAACTAGTCCTCAAAATATTACTAGTCGTTAAACATTACCAAAAATTATATTTAAAGACATCGATTATCAAAAATATTAATTCTTGAATTTTTATTAAAAATAAGGTTAGGGTCATCTACTATAATTTTTATGAGTCAAAAATCAAGTAAAAATCAAAACTAGGTCATAACAGGTTACCGATAAGCCAATAAATCTATTTTTTAATAAATAGGTAATTATGGAATAAATACTTAAAATTTAGAATTAAAATAAAATCATATATTAATTATCTATAAAGTTTTAGACGGTTTCGATGCAGGGTTTTAGAGGAAACTTAAAACTATGTCACCCTTCCCATTGTACATGCAATTTATTCCAAAAATAATAATAATTTAATAATCTGGAATAAACAGTAAAAATATGGATAAAAATAATTTAAATATCATATTTCTATATTAATAACAAGGTTTAATCAAGGTTTCTACCTATGGTTGCATACATGCATGCATAGGTTCAAATCTTTATATGCAAACCCTAAAATAAAACTATATAATAAAGATCATGGCAATAGGTTAAAAACACATATAAAATTATTTATTTATATATATAAAATAATTATTCATGCATTCATACTCATTAAAGAGGATTTGAGGCAGAAGAAGACTTACTAGAGAGAGAAGGATGAAGAATTAGGATTATTAGATAAAGAAGAAGGCGTTGTGTCCACGTGAAGGGGGGGTCGGCTGTGGTGTTGAAGGTGGCAGCTATGGTGATGGAGGAAGGAGGTAAAGAGAAAAATTAGAGTTTTAGATGAGAAAAATGAATATATATATGGGTAGAGAGAGAGAGAGAGAGAGAGAGAAGAGGGTCGACGAAATAGAAAAGGGGTCTGCGGGTTTGAAGGGGGGCGGTCATGGGTAGGTTTAGGATTAGGTTAATTTTTTTCCTAATTAGGTTGTTAGTTATTTAAAAGTCAACAACTAATCAATTAATTAATTTAAAAAAGATTTAATTTTATTTTATGGGATTAAAATAGTAATAAATAAATAAATAAATCCTACAAAAAAAGTGGCCTAAATTGGCATGGAGGAATTATGGGTTGCTATTTGAAAAATGTTGGATTGGAAAATAATCAAAAAAAATTATTTATATAAAAATATCTAAATTTTAAACACAATAAACTACGATTGTCACACTAGTGCCATACTAATGCTAAATGGTTAAATTTTGTGTCACATGAAGATCCTACGGGTAGTGTCTCCAGTGTAGGCTACTTCGTATGAAGGACGATATAGATTTTGGTGTCGTCCTATTTCATTAATATTTAAACTACAGTAAAGTGTCCTAATGCAACAACTGGATTTAAATTGATTTTAAAATAGTCTAAATAAACACAATAAATATAGAATACACACAAAATACCTTTTTTTGGGTGAGGGATTTTACAGTCTAATATAATATGAACATTAGCACATGAAAGTATAACAAGTTAAAAATGCAAACAAAAAAACTTAATTTCAAAATACAAGTCAAAGTTTAGTCCTGGCCACTGTCACTACCATAATTCTAGAATAGGGATATTTTTATTATTTTATATTATTATAAATATATTGTATATTTTATTTATATATAATGTGCATGTTATACATATTGTGACTAATATTATTATTGGTTAGTTGATTAGTCTATTCTAATTAGAATTATAACTGTTGGACCTAACTAGACTTGACTAGACCCATTGATTCTATTAAATAGAATGGTCATGGTTAGACTACTTAATTAGTTATTTCATTAGCCAATGAAATAGAATATTCTTTACATTAGGAATTGAACCCTTCCCCGTAATTAAACATATTATTATGACAAACCTTGAGGGTATTCAAGTCATATCAGCCCTTCCTTAACCTAACCCTAAACCTAGGCTAAAGGGGCCGGCCCTATAAAAGAGGGGGAAATGACTCTCTACCCTCTCATTTATTAGTTCATACCTTCCCAAGTAGATTTTCCCCCCAAATTTGTGCGTAAACCCTAGCACACCCACTCTTAAAACAATCCCATTCCCTCTTATTTCTATTCCAATGAGGCTAAGAAGATTGGTGTTGCTTGAAAGAGCTTTGGAGGTTATTGGCTTGAGAATTGTGTCCAACTTCTCCTTGTGTCCTCTTAGACAATTTTTTTTTTATCAATTTTATGGTTAATATGATGAATTATACCTATATGAACTCTCTCATGGCTAAGGACTACCCAAAGGAAGAAGAACTAGGTTATTTGGAGGCCTATTATGAAAGTTCAGTTTGGTTCTATGTCTATTGTGTCTATTGGTACTAGAATAGGATAGGGAGTATGTTCATGTGTCAACATTTGGATACGGAGAGTCCGTATCATGATACACCATGATACTGAGTAAAATTTAGGTATTTTTAGGTATTTAGTATCCTAATGTGTCATTCTCTATTCTTATATTATTATTAGTTATTTGATATATTATATATTATAATTTATGTTATATAATGTACTTCATGAGAATTGGGGGTTATATCGTGGTGGTGTGTGAGTTTGGAGTGGGTATCATTAGAGTATCCTATAGTTGAGTGTATCATAGTATGATGCACTCAAGGTGTTTGCTATTGTGTATTGTTTGAGTGTGTGTCTATGTAGAGGGTTGCATGCTTGTGTGACTGATACTCTGTGAGTGAGAATAGTTTGTACTCCAAGGTGCAGGCTAGGGGAAATTAGGATAAGGGATCGGGTTGTGTGTAGCATTGAGTTAGGGTGTTATGGATTGTGTGCATTGAATGTCTGGTGCAGTGAGGACTGATACCTGCATTACAGGCAAGTATTAGAATCAGGTTTATGGCAAATTAAGGAGAAGGGGATCTCAATGTAGTGGAGGTTGGCAACAACATCACCTGCAAATGGAATACAACAGCAACAATGAAGGTGGTTTCATGTATCAATTAGGGAATTGGTGTTTGGTCTGTAGAGCATATTAGTGTGTGTGTGTGTGTGTGTGTTATACATATGAGTATAAGGAGTGTATTATCTGTGTTCATCTGTGAATGGTTGTGTGTGTATGAGTGATTATGTGAGTATGTTTCGGGTAGGATAGAACTTAGTAGCACACAACGAATAGGAGAGAGTAGTAGCAGTGTTAGCATGATGGAATAAGTTTGCAGCAACTGGAACTGATCTGCAAGTTGTAGCTTAAATGAAAGAAGGGGATCAGGTTCAACTTTGTTTTGTCACATTGGGATCCCTTGCTGTCTATATTAGAGTATCAGTAAGTGTTTCAAATGGGGGAAATGTGTGAGAAATATAGAGAGAGTATCATAGATTAAGAAATATTGTGCACTATGTCAGGATTAAAGATCTTGTGTGAATGTATATCACAGGTGCCCTAGAACTGGTCAAACAAGTATGGGTTGTGGTATGTTGATATGTGTGTTGGAGTAGGTAAAGGTATAGGTTAGGTATTTGAACTAAATTATGGGTTAGTATTAGTCATAAGAGTGTAATATCATAAAATCGTAAATGAGTGTGTATAGATGTTCAATCATGAGTAAAATCTATACTAGTATTTATGTTCTTGGAAATTTGAATAGTGGAAGGAGGGTGTGTATAGGTATGAATGTGTGTAGTTTTAGAATGTGAACCATTATAGACATAGGAGGGTGTCCAGGATATAAGGTAGAAATGGTACATGTAGGGTATATGTGTATCAATTTGATGAGAAACAGACTTCAAGTTGTGTAGTATGTAACATCCCACAACTGTATGGTGTATTACGCTGAGTCGGATTGAATGAGGCAATAGCTGGTTACATTTTAATTTGTTGGATTTAGGAACAAGTATTGACTTGAGTTGGTTTTACGTGCAGATTGCTAGCGGAGTTCGATGGGAATCAGGTATTCGTTCAGAGCAGTACTGAGATAGCTGGATTAGAGCGATAATGCCGTCTTCCTTAGTCCGATTGGCCGGATGATTTGGAGAAGCACGACCTGCTCGCACGGTCATACCAATTGAGTAGATCGTACTTTGCATCGGACCACGGGTTCAAGGGATCGGCCGTATCGGCAGGACATGATGCTTAACGGAATCAAACTTGGTGAGTGGTCTCTGTCACTTCTCTTCTACTCCTTCATGTCTAATAATATAGAAAATACTTAAAGGCTTGAACACTTAGACTGGGACTTAGAAATCACTACACTGAGGCGTGCATAGAGTGTACGTCGTTTGCTTGGATAGGTTTGTGGCTTAAATTGGTTTTCGTATGGGGTAGTTGGAGCTAGAGTTGGATTACATTTGGGGCAGTTAGAAAAATGATTAGAATTATGCTTGGACAGTTGGAATGATATATCTTAGTTGGAATATCGAAAATTTGGGCGAACGAGCATGCATCTCTGCACGAGTATCATTTGGTCGCTTTGTCAAGCAAAGCGTGCAATTGTGGTTCGAAACCGAACAATTGCATCGGCGAGGGCATTGTGCCATGGGATTGTTTTGAGCGTGGGGTGTTGCACCAATTGGAAATACTGTGTCGAGAAGCGACATTGTGCCTATGGGAATAACTTAAGATTTGTGCCTTGGGCTATATGTTGGAAGAATGGTTATGGATATTTGGTTATGGATATTTGGTTGAATTTTGGTTGAACGAGTCTAGGATCGTTTGGTGGGGCGAGAATGCTCAATCCTTTCGTCATACCTACTTGGTGTCTGCATGTCACGGACAACCTGTGTTATACGGGGTTTGGTCTCCTCGAACGGGAAGGCTCTAGGGCACCGGGACCGTTCGACCATGGGGGAGACAACTTGGTAACGTGCCTCGGGTGCGATGCCGACGGTTTAATGTGATTCAGGCGGGCTCGCTACTTAGCGTTGTTTCGAGTAAAACTGTACTTGATCAGTCCGATCAACGTCCTTTATGGCTTGGCCAGTGACTTCATATAGATAAGAGTTTGTTTGCTTTGCCTTGGTTTGGTTTGTTCTTTTCGTGTAGGCGGCGGCCACCTTGCCTCGACAAGAGTGTGCATATCGAGATTGGATTACAAGGTTTGGTTTAAGGACGGATATTGAGGCTTGGAAATGGTTCGATAGGTTCTCGTGTTGCTTGGGTTTGAGTAGGACGGTTTGTATGCTAGTTTCCTTCGAGTTGGATATATATTGCTTGTCGATTGGCTTGAGTTGAATGCTTGCATGCTTAACTTGATTTACAGCTTTCCTTAACATGTCATACCCTATGCCATGAAATGAATCTAGGATTCAACTAGAAAGATCACCATATAACTGTTTGTATTCACTATTTTACTTAGTGTCGGCTTTGACGAGTGGGTTATCCCGCTCACTAGTATGTCTGTGTACTGACCCACGTTTGTGGACATTATTTCAGGTATGCAGGTGTAGTGGCGCTGCTTGGATATATGGGACATAATGTATGAATGGTAAGTACCTTTGTGGGCTAGAAAAAAGAGCAAGAGTATTACATTACCTTTGTGGCATCGCCTTTGTGGCATTTCATTTGGACCCTATCGAGAGCTTCACTGCGTATACTCTGATGTGTGCTTGGTACACAATACTTGACTTTCGCTGCAACTTGGTCGTTTCGATGATAACTTTGGTGTTTGACAACATCGCCTTGTATGAGCGCAACTCCAGGCTCGTACGATATCACGTCCCAATGAGAACGATTATCCTACGGGAGTGCTACAATGTGGTGATTCACGTTCAATGGGGACTATTGAGCTTACGGGAGATTGGAGCGTGACATATTGGTATCAGAGTGCCTAGTTCATTTTCTCGGACTTGGTCCTTCGTTTCATCACAAAATCTAAATAGCTTTCGCGTGTCGTTTAGCTCTTGGCTCTACTCAGTGCCGCATTGGATGTTTCATGCAATAAGTCTATATATTGCTGGTTATGGCTACATGTTGTGCTTTGTTGCATTGCTTTTGTTTGTTTTTGTTAGATCGCTTAGCATCGTTAGGCATTGTTGCATTCGTGCAGTAAGTTGGGTGGCGTTGTTGTATTTGTGCAGCAAGTTGAGAGGTGTGTCGTTGCTTTGGTTCGTTTGGCTTGTCATTTGGGGAGTTTCTGGTTGCATTAGTGGATCAGTATATTGGCAGACGAGATTGGTTATGCGGCATATTGTGAGTAGAAGCATTAGATTAAGAATGGATCATTGCACGAATTGCTCGTGTAGCGAAAGTGTTAGATGGAAGTTTGAATTTTTTGGCTGAGTATATCACATAGAGCATTGGCTGAGCAGACTTGAGTTTGGCTTGGGAATATCAGGATAGCATTGCACGAGGTGCTCGTACAATAAATATAAGGAATAGTTGGGTATTGAGTTGGATTACTTGGAAGAGAGCTCGATGCACGGGATTGCTCGTGTTGCGAAAGTATCAGACGGTTTGAGAATAGCTGGAAGCATTAAGAATGAAATATAGCATAAGTTGCATAGCGAGATTGATGGAAAGAGTTGGATGGTTCAGGCATTTGCTCAGTTTCGTGTCAGACTTATGATGGGAATGGCAGGATCACACATAAGGGATGGTTCGAACAGATTTTGGATTAGTACAAAGGAATCGTAATACGAGTAACAACTTGATTCAGAGTGGTATATGGGATACCACATAGTGAGCAAGGCATTAAAATATTTTGGATAGACATTAATTGGAATTGCCTCAATGGACTCGGATAACGAGAATATAAGTTGGTTGGTGCACATCGGCTAAGTTGGAAAGAATAAAAAATGGAGCAAGCGAATATTGAGTTGAGCATATCGAGAACAGACTTGTGAAAATGGAAGTATCATTGAACTAGAGAGATGGGCAGGATCAGAACAAGCAATGGGAATGAGTGTTTGGAATTTAAGGGATTGAGGCAGACAAAGCATTGGAAACAGTTGAGATAATTAGATGGAATGCTGAATATCGGATTTCGCTTGCACTATTTGGAAGTTCGGTGGAGAATTCATGAATGCAAAGAGATAGTTGAGCATGAGGAACAAACAGTTGGGTTACGCTTGAGCGACACGATGGGTGAATCGGAGGATAGCGAGCACGAACTATGAATTTTGGAAACACATTGGAGCTGTTGGTTGAGCAATGAAACACGATCTGGTTTGGAGGAGCAATGTGATGGATTGGTACAAACTTGAAGGATTTTTGAAATTGGCACTTAAGAAGTTGGACTCAGGTTTAGCGGAAGTGAAATTTGGCAAAATGGTGCAACAAGGGTAGACGAATTCTTTGGAAGACATAAACGAGCATGAGGCAAGTCTAGTTGATATTGAGTCAGATTAGAAGTTAACTTGCAGTACTTAGACGGAATGAGGTAATATAGATTTGAGAGTTATATTGGAACTAATGCACGAGTCATTGAGAATGTGTGGACTAATCGAAACATAGCAAAATCGAGATGGGCTATGGAATGGATACGAGAGCATGGATTGTGGCGGATGGACTTTTGAAGATAGCTAAACTAGAGAGCAATATTGGAGCAAAATACTGTGTTGCTCAAGAAAGTTGGACGTGCATTTTGGAACACGACAAAAGGATAAGAAGTTGGAGCAAGTCTTTGGTTTTGGGAATCATTGCAAGTGGTAGTACGAGAAGTTAAACATGGCAGTTCGGAAAATTTGATGGATTCTGGGCAGAACGACGGATTGATGGAAGACGGTTTCAACGAGCACAGTTCTTGAATTATGGCTTGGATAGATATCAAGACTCTAGGTGGTTAAGCGGCGTTTGGTTGACAGATCGTCAAAGGTAGTGCATGAAGTGCTCGAATTTGGAAGTTCGTTCGGATGGAATTATTGGATTATGGCTCGGATTTGCAGAGGAGATATAGCATGGTTCGTAGTAACTGTCCATCGTGATGACTTATAATTATCGAGCGTAGCTTCGGGACAGCTAACCCTAGCGACTTGACCGCCAGATCAGAGATGAATATTGTAGACCCATAAAACGACCCTTGGGGCAGAGTATTTGGGAATGTGTCGAGGGCAGATGTGAGTAGTGTATGTTGGAGATTGGCCTATTGACTGAGTGTTGTATTTGAGAGATCCTTGGGATAGACTTCAGCTGAAGATGCAGCCAGAAGATCGAAGCGATGATGGGAATGGCCTGAGTCAACTGATGAGATTCGGAGTCGCAGATTTTTGAAGATAGCATCGCCTCTGACTCGTCGTGCCCCGGAAGGGAATAACATTCATATGAATTAACGACTGTAAAACTAGCTTATGAAGTTAAAGCAGCGGCTCGTTCATATCAAATTATTATAATACTGGAAGGGATAGATGTGCCTCAGATTTACAAGATGCATTGAAACGTAGTCTGGGATGCATGCTCGTACAGAAGGCAAAGGTGATACCATGTGCTTCGAGGCAATAGAAGCAGCGCAAAGAACTATTCCATGCGCAACCTAGGAATTGTGGCGAGTGTGTCCACGTTGAAATCGTAGCAATACTATCCTTTTGGCGTGGCGGCGAGATCTTCGTGGATCACACGAACCTCAATATAAATGTTCACCCAGTGAGGTATTGAGATTTGAGGAAAAGGTGTTGGGCTAAGATGATCTAAGAGGAAAGTTTGATATTTGGGTAAGTCGCCTAGCTGGGGTAGTATCAGTTGAGATAATCGTTCGGTGCAAGAGATAATATTTGGAGATGGTGCTAGTGTGGATTCAGAAATAGTTAGATGGACTGAGTTGGACCACAAACTGATTGAGTTGGTGGAAAATCATCATACTTGAGGATAGCGCTTGTGCGAATATGTTGGAATGAAAGTCAGGATTGGTTCAATTGGGAGTAAAGCGAATGAATTCCTAGGGCATAAAGATACCCTTGTAACTTGTCCAAATTCGCTATCGCTAAGCTCGACTGAAATGCATGTATTTCAGGGACGCCTTAAATATGTGTACGATCCAAAACTAAGCGATATGGGGAATTCGTATTAAGCTGCAAGGAGGATGTAGGAATATAGAATTTGTACGAGCATTCAGTGCAAGCGAGATATTGAGTCAGGATCAAGAAAATATGAGTTGCATAGAACAGAGTTATGAAAATAGATTGCGGCATGCTAGTAAAGAAAGGATACTAGTATAGTTCAGGGACGAACCAAATTTCTAAGTGGTATATTATGTAACGTCCCGTAACTGCACGGTGCGTTACACTGAGTCGGATTGAATGAGGCAATAGCTGGTTATATTTTAATTTGTTGGATTTAGGAACAAGTATTGACTTGAGTTGGTTTTATGTGCAGATTGCTAACGGAGTTCGATAGGAATCAGGTGTTCGTTCAGAGCAGTACTGAGATAGCTGGATTGGAGCGATAATGCCGTCTTCCTTAGTCCGATTGGTCGGATAATTTAGGGAAGCACGACATGCTCGCACGGTCATACCAATTGAGTAGATCGTGCTTTGCATCGGACCACGGGTTCAAGGGATCGGCCGTATCGGCAGGACATGATGCTTAATGGAATCAAGCTTGGTGAGTGGGCTCTGTCCCTTCTCTTCGACTCTTTCATGCCTAATAATATGGAAAATACGTAAAGGCTTGAACACTTAGACTGGAATTTGGAAATTACTACACTGAGGCATGCATAGAGTGTACGTTGTTTGCTTGGATAGGTTTGTGGCTTGAATTAGTTTTTGCATGGGGTAGTTAGAGCTAGAGTTGGATCACATTTGGGGCAGTTGGAAAAATGATTGGAATTATGCTTGGACAGTTGGAATGATATATCTTGGTTGGAATATCGAAAATTCGGGCGAACGAGCGTGCATCCGTGCACGAGTATCATTTGGACGCTTTGTCAAGCAAAGTGTGCAGTTGTGGTTCGAAACCGAACAACTGCATCGGCGAGGGCATTGTGCCATGGAATTATTTTGAGCGTGGGGTATTGCACCAATTGGAAATACTGTGTCAAGGAGCGACAATGTGCCTATGGGAATAACTTGAGATTTGTGTCTTGGGCTATATGTTGGAAGAATGGTTATGGATATTTGGTTATGGATATTTAGTTGGATTTTGGTTGAACATGTCTAGGATCGTTTGGTGGGGCGAGAATGCTCAATCCTCTCGTCATACCTACTTGGTGTCTGTATGTCACGGACAACCTGTGTTGCACGGGGTTTGGTCTCCTCAAACGGGAAGGCTCTCGGGTACCGAGACCGTTTGGCCATGGGGGAGACAACTTGGTAACGTTCCTCGGGCGCGGTGTCGACGGTTTAATGCGATTCAGGCGGGCTCACTACTTAGCATTGTTTCGAGTAGAACTGCACTTGATCAGTCCGATCAACGTCCTTTATGGCTTGGCCAGTGACTTCATATAGATAAGAGTTGGTTTGCTTTGCCTTTGTTTGGTTTGCGCTTTTCGTATAGGCGGGGCCACCTTGCCTCGGCAAGAGTGTGCATATCGAGATTGGATTATAAGGTTTGGTTTGAGGATTGATATTGAGGCTTGGAAATGGTTCGATAGGTTTTCGTATTGCTTGGGTTTGAGTAGGACGGTTTGCATGCTAGTTTCCTTTGAGTTGGTTATATATTGCTTGTCGATTGGCTTAAGTTGAATGCTTGCATGCTTAACTTGATTTACAGCTTTCCTTAACATGTCATACCCTATGCCATGAAACAAATCTAGGATTCAACAAGAAAGATCACCATATAACTGTTTGCATTCACTATTTTACTTAGTGTCGGCTTAGACGAGTGGGTTACCCCGCTCACCAGTACGGCTGTGTACTGACCCACGTTTGTGGGTATTATTTCAGGTACGCAGGTGTAGTGGCGCTGCTTGGATATTCGGAACATAATGTATGAACGGTAAGTACCTTTGTGGGCTAGAGAAAAGAGCAAGAGTATTAAATTGCCTTTGTGGCATTTTATTTGGGCCCTATCGAGAGCTTCGCTGCGTATACTCTGATGTGTGCTTGGTACACATTACTTGATTTTTGCTGTAACTTGGTCGTTTCGATGATAACTTTGGTATTTGACAACATCGCCTTGTACGAGTGCAACTCCAGGCTCGTACGATATCACGTCCCGATGAGAACGATTATCCTGCGTGAGCGCTGCAACGTGGTGGTTCACGTTTAGCAGGGACCATTGAGCTTACGGGAGATTAGGGCATGACATAGTAAGCCAACTGAACTTAGTGAGGGATGTGCAGAATAGTGTGGGCACATGGCTCATATAGTGTACAGAAATATGGAGAGAGTAGGACTTAGGATGAGAAATTATCTGTAAATGAGTTGGTGTAGTTAATTTGATCATAAGTTAGGATATGTGCTAGCTTGGTAGTAAGGTAGGTCTGTGAGGGTCAGTTTTTATACACATAAGTGTACACGTGGTTTGGATGCAAGGTATCAGTGGTGAATGAGGGTATCAGTTGGGTATAAAATGGAGTTAAGGTATTGGATGGTATCATAGTGTGAAGTCAGGATATTAAGTCAGATAGTAAAGTTTTGGATTAGAATACCAAACTTGGGTAATATGAAGGTAAGTATTAGAAAGGGAATGTTATATTGGTTAGGTTGAGGTAAGATTAAGTACTAACATACACTAAGGTAAGTTTATATAAATAGTTAAGCTAATAAGTAGTATAGGTTAGAGTAATTTAGTAGGTTATGATAATTTAATTAAGATACTTTAATTATTGGTTATATGGAGTCTATATATATTATGAGATATAGTATAAGATATTATCTAGTATACTTAGTATTAGCTTGTAATTACTTGTGTTAACTAATATACCTTAGATAATAGCAAGGTAAGACTAGTTTGAACCTAAAAGCTAGGAAATGACCTAGTTTGACTCTGTTGACCTAGTTTGACCTAGTTTGATTGTGTTGACCTAGTTTGACCTAGTTTGACTATTTTGACTTAGTTTTCACCTAGAAATATAGTTTTGAGTTATTTAAATATAGTATTGACTCTAAAACATCAAATGACATAGAATTTTATATTTAGATTTGTGTGATACCAGTTAGGACATCATTTTGCATTATTTTCTCTGGACCACAAGCAGTACATTCTTGATAGTTTCTATTATTTGATAATTTCTATATTTCAAGTACTTAGAAATATTACATCTGATTCTTGACACTTTGGTACACGGACTAGTATATAGCTTGGATCTTCAGTTATGAGATGTTATAATGGTTATCATGTTGATATCGTACACATCATTGATATTATACATCGTACAAGGTATTGTTATTGGACATTGATCGTGTATCGTAAAGTGTCGTGGTTGGATCCACTGTACTAGTTGGAGCGGGAGAAATACTAGTAAGAGATGTGACAATATTCCTATTATAAATTATAAAATATTGTTAGTGTTAATCATACACCTTATGTATGATTAGCTAGGCCATTTAGCTATCGTACAAGTTTTTAAGTCGATCACATATCGAAACTAGTATTTCAAACACTTAGTATAGTTACAGTTCTTCATATTCATTTTCATAGATTACATTGCCCTGTAACTGATATTCTATTTCATTTCTTTTTTATTTCATATATGCACTGGCGGTACCCTATTACTTACATTGCCTATTCTCTTTACTCTTTGCCAATGCATCAGCTTATTATTTTTTTATTGTATATAGTATCCTCTATTTATTATTTTATAGTCTTTGTCAATTAATTGGAACTGATATTGGGTTGTACTTCGCTCCAATCCTAACTGGATAATATTTTTCAGAGGACTTGGAGAATTAGTGTCCGGCATATTACGGACCACAGGTGGATGAGAGTGCGACCTTGGACCCAGCAGCTAGGAGTGATTGGCGGGAGGTCTAGCCGGAATCACTAGTTATCCTAGTTAATTCTCATTAGTATTTTTCTACCATATTTGTTTTCAGCTTATATTTAAGACTTGGATATTGTTGTTGTTATTGGATGTTGTTGATGGTTAGATATATGGATATGTTAGACTTCTTTGATATCTTATCGTGCTTTAGATATGTGATTGAATTTTAAGTTGCTTAATTGTCTTGTCCTCCTTATTTAGTTGATATATTATTGCCTGTTGAGTTAAAGATAACATTGACAATGTTCTACCGTCGATGCTGCGGCTTAGGCTGGATGTACCTACGTACTCGTATCCTTATTTTGGGTGTGGGTCATGACATATTTTTGTGGTGGCTCATACAGGTCAGGCTTCATCATTAGTGTGATGTCATGGTAATGTAACAACTTAGTTGTACTACTACGAGTTTGTTGTAGGATATAGGATATAGGATATAGGATATAGGATGAGAGTATACTCAATTAAAACTAGGAAAAATTTTAATCTATTGATTTTGTTATCCTAATCATTCTGAATATTGGTTTCTTTGAATATTGATGTACTTTCTTGATGATATCGTATCTTGTGCCTTATTGACTTCTTTTATTTTGATCTGTCTTCAGGATGCCGCCGAAGACAATATGACATCTATCATGAGCAGCTGCAGCGTCAGAGAGGTCAGCGACTTCTGGACCTCCTACCCAGGTAGTAGCAGGGATTTTTCCTTCACCTTCTACCGCATAGGAGTTTCAGCAGCTATCGGGGGTCCTCTTCCCCCACGTTTCCAGAGGGCTGCTCCAACTGTTTCGAGAAAACTTCCTCTCCCACCATAGTTTTCTTTTTCTGGTGTGTGCCTGCTGACAGGGCACAAGTTTTTTATTTCTAGTGACCTTGATATAGACTACATATCATGACAGGCAGAGACTGTAACCATGCATATTTGTTTTCTTTCCACAGAATTACATGTTGTATAATTTTATATAGGACTTTCTTAGACCATGATTGTTGAGGGTTTGACCATAGTGAAGATTATAATAAATAGTTTAAGACTGGCCAGAGAGAGATGAGGTATCTTAAATTTTGAGAAAGAAATTATTTAAAGGGGGTAGACTTGTCACATCAATATTTCCAGAATAGGGGTATCTTTGTTATTTTGTATTATTATAAATATATTGTGTATTTTATTTATATATAATGTTATATTATATATATTATGACTAATATTATTATTGGTTAGTTGATTAGTCTATTATAATTAGACTTGACATTAGTCGACCTAACTAGACTTGACTTGACCCATTAATTCATTTAAATATAATGGTTATGGTTAGACTAGTTAATTAGTTATTTTATTAGCCAATGACATAGAATATTTTTTACATTAGGACTTGAATCCTTCCCTGTAATTAAATATATTGTCATGACAAACCTTGAAGGTATTCAAGTCATATCCACCATTCCTTAACCTAACCCTAAACCTAGGCTAAAAGGGCGGCCCAATAAAAGAGGGGGAAATTTCTCTCTCCTCTCATTTATTAGTGTACACCTTCCCAAGTAGATTTATCCCCCCTAAATTTGAGAGCAAATCCTAGACCACCTTTCTTTTCCAAGGAGGCTAAGGAGATTGGTGTTGCTAGAAGGAGATTTGGATGAAATCATTGGCTAGAAAATTGTGTCCAACTTCTCCTTGTGTCATCTTGGTGTGTTGCATTAGAAATCCATCTCCTAATAGGTAAAGTTCTTTGTCTTTATCAATTTTATGGTTAATATAATTCAATAGACCTATAGAAACCCTCACATGGCTAAGGACTACCCATAGGAAGAAGAATTAGGTTCGTTGGAGGCCTATTGTAAAAGTTACATTAAATTTTATGCCAATTTAGGGAAAACTCCAAATTTAACACACCAAGTATTTAATTCTATGTCGATTGTGTCTATTGGTACTAGAATAAGATTGGGAGTATGCTCATGTGTCCATATTTGGGTACATAGTCTATATCATGATACACCATTATAAGGGATGAGATTTGGATATTTTTAGGTATTTGGTGTTCTAATGTGTCATTCTCTATTACTTATATTATTATTTGTTATTTGTGATATTATATATCATAATTTATGTTATATGTTGTACTTCATAAGAATTGGGGGTTGTATCGTGGTGGTGTGTGAGTTTGGACTGGATATTATGAGAGTATCTTATAATTGAGTGTATCAAGTAGGTTGTCAAGGCATTTGCTATTGGGTATTATTAGAGTATTTGTTTGTGTAGAGGGTTGGATGATTATGTGACTGATACTCAGTGAGTGAGAATAGAGTGCAGTCTAAGGTGCATGGCAGGGGAGATTAGGTTGAGGGATCGGGTTGTGTGTAGCAGTGAGTTAGGGTATTGTGGATTGTGTGTGTTGAATGTCTGGTACAGTGAGGACTGATACCTGTATTGCAAGCAAGTATTAGGAGAAGGGTAGCTCAATGTAGTCCTGGTTGGGCAACAACATCACCTACAAATGGAATACAGCAGCAACAGCGAAGGGGTTGTAAACCCCCTAAAAAAATTTAAATTTTATTTTAAGTATTTTTATTAAATTATTGAATTTCCTTAGAGTATATTCATAGCTAATTAGAAAATTAAATTTTATTGATTAAATTATTTATATAAATACTCATTTAGAATTATTCCATAAAATATTTTTTATTATTTTTGGAGTCTTGTTAAAAGGTGATAAATTTTCTAGAATTTATTTTGTGTGCAAATATTATTTTTGGATTTTTAACCTCATCCATATATGTAAAAATATATATGGAAATAAATATATAATAATAATAATAATAATAATAATAATAATAATAATAATAATAATAATAATAATAATAATAATAGTAGTAATAGTATTAGTAATAGTAATAGTAATAGTAATAGTAATAGTAATAGTAATAGTAATAGTAATAGTAATAATGATAATAGAAATTAAAAGGAAAATAAAAAAAAGGAAAAGAAAAGAAAAGAAAAGAAAAGAAAGGAAACAGAAAATTCTTAAACCTTAAACTAATACTTAAACCCTAAACTAATAAATCTAATATAATCCCAACCCCTAAACCTAACACAGCAGCAACCCCCCCTTCAGCCGTAACTCCCCTCACTGATCTCTCTCTCTCTCTCTCTCTCTCTCTCTCTATATATATATATATATATATATATATATATATATATATATATATATATATATATATATATACTACAACTATCAAACCCTAACCCTAAACCTAATCTCCTTCCCCGGCAACCGACGACCGACCGCAGCCGCCGGCGATCGCACCATCGTTCGCCCGCGCACGCGCGCATGTGCACAGTCCGAGCCCATCTTCAAGGTATTATATCTTCCTCATATCTGATTTTTTTTGTGAGCGGTTTATCCGCGTACGGTCACAACCTAACCATCTAGGATTTTCATCAAGCGGGACAAGTTTTCGTGCCCTGAATTGGTCGAAAAATCGATCAAAATTTGGCCGAAAAACTAACCAAAAACTGTCCAGAATTTTAACCCAAACCCCCATGTTCATGCCTAATTTGACACCAACCTGTTTAATATTTTCAAAATCTAATTGAAGAGTTTTCTTCTTAATATAACCGAGAATTGAATTGTTTATTTAGTTTTTATTAATTTATTTTATTTGTTAAATTATTTGACCTCCAAAACGACCAAAAACTTGATATTTCAAAACTAAAATTTTGTGATACAGAGTGCGACCCGCCAAACGGAACCGCCTCGTCGCGTACCAATTACACTGAAAGTCGCGTATGGTATATCCTGACGTGTGGACTTTTTCGGAAGTTGATTCGGACATGTGTGCACGTCGAAATCAACCCGTATCCGTAAAAAGTCCCAATATCACGACTTTTGTAAAATACCATCCCACTTTGTGTACGCTCTTTAGAATGTGACAAAACTTGCGCCATTGGATTCGTGGTATCACGCTAGTTTCGTGACCCAAGTTTTACAAGATTCTGAGACAGTTGACCAAGCCGCCTATTCGCGGGCCCCACAGTTTGACTTGAAGGGCGAATTTGTGATCGGCTCACCGAAATCCAAAATTGGACATATCGTTGAGTTTGTATCGACGTTTAGAATTTTTTTGACCTATAATTTGTCCCATTTAGAGTCCTTTACCTCTGGCACATATTTTGATACAAAGTGGGCCACATGTGGACCCTACTTTGACCGAAATGATTGTTTTGCCCCTGTGTTCTAATTGGCCGAAAGGGTAGAATTTTTAGACTATCTCGCTTATTCTGGGAACGTTGGTGTTGTTTCTTTCATCATCTGGAGACATTCATTCTGAGGCTATAGTTTTTGATCCTTTGTGCTTGACGTCTGGACGCTTACACTTTGCAACTTTTTTGCCAGGCAAGTATACCTGGCCAAATTGCTTACAGTACTTTGTATATTTATAATATTTTTATATATTCATTGTATATGTGTTTCTTTCAGTCATAATTATATACTATATATGTTGACACACACACTTTACACATAGTATCATGGGAGGAAAGGACAATTAGTAGGCGTATTGGCTACCCACTATGGTAAACCTTAGTAACTAGCACGCACTACGGTAGCTGTGTTGCGATGGTCGTTACCCTCGAGGTATGTCAATTTCTGGTGTCGCGATGGTCACTACCCTCGAGGTATGGCGGCTTCTGATGTACATGGACGTGTGTGTGAGTTATGAGATAGATAGAGTAGGCTATACATACCCATACGTTGAAAAGTTGTCCTCATTATGCATTCATATAGATTGTCTAGTACATCGTACTTATATATTTTTTCTCTATTATGCATGTTTTACTGTATTCAATTGGCATGCTTCTATGTATCTTGTTACGTCCCTCTGAGGACCTGGTCCGTTTCTAGGTGTAGACGATCTTGACTATTCACAAGAGCACGGATTAGGACTTGCTGCCTTCTCTCTCTTTCAAGGAGGCCTTCTCTTCGAGCCTCATTGTTCATTAGATGTACTTATTTTGTTTATCTTATATTCTAGTTTGGTAGTGGATTTGTCTCCACCCAACTACTTGTTCTTATCAAGCATTTTATACTTGATTCAGTTATATAGTTGATTGGATATTCATTTATATTTGATTCTGTGGATGAGATCTAGTTATGCCCTGTGACTTATGACATAAATCTATACCACATGTGAGTTAATATTCATATTACAGCGTACGTGTATATTATGGTATCCATATATTGGAGTTGCCATATACATACGGCTGACATGCTTACGTATTCCTGGTCCTACTTATTTTGGGACTAGGACATGACATATTTTTGTGGTGGCCCATGCAGGTCGAGAGCATATTGTCTCGGTTACGTTACTATACGGAGCAAGCCTGCGCATAGGATTAGAGTATAGGTTCTCATCCACTTATTTAATCACCTCCCTTGATTTTATTTCGTATTCTTATTTGATTGCTTGCCTTGCATCTTGTTTGATCCTTTCATAACGTTAATCTTCTCTTTTCTCTCGTGCTTGATAGGGGTTAGGAAGATGACTTGTACTAGGTATATACACTATATTATTCAATAACACTATTAGTTAAATTCTTGTAAGTTGGATAGTATACCTCATACCTAGTATCACATAGTCCTTTTGACCCATTAATAAAGTGTTAATAGCTATAGTGATTTATTATGAATATGGGTTAGTATTAATTTTGAGGACAAAATTATTGTAAATTGGGTGAATGTAAACCCCCTAAAAAAATTTAAATTTTATTTTAAGTATTTTTATTAAAATTTTGAATTTCTTTAGAGTATTTTCATAGTTAATTAGAAAAATAAATTTCATTGATTAAATTACTTATATAAATACTCATTTAGAATTATTCCACAAAATAAATTTTATTATTTTTGGAGTCTTGTTAAAAGGTGATAAATTTTTTATAATTTATTTTGTGTGCAAATATTATTTTTGGATTTTTAACCTCATTTATATATGTAAAAATATATATGTTAATAAATAATAATAATAATAATAATAATAATAATAATAATAATAATAATACTAATAGTAATAGTAATAGTAGTGATAATAATAATAATAATATAATAATAATAATAATAATAATAATGATAATAGAAATAAAAAGGAAAAGAAAAAGAAAAGAAAAGAAAAAAAGAAAGGAAAAAGAAAATTCTTAAACCTTAAACTAATACTTAAACCCTAAACTAACAAATCTAATCCCAACCCCTAAACCTAACCCAGTAGTAACCCCCCCTTCAGCCGTAACTCCCCTCCCCGATCACTCTTTCTCTCTCTCTCTCTCTCTCTCTCTCTATATATATATATATATATATATATATATATATATATACTACAACTATCAAACCCAAACCCTAACCTTAATCTCCTTCCCTGGCGACCGGCGACCGACCGCAGCCGCCGGGGCAGCCGCCGACGACCGCACCACCGTCCGCCCGCGTGCACGTACATGTGCACAGTCCGAGCCCATCTTCAAGGTATTATATCTCCCTCATCTCTGATTCTTTTTATGAGCGGTTTGTCCGTGTACGTTCACAACCCAACCATCTATGATTTTCTTCAAGCGGGATGAGTTTTTGTGTCTTAGATTGGTCAAAAAATTGACCGAAAGTTGGCCAAAAAACTGGCCAAAAACTGTCCAGAATTTCAACCCAAACCCCCATGTTCATGCCTAATTTGCCACCAACCAGTTTAATATTTTCAAAATCTAATTAAAGGGTTTTTTTCTCAATATAACCGTAAATTTAACTGTTCTTTTAGTTTTTATTAATTTGTTATTTGTTAAATTTTTTGACCTCCAAAACGACCAAAATCTTGATCTTTCAAAACTAAAATTTTGTGATACGGAGTGAGTTCCACCAAACGGTATTGCCTCGTCGCGTGCCAATTGCACCATAAGGCGCGTATGATATTTCCTGAGGTGTGGGCTTTTGCGGAAGTTGATTCAGACGTGTGTGCGCGTCGGAATCAACCCGTATCCGTAAAAAGTCCCCGTATCGTAGCTTTTGTAAAATACCACCCCACTTTGTGTACGCTCGTCAGAACATAATAAAACTTTTGCCTTTGGGTTCGTGGTATCACGCTGGTCCTGTAACCCAAGTTTCACGCGATTTTGAGACAGTTGACCAAGCCGCCTATTCGCGGCCCCTACGGTTTGACTTGAAGGGCGAATTTATGATCGGCTCACCGGAATCCAAAATTGGACATACTGTTGAGTTCGTATCGACGTTTAAAATTTATGTGACCTATAATTTGTCCCATTTAGAGACCTTTACCTCTGGCACATATTTTGATACAAAGTGGACCACATATGGACCCCACTTTGACCGAAATAACCGTTTTGCCCCTGTGTCCAAATTGGCCGAAAGGGTAGACTTTTCAGACTATCTCGCTTATTCTGGGAACGTTGGTGTTGTTTATTTCAGCATCCGGATACGTTCATTCTGAGGTCATAGTTTCTGATCTCTTATGCTTGACGTTTGGACGCTTACACTTCGCAGCTTTTTTGTCAGGCAAGTATACCTTGCCAAATTGCTTACAATACTTTGCATGCTTATCATATTTTTATATATTTATTATATATATTTCTTTCAGTCATAATTATATACTATATATGTTGAGACACACACTTGACACATAGTATCATGGGAGGGGAGGACAATCAGTAGGCGTATGGGCTACCCACTATGGTAAACCGTAGTAACTAGCAACACTATGGTAGTTGTGTCACGATGGTCGCTACCCTTGAGGTATATCAATTTTTGGTGTCGCGATGGTCGCTACCCTCGAGGTATGACGGCTTCTGATGTACATGGACGTGTGTGTGAGTTGTGAGATAGATAGAGTAGCCTACACATGCCCATACGTCGAAAAGTTGTCCTCATTATGCATTCATATAGATTGTCTAGTACAGCGTACTTATATATTTTCTGTCTATTATGCATATTTTACTGTATTCAATTAGCATGCTTCTATGTATCTTGTTACGTCCCTCTGAGGACCTGGTCTCTTTCCAAGTGTAGACAATCTTGACTATTCGCAGGAGCACGGATCAGGACTTGCTACCTTCTCTCACTTTAGAGGAGGCCTTCTCTTCGAGCCTCATTATTCATTAGATGTACTTATTTTGTTTCTCTTATATTCTAGTTTGGTAGTGGATTTATCTCCACCCAACTACTTGTTCTTATCAAGAATTTTATACTTTATTCAGTTATATTGTTGATTGGATATTCATTTCTATTTGATTCTGTGGATAAGATCTAGTTATGCCCTGTGACTTATGACATAAATCTATACCACTTGTGAGTTAATATTTATATTACAGCGTATATGTGTATTATGGTATCCATATATTAGAGTTGCCATATACATACGGTTGGCATGCTTAAGTATTCCTAGTCCTACATTTTTTGGGACTGGGGCGTAACAGGGGTTTTATGTATCAATTGGGGAATTAGTGTTTGGTCTACAGAGGATATTAGTATGTGTGTTATACATGTGCGTATAAGGAGTGTATTATCTGTGTTCATGTATGTATGGTTGTGTGTGTTTGAGTGATTATATGAGTATTTTGGGTAGGATAGAACTTAGTAGCACACAACGAATAGGAAAGAGCAGCAGCAGTGTTAGCATGATGGAATAAGTTTGCAGCAACTGGAACTGAACTACAAGTTACAACTTAAATGAGAAGAGGGGATCAGGTTCAACATTGTTCTGTCACAGTGGGATCCCTTGCTGTCTGCATTAGAGTATAAGTAAGTGTTTCAGTTGGGGGAAATGTGTGAGTGTGGAATAAAGAGAGAGTATCAAAGACTAAGAAATATGGTGCACTGTGTCAGGGTTAGAGATCTTGTGTGAATGTGTATCTTAGGTGCCCTAGAACTTGTGAAACAAGTGTGGGTTATGGTGTGTTGATATGTGTGTTGAAGTAGGTAAAGGTGTAGGTTAGGTGTTTCATAAGAGTGCAGTATCATGAAACCGTAAATGTGCGTACATAGATTTTCACTCATGAGTAAAATTTGTACTAGTATATATGACCTTGCAAATTTGATTAGTGGAAGGAGGGTATTTATAGGTATGAATGTGTGTTGTCTTAGAATGTGATACCATTATAGACATAGGAGGGTGTCCAAGATATAAGGTAAAAATGGTTAATGTAGGTTGTATGTGTATCAATTTGATGAGAAATAGACTTCAAGTTGTGTAGAGAGCCAACTGAACTCAATGAGGGATGTGCAGAACAGTGGGGGCACAGGGATCATATAGTGTACAAAAATATGGAGAGAGTAGGACTTAGGATGAGGAATTGTGTGTAAGTTAGTTGGTGTAGTTAATTAGATCATGAGTTAGTATATGTGCTAGCTTGGTAGTAAGGTAGGTCTGTGAGGTATAGTTGGAATGATAGTTTGTGTCAGTTTTTATATACATAAGTGTAAATATGGTTTGGATGCAAGGTATGAGTGGTGAATGAGGGTATCAGTTGGGTACCAAAGGGAGTTAAGGTATTGGATGGTATCATAGTGTGAAGTTGGGATATAAAGTCAGATGGTGAAGTTTTGCATTAGAATACCAGACTAGGGTAATATAAAGGTAAGTGTTAGAAAGGGAATGTTATATTGGTTAGGTTAAGTTAAGATTAAGTACTAACATAAGCTAAGGTAAGTTTATATAAATAGTTAAGCTAATAAGTAGTATAGGTTAGAGTAATTTAGTAGGTTATGGTAATTTAATTAAGATAATTTAAGTATTGCTTATATGGAGTCTATATATATTATGATATATAGTATAAGGTTTTATCTAGTATACTTTGTATTACTAGTGTTAACTAACATACCTTAGATATTAGCAAGGTAAGACTAGTTTGAACCTAGAAACTAGGAAATGACCTAGTTTAACCGTGTCGACCTAGTTTGACTGTGTCGACCTAGTTTGACTATTTTGACTTAGTCTTCACCTAGAAAAATATTTTTGAGTTATTTAAATATATTATTGACTCTAAAATACCAAATGACATAGAATTTCATATATAGGTCAGTGTGACACCAGTTCAGACATTATTTTGCATCCTTTGCTCTAGACCACAGGAGAGTACATTCTTTGATAGTTTTTATTATTTGATAATTGCTATATTTTAAGTACTTAGAAATATTACATCTATTTATTGACACTATGGTACACGGACTGGTATATAGCTGGGATCTTTAGTCATGAGATGTTATAATGGTTATCATATTAATATCGTACACGATATTGACATTAGACATCGTACATGATATTGTTATTGGACATTGATCGTATATCGTAACATATCATGGTTATATCTACTGTACTAGTTGGGACGGGGGAAATACTAGTAAGAGATATGATCATGTTCCTATTATAAATTATAAAATATTGTTAATGTTAATCATACACCTCACGTATGATTAGCCAGGCTATTTAGCAATCGTACAAGTTTCCAAGTCGATCATATATGGAAACTAGTATTTCAAATACATAGAATAGTTACAGTTATTCATATTCAGTTTCATATAATACATTGCCTTGTATATGATATTGTAGTTCCTTTCTCCTTCATTTCATATATGCACTAGCTATACCCTATTACTTATATTGCCTATTCTCTTAACTATTTACCAATACATTAGCTTATTGTTTTCTCATTGTATATAACATCCTTTATTTACTATTTTATAGTATTTATCAATTAATTGGAACTGCTATTGGGTTGTACTTCGCTCTAATCCTGACTGGATAATATTTTCAGAGGAATTGGAGAATTGGTGTCCGATATATTACGAACCACAGGTGGATGAGTGTAAACTCCCTCATCCAAAAATTAGGCCTACTTGGCTTAGATAGAGAAACTAGGGCTAGTTGAATCCAATTAGAAATAGAACACGATATTTTATTTAATTATACAATATTTATATCACTTAGTGCACCTTACCGTTACTTCGATAATTGGAGCACTACACTAGCCATTGCCGTGCTACAAATTTTACATCCTTGTCCTAGACGTGCCAGCCATCTATTCTAACCTTCGTGTAACTTATAATTATGCTCTCTTGTGCTACATTTTGGTCGCACAACATTCATCGTGGACGTTTATATTTAATTCTAAATAAATATGACTTTGTATCTTTGTGCGTTCCAATCGAAATTGGAGACACAATCTTAACCCGTTTCGTGCAACCCAATTTATGATAATATTCTATTCTGAGTCTTCTATATCCATGATACTTGTGTCCCACCTAATTTTAGCCCCATGTACTTCTAATTAATTCAGGAACACCGTTTGCATTAATTTTAATTAATTTAATCCAATTTCCATCTTTGTGCAATTTTTTAATTGTTAGGCGCTTTTATACAAAATTGTATTAAGGTGTCCAAACCATTGGACACAGTACATGAAGAAACCCATTTTTCCTTCATATGAATTTTTCTCATAATTTTCGGAATGTGCAACACACAACATCGCCCCCTTATTTAACCCTAGCCTTGCATTTTAAATAATATAAATTATAGCCATCCAAACATTCCCATGTCAAGCCAAGGCCCAATCCCAAGATATTGACCAAGCCCAATCTCTTAGGTCAACCCCCAACCGTAACTTTTCCTACTTTTTCATCCACCTCACAAATACCTAAACCTCCCTAGCCGAATATCACCTCTCCACTATTGTTCATCTTCCTCATGCTGCCACCATCCTGGCCAGAGCACCGCCGGAGCATTCGAGACCCCCCTCGTCTCCACTGGCCAACCCCGACTACCTATCCGCCAACTGATCCCCATCCGACCCCGAGCAGCAGCCATCTCCTTGTCGACGAACCACCACCTGCTTCTTCTTTCTCCTCATCTCGACCATCCTCGTCTCCCTCCCTCCCCCCGTCGGCCATCTCTACCCGCAGCCATTTCCCGGCCATCCTGACCTCCCCATTGCAACCTCCACCGCCTCTACAACAGTCCCTATCATATTTCTCTGCCTGAGCCGAGCAACCCGAGCCGCTGCACCTTGACCACACCTCCCTCGACTCGACCCGCCGGAGCCCCTGCCACGAATGTAGTCCTCCTTCTCGCCGGATCTCCATGTCCTCCTCTCCTCCGCCTGAGCACGCCGGAGTCGATGACAACAGCACCCCTCACGACTCACCGCCAACCAGGCATCTCCTTCCTCCCTGAACTCCTCCTCCTTCCTCCCTAAGCTCCTCCACATCCCGTCGACCATAGCCACCCGAGCCTCCTTCGTCCTTCTCGCCTGAGACTCGACCACCACTACCATCACGACTTCATCCTCCTTTTTCGGCCATCCCTTCAATATCATCATCATCACCCTTATCATCCTCTCATCATCACCATAATCATCCTTCTCATCATCTCATTACCATCATCATCTCATCATCATCTCACCATTATCTCATCATCTCATCATAACCTTAATCATCATCACCCTCATCGTCAACCTCATCTTCGTCATCGTCGTCCCCGTGAGCGCACCCAGAGGTTCGAACCTGTCCTCCTCCTTTCATATTGTGTATGTGTGCTTGTGTAAATAATGTAGGGTTTTAGCATATTGGTTTGGTTTACATTGGTTGGTTTCAGACCGTGTTGGGGAAGCCAATGACTTGTATGCGTATACATACGTATATTATAGTTAAATTGATATATATATATATATATACATATATATATGGATGTATTATATAATTAATTATATGCTAGTAATAGTTATGACTATGTATGTATTGTACAACCCTAGGATACTGTAGATTATTCCGTATTTACGTTTGACCAAGTGACCCTAAGAACTTGTGAGTTGACTGCCTTGTGTATATTAACGTACTAGCTTAGACACATGTTAGTTGACTGTCTGATTTTGATATAGCATTTAATATAGGACACCCGCATAATTAGACGCGTATTTGACCCTGTTAGTTGACCAGTGTCACCCCTAGCGTACCCTTTGAGTCCAGTGTAAATATGGTTGTGTCTGTGCTAGTGTAATGGTTGATATTGTATTGTATTATATTATATATATATAGGACTATCGGATTGTTCTGCGCGACTTCAGAAGCAGGTTTTGGTACTACGCAGCATTCTTACCAGGCAAGTATACCTTGCCATTGTACTATAATTTATATTCTATATGTTGCATGTATCTTATTTCTGCTTATTAGTTTATATATTTTCACTGCTATATAAACTGCGCATCCAAGGAAACTTGGGTGCAACGACGGTGTCGTCATATTCTGTTTTTATTATGTATATGCATTGACCTAGTTTATAAGACCACCCTATTATCATGAGTCATTATTAGGTTTTATTGGCCGTGACACAGCTATTACACGAGTGTGAGTCTCATGTAGGACACAGACTTGCGTGACAGGTCTGGCCTCCTGTACGTATGGGACATGCGTTAGGGATAGCTGCCGATAGAAACTTTGTATGCTAGGAGACTTGGCAATTCTTAGAGGTATTATCAAGTCATGGATGTGACATGCTTAGAGCATAGGGTGGGGAGAACAACAAGTTCGGCATTTGGGCTCCTTTGCACTTTCCTTTCTGTAACCCGTATGCTCCGCCGGAGATACGTGGCGGTGATGACCCCTATATTACTAGCGGCCTCTGGCGTTCAAAAGACGACATGCTTTATTGGCCCCTGATTCTCCAAGAGAATCATTTCAATCCCATTTATGGCCAGATAGCCCACTTGTAAGAATATTGTTCTCAAAATGCATTAACATAGATGGTTAGCTGACCCATTGGATGTTTATTTTAGTACTTTATTGGCATGCTTCTATGTATCTTGTTATGTCCCTCTGAGGACCTGTTCCCTTTCCAGGTATAGATGTTCATAACTTAGCAGGAGCGCAGATCCGGACTTGCTACTCATATTTCGATGAGGTATTCTCTTCGAGTCTCATTGATTATTAGCTGATGTACTTATATTGTTTTGTTTATTTTATATTCTAGTTCGACAGTGGATTTGTTTCTACCCAACTATCATCCTTTGATACTTCACATTGAGATTTAGTTACATAGTTATTGGTTATTTATTTATATTAATTTCTGTGGATGAGATTTAGTTATGCCCTGTGACTTGTGATAATTATATACCACTTGTGAATTGTTATTCATATTACAGCGTACGCATGTGTTATGGTTTCCATATATTAGAGTTGACATATACATGCGGCTGGCATGCTTACGTGTTCCTATACCGAGCAAGCCTGCATCTAGGATTAGAGTATAGGATCTCATCCATAATTGACTATAACTCATCTTCCTTCCAATCTGTTCTATTTAAATAATTGCATCATGCTTGATTCATGTGCTTCCCTAATAGCTCCTTGAGTATAGCCTCTCCTAGAATATAGAATTCCTGTTATTGGGATAATAATTAGGATAATATTTCTACTAAGAATATAATTAGAATATTGACAGCTCCTAAAAGTTTAGCATACCTAGTGAACCCTAGCATCCAATACCTATAAATTGATTGACCATTACCCCTTGATATAGTTATGAAGGACTTGAGAGTAGTATAGACACTACTAGAGTTAGTTAGAAGTTTGACCATATTGTTTGACCCTAGTATTGAGGAACTAATAAAAATCCAAGCTTTAATATTAGGACTGAATCTAACTTTTATAGTAAGATAGTATTAGAGAACTATAAATTTAGATTCTTGGTATTAGCAGACAGTACATTAGGAAGCCAAGAGGAATGAATATAACATTTTCCTTGATCATACCTCGAATACAGAGATTAACATCCCACCTTCCCTCAAGAAACCATGACACTATCAAGAGTCTTTCTATTTTAATTTCATATCTTGTCCCTCTGAAGCCTTAACACTCGCTATTTGTGCGACGACTAAATTTTTTTCTTCATCTTTTCAAGTCGTGCCACCTAACTCTTATGATTGTGATAGTTGAGTATTCAATTAGATTATAATTTTATGGTTATACCTTAGTTTTAAATCATGTAATTGTACCCATATATCTATATAGGTTACATCCTCTTTCACTTGAGAGCTAGTAACTTCTCCATTCTTAATATTAATACTTTTGTTCTATAAGCACTATGATTAAGACTTAAGATGACCATTACCTATATAATGAAATAGGATACCCTAATAAGTACTAAGATCTTTTCCGTATATATCCCAATAAGAGTTTATACTTTATTTACAAGGACAATATTATTTTGTAGAAACCCCTAAATGTAGTTACAATATTAGCTAATTATTTTTTAAGTTGGGTAGTATGTCTCATAACCTAGTATCACATAGTTCTTTTGACTTATTATTAAACTATAACTGAATAAAATTAACTGTATACTAACATAAGACGATAGTGTTTATTCAAACTGTAGAACTTAGAGGCCGAAACCCCTATTTGGTCGACTAGCGACTTAGACAAGGAGTTAGTATGACAACTGTAGAGATTGTAGAGTCTTATCTTCTTTGTGAACTTGAATTATTTTGTAACTTCTCTCATCATAATCTAGCGTACTTATATTTTCTGTACTACCTCGACTTGTGCTGCCATTTTATAGCCTAGTTTTGCAAGCTTATTCTTTTATCGAACTTGTTCATGACATATATATTATTGGGGGGCCCACACTAATACATTGTCTAAATCAGAATCAGTGAATTAAGGTCTAGGTAACCTTCGTACGCTTGGTTCGCTCTTCGCATGACTACTTTACGTGGATTGAGATATATAGTTGACTAGTAGACGAATATACTTGTCCTTAGACATGTCTGAGCATATCGTATCAGTTATATAATTATACTGATATGAGCATGTGAATAAGAATCTACCAAATAGGATTTCAATCCGCACCTTCCTTGACAATTCCTTTTTGAATTCTTTAAACGCCTTGATTCCCATACTTGTATTCTATTACCTCCCCCTTGAACTCTGTATTATTGATCTCCGTTTTTCCCTATTTAGGAAAGACGAACGCTCGTGCTTGGTATAAGTTTGATACATAGAGAGTACTAGATATACACCAAAGGCCAACCGCATTAATTGGTGACTATCTTTTGTAATTAAGGGCATATCATATGTGATAGATTTGGTGTTAAAATTTTTAAGGATTAAGTAACACGATTGAATAATTTAAAGAATATTTTTCTTAAATGTATAGCCTTATGTGATAGATGGGTAAATTCTAAGTTGGGTAGAAATTGCATTATCAACTTGAGAGAAATTTCTTTTAGATTGTGATCAAGTAAGATTAGATTGAGTGATTAAGTCATTTTAAATATTGAGAATTTTAGAAGAATGATTAAGATAATGAGGAATTAATGAAAATTTATATCTTGATATTCCGGACCAAATGTTTATACTTTAAGCACATGATTAAATTTTGAAAACTGAAGGTTGAATCATCGATTTAAATCTTGAGAAAAATAAATAGAACTCTAAACATGAACATTGACGGATTGAATTCTAAATTTGATAATTTGAATTAAAAGTTAAATTTTTATTGTTGGATTACCTATTTAAAATATTGAGGATATGAATTAAATTAAAATTTTGAAGAGTAAAAAATTCATAAGTTGAAAATAGGAATAATATTTGATTTGAATAATTTTCTAAAGGAGATTATGATAGTTGAAAATAGTGGTGTAAAATTTGATATGCGTTATTTGAATCTTGAAGATGTTGTATGGATTGACTTAAATTTGGATGTTGATGATTTAAAAATCGAGAAGAGACTACGATAGGTCGAATCTTGATTTAAACAATGGTTATTTCAAATTTGAAGTAAGTGCGATAGATTTGAATAGATTCTATTATTTAAAATTGTGGAAGAGATCTCGATTGACTTGCCTTATAAACGAATGTGAATGATTTAGAAATTATACCTTAGTCTAATTTCAAGGATGGAATTGTTTTAAGTTGGGTAGATTGTAAACCCCCTCACCCAAAAATTAGGCCTACTTGGCTTAGATAGAGAAACTAGGGCTAGTTGAATCCAATTAGAAATAGAACACGACATTTTATTTAATTATACAATATTTATATCACTTAGTTTACCTTAACGTTGCTTCGATAATTGGAGCAATACACTAGCCATTGCCTTCCTACAAATTTTATATCCTTGTCCTAGACGTACTAGTCATCTATTCTGACCTTTGTGTAACTTATAATTATGCTCTCTTGTGCTATATTTTGGTCGCACAACATTCGTCGCAGAGGTTTATATTTAATTCTAAATAAATATGACTTTGTATCCTTGTGTTTTCTAATCAAAATTGGAGACACAATCTTGATCCGTTTCGTGCAACCCAATTTATGATAATATTCTATTCTGAGTCATCTATGTCCATGACACTTGTGTCCCATCTAATTTTAGCCTCATGTACTTCTAATTAATTCAAGAACACCATTTTTATTAATTTTAATTAATTTAATCCAATTTCTATTTTGTGCAATTTTCTAATTGTTGGGCACTTTTATGCAAAATTGTATTAAGGTGTCCACACCATTAGACACAATACATGAAGAAACCCATTTTTTCTTCATATAAATTTTTCCCATAATTTTTAGAATGTGCAACACACAATATCGCCCCCTCATTTAACCCTAGCCTTGCATTTTAAACAATGTAAACTATAACCCTCCAAATATCCCCATGTCAAGCCAAGGCCCAATTCCAAGATGTTGACCAAGCCCAATCCCTTAGGTCAACCCCCAACCCTATTCCCCTCATGTATAAATATAACTTTTTCTACTTTTTTATCCACCACACAAATACCTAAACCTCCCTAGCCGAATATCACCTATCCCCTACTGTTCATCTTCCTCCTGCTGCCACCATCCTGGCCGGATCACCGCCGGAGCACCCGAGACCCCCCTCGTCTCCACCTGGCCCACCCCGACTACCCATCCGTCGACTGATCCCCATCCGACCCCGAGCAGCAGCCATCTCCCTATCGAGGAACCACTACCCGCTTCTTCTTCCTTCTCATCCCGACCATCCTCGTCTCCCCCCCCACCGGCCATCTCTACCCGCTGCCAACTTCTCGGCCATCCCAACCTCCCCACTGCAACCTCTACTACCTCTGCAACAGTCCCCATCATATTCCTCCACCTGAGCCGAGCAACCCGAGCCGCTGCACCTCGACCACACCTCCCTCGACTCGACCGGACTGAGTCCCTACCACGACTGCAGTCCTCCTCCTCGCCGAATCTCCCTGTCCTCCCCCCTCCTCCTGAGAACGTCGGAGTCGACGAGAACAACACCCTTTATGACTCGCCGCCACCCGGGCATCTCCTTCCTCCCTGAACTCCTCCTCCTTCCTCCCTGAGCTCCTCCATATCCCGTCGACCACAGCCACCCGAGCCTCCTTCGTCCTCCTCGCCTGAGACTCGACCACCACCACCATCACAACTTCGTCCTCCTCCTCCGGCCATCCCTTCAATATCATCATCATAACCATTATCATCCTCTCATCATCACCATAATCATCCTCCTCATCATCTCATCACCATCATCATCTCATCATCATCTCATCATCTCACCATCATCTTATCATCTCATCATAACTTCAATCATCATCACCCTCGTCGTCAACCTCATCGTCGTCATCGTCGTCCCCGTGCGCGCACCCAGAGGTTCGAACCTGTCCCTCTCCTTTCATATATGTGTATGTGTGCTTGTGTAAATAGTGTAGGGTTTTACCATATTGGTTCAGTTTAGATTGGTTGGTTTCAGACCGTGTCGGGGAACCCAATGACTTGTATGCGTACACGTACGCGTATTATAATTAAATTTATATATATATATACACATATATATGGATGTATTATATAATTAATTATATGCTAGTAATAGTCATGACTATGTATGTATTGTACGACCCTAGGACACTGTGGATTATTCTGTAATTACGTTTGACCAAGTGACCCTAAGAACTTGTGAGTTGACTGCCTTGTGTACATTAAGTTACTAGCTTAGACACATATTAGTTGACTGTCTGATTTTGATACATCATTTAATATAGGACACCCACGTAATTAGACGTACTTTTGACCCTGTTAGTTGACCAGTGTCACCCCTAGCGTACTCTCTGAGTCCAGTGTAAATATGGTTGTGTCTGTGCTAGTGTAATGGCTGATGTTGTATTGTATTATATTATATGTATATAGGACTATCGGATTATTCTGTACGACATCAGGAGCAGGTTTTGGTACTACACAGCGTTCTTGCCAGGCAAGTATACCTTGCCATTGTACTATAATTTATATTCCATATGTTTCATGCATCTTATTTCTGCTTATTAGTTCATATATTTTCACTGCTATATAAACTGCACATCCAAGGAAACTTGGGTGCAACGACGGTGTCGTTGTATTCTGTTTTTATTATGTATATACATTGACCTAGTTTATGAGACCACCCCATTATCATGAGGCATTATTAGATTTTATTGGCCGTGATACAGTTGTTACACGAGTGTGAGTCTCATATAGGACACGGACTTGCGTGACAGGTCTGGCCTCCTGTACGTATGGGACGTGCGTTAGGGATAGCTGCTGATAGAAACTTTGTATGCTAGGAGACTTGAAAGTTATTAGAGGTATTACCGTGTCATTAATGTGACATGCTTAGAGCATGGTGTGGGGAGAACAAAAAGTACGGCATTTGGGCTCCTTTGTACTTTTCTTTCTGTAACCCGTATGCTCCGCCGGAGATACGTGGCGGTGATGACCCCTATATTGCTGACGGCCTCTGGCGTTCAAAAGATGACATGCTTTGTAGGCCCCTGATTCTCCGAGAGAATCATGCCAATCCTATTTATGGCCAGATAGCCCACTTGTAAGAAAGCTGTTCTCAAAATGCATTAACATAGATGGTTAGGCGACCCATTGGATATTTATTTTAGTACTTTATTGGCATGCTTCTATGTATCTTGTTATGTCCCTCTGAGGACCTGGTCCCTTTCCAGGTGTAGATGTTCATGACTTAGTAGGAGCGCAGATCCGGAGTTGCTACTTATATTTTGAGGAGGTCTTCTATTCGAGTTTCATTGATTGTTAGCTGATGTACTTATATTATTTTGTTTATTTTATATTCTAGTTCGACAGTGGATTTATTTTCACCCAACTATCATCCTTTGATACTTTATATTGAGATTTAGTTACATAGTTATTGATTATTTATTTATATTAATTTATGTGGATGAGATTTAGTTATGCCCTGTGACTTATGATAATTATATACCACTTGTGAATTTTTATTCATATTACAGCGTACGCATATGTTACGGTTTTCATATATTGGAGTTGTCATATACATACGGCTGTCATGCTTACGTGTTTCTAGTCCTACGTATTTTGGGACTGGGGCGTGACAATAAGGGTACGACATTGGTCCCAGTAGCCAGGAGTGATTGCTGGAAGGTCTAGCTAGAATCACTAGTTATTCTAGTTAGTTTTTATTAGTATTTTGGTACCAAATTTATTTTTGGCTTATATTTGAGACTTGGATATTATTGTTGTTATTGGATGTTGTTGATGTTTAGACTATGTGGATGTGTCAGACTTCTTTGAAATCTTATCGTGCTTTAGATATATGATTGTGTTTTGAGTTACTTAATTATCTTGTCCTCCTTATGGAGTTGAGATATTATTGACTGTTGAGTTTATATATATTGTACGAGATATTAGATAGTTACTGATGACATAGACAACGTTCTACCGCCGATATTGCGGCGTAGGCTGGACGTACCCACGTACTCGTACCCTTATTTCGGGTGCGGGTCGTGATAACCACAAATTTAGTCCGCTTGGGTCAGGCTCGTTCGATTTTGGGATGGATCCTATTTCTACAACCCAGATCGTGGGATCCATGTGATCTGGATATAATTCTTGTCCAATTTGAGTCATGAATGGGATCTGGATCGCGAATAGTCAAAATAGAATCAGATCATAATATTCATGATCCAGATTAATAATATTCAAATCTAGATCATAATATCCTAATAATAAGCCCCCCCCCCCCCGCCACTTCATAAATACTTAATCATCCAAACACTCCTGGAGTATCCCTATAGACAGTCAATATTACACGTAACATCCACACTTCATCAAAAGTTTAAATATTTATCCTTGACAAAAAAATCTTTAATATTTTTTGGATATAGAATGTCACGACCCGCACCCGATTTAGGGGCACGAGAGCGTGGGTACGTCCAGCCTACGCCGCAGCATCGGCGGTAGAACGCTGTCTAGGTCAAGTACTGTCTAAATAATCTCACACTAGTATCCAACTCCATAAGGAGACACGGATAACACTATAAAATGAACAACATACTCAATCACAACTACAGCACGATAAGAATTTGAAGAAACAGAAGAATACAACACAAGTCTACTGACAAAATAATCATACCTGAAATCAGTAACAACCAATCCCCAAGTGTCAGAAACAAGTCCACTAAGGTCACAGTCTGGAAAAATATTTTCCAGTCAGGAAGGAACAAAGTACCTCTCTAAATAGCAGTTCTATATAAATGACATAAACTATGTAGCAGTTCTAGATGGAAATATACCAGACGCATGTATAGGTACGAGAAATATACAATGAAAGAAATACTGGAAATACTGTAAGTAACTGCAGGAAAAGAAACAATATGTCCGTGAGCAAGGAACCTATGACTAAGTGTGTGAGTACTAGCTTTAATATGTGATCGGCTTGGGAACTTGATCAGGCTGGTTACATGTGATTAGCTATGGTTCATATAAAGTCAGGCTAACCGTTGGTTAGCTATGATGCATGTAGAGATCAGGCTAATCACACGTAACAGCTATGGAGCATGTAAATGGTCAGGCCGCACCCGACGTGAGATGTGGGGTGAGCTATGGTGCATATAAAGTTGGGTATGATCACATATTTACACTAAAGTACTCCCCAAACCCCCGACTGGTATAGTAGATCCAATCATGGTACGCTATGGCACGGGATTCCCTAGGAAGGTAGCAAATCTCCCTGGGAATCAGTGTCTGTACATGCACAAGATATCTAGGAAACAAGTCTTGTACAAGCTACACCATAGATAAGGAATAACATCTCATGACGAGATTCGTGTATACCAATCCGTGTAACCAACGTGTCAGGAACATGAATATTTACACTAGATACAGTGAACATAGGAGATATCATAAATTAGAAACTAATCAGAGAATGTACTCGCCTTGGGTCCTTAGCTGGTAAAACCAATGTCCTGTCCCAGAGTATCGTCTGGAGGAACCAACAGTCCTAAAAATATATCAAATACAACATTTGCATCAGGTGCTACACTAACACATCACAAATACATGAACTCAGGGGCTCTGCCAGGTATGGCACTTGTCAACTAGGGTCATCTAGTAGATAGACCAATATATATATCTATATATATATCACACACATTAATACTATTTAATTATAATTAGAAGACCCTTATAAATTTACACATATACATATTATTCATTTGGTATGAAAATAGATATGTATTTATAGGCTTAAATAAAGCTAACACTTGTATAAAAATAATACTGTATGTTTAATTATAAATCCACTAGGACTTACTTTACACAAGGTATATATATATATATATGCATATGAATATAACCCAAAAATAGAATTTACTATATATACTAAATTCCAAAAATACAATTAATATATGCTAATATATTTACCATATATATACTATCATATAATCTGTATACATATATACATACATATATACTGGTTTGAGGTTGTGAAATTACACATATACCAATTTAAATGTATTTACAATATATATATATGCCTTTTAAAATACATATTTGATTTATACTAGTTGAACATTACCTGAGTATACTCATACATAAAAATACATTTTTAAAATATATATATATTGTTAATGTATTTATTTAAATATATACTAATACTAATACATCACATTGAATACCTATACCATACATATATGCCATTTTAATTTCATGTATAATATATATATATCAATTTAAAAATATACCAGGTATATATACAGATAAATATATACCTATACCAATCTTTTTATATATAATGAAAAATATATTAAGTGTATGCAAATATATATATATATATATATATATATATATATATATACATATACATATACCAATCTTTTACTTAAATACGTATTAAATACGTATATATATCAATTATATTAACCATATACATATACACTATGTATTTACATATCTACTAATTTGAAAATACCCTTTATATAGATATATACATGTATACTAATTTAAAATACACATATACATTTACACATACACATACACATATACTACAAATACGGATTTATATAATATACCTATACAATATTAAATACATACATATATATATACGTATGTATATACATACATATATATATAAATCCAGGAAGAAGGAAGAGGGAGATGAGAGGCTCACCGTGGTGGAGCTCGGTCGCCGCTCGCCGGAGGTGCTACGAGGAGGAGGGGCAACCGGAGTTGCTGGCACAGCAGGGAGGATGATGTCGGAGAAGATGGAGGGAGGCCGCCGGGGATCGGTGCAGCGGTATGGGTAGGGGCCGCCGGATTGATCGGCAGAGGGAGGAGATGAGGGAGGAGCAGGCTGTCGCAGCGGGAAGGGCTCGGCCGCCGGGTGGTGGTGGAGGCTCGAGGAGAGGGTGAACGGATGGATGGATGGACGGACGGATGGATGGATGGTTGCTGGAGGGGATCGTGAGGGGCCGCCGAAGGCTGAGCAGCGGCCGGGGGAGTCGGCCTGGGTACAGTGGGGGACTGATGGTGGTGGCGTTTGGGAGCAGCCGGAGTTGGAGGGAAGTCGGAGAGCACAGGGGGAATGGGGAGGAGCAGTGGTGCGGCCGTCGGTCGGGTCTCGGTTGGTCGCCGGAAGAAGAGTGGGGAGGAGGAGATGCTCGGGGACGTGCCGGGGCGTGGAGGAGTCGGCCGAGCAGTCGGAGTGGCCCGCCGGAGACTGCTACGGGCTGCCGGAGGGAGTTGCTCGTGAGGGGGAAGCAGCCGCCGGGCTGATGGCCGTCGGGCACAGGAAGTGGTCGGCTGGGTGCACAGTAAGGGAGGGTGAACAGTGTTCCCCCCTATCTAATTTGAATTAAATTTCAATGAAAGAAGAAAGAAAAACAATAAGAAGAAGAAGGAAGGAAGAAGGAGAAGAAGAAAGGAAAGAGAAGAAGAAAAAGAAGGAGTTTATATACGTAGGAGAGAGGGAGGAGGCTTGTGGAGGTGGGGAATCCTAGGTTTCTTGGGATTAGGGTTTGATGTAGACAAGACATTATATAGGGGAGAGGGTTTGATGAAGGGTGAGGATTTGACCCCTAGAATGAGGGGTCCAGATTAAACATGAAGGAAATTAATTCATGTAGGAATGAGGGTGAGGGCTAAAAATAATATTAGGTTCCCTCATTGTTTAACCAATTGGGTGTTGACACAAAAATGTAAACTTGCAATTTAGCCCCCTTAAATTTGGGAAATTGCACAAACACATAAAATAACGAAAATTGGCGGGCGATTTGGTGTCCGGTGTTTTGTAGGGTTAGGGGGCACTATAAGTTTGGTATGGGCTTAAATAGCAGGCCACTGGAATAAAATTGCGATTTCAGAATCAGATAAATAGTATCCTCAATTTAAATAGAAATAAATGCAAGTTGTGTTCAATAATTAACTAGGAGTACATGGGGCCAAAATCAGGTCAGGTCATCAATACCAATAATGAAGTAGACTCAGAACAGGATATTACCCTAATTTGGGCCGCACGAAAAATAGGTCAAGATTGCCTCCAATTTTTGATTGGAACGCACAACGATACAAAATAGGAATTTATTAAATAACGTCCGCGAAGATTTTTTTTTTTGCGGCCAGAAATAATGTACAGAGAGCATAATTATGAGGTGCAAAAATAGCAGAATGGAAGGCGGGCATGTCTAGAGCAAGATTATGAAATTTGTTGGAAGACAAAAGTCAGGATACTGCTCCAAATATCGAAGCAAGGCAAAGCGCAATAATTAATTAAAATACGGCAATTAATTACAATCTTCAATAATTAAATTCTAGATAAAATAATTAAATCCAAAATTCTAAAATTCGGACAGGTGTTCGTCTACTAGGCTTCTAGGTCAATTCTGCTAGCACAAACACAAATGAACACTGTATATAATTACTATATTTAATTACACACCTCGCATATTTATTTAAATTAATATACCTATCACGCAATTACTAAATTGTAACTACAATAATATTAATTATTGAAAAAAGTCAAAAATACCCCTGTTTTCAGAATGTGGTAGTGACAAGTCTACCCACCTTAAAAATTTCGTCCTCGAAATTTAAAGTCCTCATAGTAGTGTTTATTCATTATATTATTATCCATCAATAGTTAAATTCACCAACCCACATAATCCTGAATAATCCACTTTGTCATTTCACAATTTCAAAAATTTTGAAATTATTGTATTCCTGAAAAATCCTCAAAATTTATCATCGAACTCCATTCGTATCATAATCTCCTACGAATCTGATGTTAGTAATTAAAACCCGAGTTGATATCTACTCCTCTAACTTAATCCAACCATGCACATTTAAAATTTCCATCAAAAACACTAATCCATTAGCGATCTAAATCCTCGATTCCTTTTTCCTCACAATACTCAAATAATATAATACTCGCAAAATCCTCGATTAATATTTTCAATTAAATCTTTATCTTCCAGTCCAAAATATAATAATAATCTTCTAAAATTCCTCAAAAATTTTAATGATAAATATATCATAATCAATAATCATCAATCCTACCATATTAAATTCTCAACCTCTCATTTAAATTAAGGTTTATCCTCGAAGTCTAATGATAATTTAATCACATCTCAATCTTGATAAAATCAATGATTTATCAACTCTGCCACATAAATCCTTAATTCTTTATGCTTATCTTCCAAATATTTTTTTTTTTTTTTTTTTGCATCTCGTGTCTCTTGTCAAGTCATAACCTTGTCATAGATCTTTGCTATGGTCCAAACCCCAATGATCATGGTTTAAGAAGGTTCTACCTATAGTCATGCAATTTAAGAAAATATATAGGTCATGTGTCCTGTCATGGTATTGCAGTCTCTGTCAGGGTGTACTACTAGCTACATTCTAACAAGTAAATCACGAATACAAACCACGGCACTAGGGAATCAATCAATCAGAAGACGAAAACAACATGAGAAAAGAAGGAACCTGCTAACATATTTCTTGCGGTATCTCCTATCTCTAACATACACTTAACTCTGGCATATCACTAACTAATTCCTATCCCTGTACACTGGTACCCCTATCCACTAATCATTAATCCACAAGATCCATGAATATATCAATATTGCACACACCTGTCTGTTAATATCAAAATCTGATACCAAGAACCTCTAACACGATTATAGGTCAATTGGTGCATGTAAAGTTTGATACCTCTATCTCTTTAGGTATCCCTGTTCTACTATAGTACACCCACTGCTAGTTCTGGTTCCTACTACAATTGTCTATACTATTAGTTCTTATCACTCAAGAGCACACCAGTATAACACACCATACTAAGTACTGCTTTTTCCAATACAACTTTAGATCTCAATCCTGCTCAAGTTATCAGATCCTTACACATGTATATCATCTACTCATATATTAATATTAATATTCATATCTCTCATCTACCATAAAATTAATCCTCAAAGTAATCGTCAAGGTTTAACTTTTCGATCAACTTAAAATGAATTGTATATACCTCCTCAAAATCAGATACTCAACCTCGAAACAAAATTTAATCACTTCTAACATCTTTGTAGCCTTAACCATGTTTATTGAATTCATATTTGAAATCCTCAAATTTTAATGACATAATCTCAACTTCTCAATTATTCAAAAATAAAATCTTATTTCCACCTTTTAATTTATAACTCCACAATGTACATATCAGTGCTCACGGTCTCTGATACTCAAGATGCACTCAATGCATCTAGTGTCTATAATTGTGTACTAATATTGCACTGCCTGAATCACTTGTACTATTACCTCCAATGATCAAAGTTATCATCCCTGTATTTTCTTTCATGATTTCAATTTATGTCAACTGGTATATCATCTAATTATCATCACACAGAGTGCTTACTGTTATTAACGTCATCCTCGACTAATCCTCGATATAGAATCATTAGCACTCTTGGTATTATATCACTAGCTTCATTAATGGATTATCTCTTCAAGCTCATTAGAACTCATGATCACCTGAATTCTCTATTACACTCATGTTTCTTTACCCTCATGGGTATGTGTATGGTTCCTCATCTCGATGGTTGTATATGTATTTCCTTTTAACCTTTCATAGCCCGTTACACTAATCTGTGATATGCTTCACCCTCTTCATTACTAATTCCGATATTTCTCTACTCATGACACCTTATTATAACTCCTCATGCATATAAATTTCTTTACCTTTAACACGCCCGATATCAATCATCAGATTGGACGTCATGCTCCATTAATCCTTAACACAATTTCTTGATACCTAATTATTTACATATGTCCAACTAAGAAACACTTACAAACTCCCAAGTCATACTCAGTCAAACTAATACAAGACACTACCAAAATTGCAAGTCACTAATTATCATACTAACAAGGAACCCTCAAGGAATAGAAGCTCGAAAGGAATTGAATTGAGGACAGAAGGTATCTTTACTGCTAGTAAAGAAAAGAAGCGATGGAACAAAGTCCTGGAATAACAGAAATAGATAAGTCTTGAGATAATATTTTAAGAATCAATTTAAGATACAACCTGATAATCATACACGTCTATCCGAAATCATGACACTCAGAATTCTCGCCACGCCAGTAAGCATAGATGCGATAAACGACAGGTTCCGTAACTAAGGTATGCAACCCTATAATCACGTCATCTAGAATCTTTGCCACGCCAACCGGTATGGCTGCGAGAGACCCTAAGTTTCATAACTACAGTATGTACATCCAAGTCAGGTTCCTACGTTCTCGTCACGATAGCTAATATGGCTGCGATAAACTCTAGGTTCCATAACCAAAGTAGACGTTTTACCTTTCTCACTGTCCTCATCAATATATGTCATCAGATGATACCATAAATTCTAGTCCGTAAAATTTATCTCAATTTGAAATCAACTCAACAACGATACCCAGAATTAAAGTTAACAACTGGTCAACAAGAATCAAACTCAACAATGATACCAAGAATTTAATTTAATAACTGCTCAACGAGAATCAAGTTCAGTAGCAACAAGCGAGAGCGGACGGAAACAAGGAAAAAGATTTAAATTGGAAATTATAATAAGATTCTCAAGGGGTCGTCCCAGGAATCTCTCAAGAATTTGTGATTGAGTATCCTCTCTCATCCTAGTATCCTATGTCCTATATTCTATAGCAGGTACGCAGCAGTACAACTAGGACGTCGCACTACCACGACATCATACCACTTGCGAAGTCTGACCTGCATGGGCCACCACTAAAAACGTGTCATGACCCGCACCCGGTTTAGGGGTACGAGAGCGTGGGTACGTCCAGCCTACGCTGCAGCATCGGCGGTAGAACGCTGTCTAGGTCAAGTACTGTCTAAATAATCTCACACTAGTATCCAACTCCATAAGGAGACACGGATAACACTATAAAATGAACAACATACTCAATCACAACTACAGCACGATAAGAATTTGAAGAAACAGAAGAATACAACACAAGTCTACTGACAAAATAATCATACCTGAAATCAGTAACAACCAATCCCCAAGTGTCAGAAACAAGTCCACTAAGGTCACAGTCTGGAAAAATATTTTTCAGTCAGGAAGGAGCAAAGTACATCTCTAAATAGCAGTTCTATATAAATGACATAAACTATGTAGCAGTTCTAGATGGAAATATACCAGACGCATGTATAGGTACGAGAAATGTACAATGAAAGAAATACTGGAAATACTGTAAGTAACTGCAGGAAAAGAAATAATATGTCCATGAGCAAGGAACCTATGACTAAGTGTGTGAGTACTAGCTTTAATATGTGATCGGCTTGGGAACTTGATCAGGCTGGTTACATGTGATTAGCTATGGTTCATATAAAGTCAGGCTAACCGTTGGTTAGCTATGATGCATGTAGAGATCAGGCTAATCACACGTAACAGCTATGGAGCATGTAAATGGTCAGGCCGCACCCGACGTGAGATGTGGGGTGAGCTATGGTGCATATAAAGTTGGGTATGATCACATATCTACACTAAAGTACTCTCCAAACCCCCGACTGGTATAGTAGATCCAATCATGGTACGCTATGGCACGGGATTCCCTAGGAAGGTAGCAAATCTCCCCGGGAATCAGTGTTTGTACATGCACAAGATATCAAGGAAACAAGTCTTGTACAAGCTACACCATAGATAAGGAATAACATCTCATGACGAGATCCGTGTATACCAATCCGTGTAACCAACGTGTCAGGAACATGAATATTTACACTAGATACAGTGAACATAGGAGATATCATAAATTAGAAACTAATCAGAGAATGTACTCGCCTTGGGTCCTTAGCTGGTAAAACCAATGTCCTGTCCCAGAGTATCGTCTGGAGGAACCAACAGTCCTAAAAATATATCAAATACAACATTTGCATCAGGTGCTACACTAACACATCACAAATACATGAACTCAGGGGCTCTGCCAGGTATGGCACTAGTCAACTAGGGTCATCTAGTAGATAGACCAATATATATATCTATATATATATCACACACATTAATACTATTTAATTATAATTAGAAGACCCTTATAAATTTACACATATACATATTATTCATTTGGTATGAAAATAGATATGTATTTATAGGCTTAAATAAAGCTAACACTTGTATAAAAATAATACTGCATGTTTAATTATAAATCCACTAGGACTTACTTTACACAAGGTATATATATATATATATATATATATATGCATATGAATATAACCCAAAAATAGAATTTACTATATATACTAAATTCCAAAAATACAATTCATATATGCTAATATATTTACCATATATATACTATCATATAATCTGTATACATATATACATACATATATACTGGTTTGAGGTTGTGAAATTACACATATACCAATTTAAATGTATTTACAATATATATATATGCCTTTTAAAATACATATTTGATTTATACTAGTTGAACATTACCTGAGTATACTCATACATAAAAATACATTTTTAAAATATATATATATTATTAATGTATTTATTTAAATATATACTAATACTAATACATCACATTGAATACCTATACCATACATATATGCCATTTTAATTTCATGTATAATATATATATATCAATTTAAAAATATACCAGGTATATATACAGATAAATATATACCTATACCAATCTTTTTATATATAATAAAAAATATATTAAGTGTATGCAAATATATATATATATATATATATATATATATATATATATATATATATATATATATATATATATATATATATATATATATATACATATACCAATCTTTTACTTAAATACGTATTAAATACGTATATATATCAATTATATTAACCATATACATATACACTATGTATTTACATATCTACTAATTTGAAAATACCCTTTATATAGATATATACATGTATACTAATTTAAAATACACATATACATTTACACATACACATACACATATACTACAAATACGTATTTATATAATATACCTATACAATATTAAATACATACATATATATATACATATGTATATACATACATATATATATAAATCCAGGAAGAAGGAAGAGGGAGATGAGAGGCTCACCGTGGTGGAGCTCGGTCGCCGCTCGCCGGAGGTGCTACGAGGAGGAGGGGCAACCGGAGTTGCTGGCACAGCAGGGAGGATGATGTCGGAGAAGATGGAGGGAGGCCGCCGGGGATCGGTACAGCGGTATGGGCAGGGGCCGCCGGATTGATCGGCAGAGGGAGGAGATGAGGGAGGAGCAGGCTGTCGCAGCGGGAAGGGCTCGGCCGCCGGGTGGTGGTGGAGGCTCGAGGAGAGGGTGAACGGATGGATGGATGGATGGATGGACGGACGGATGGATGGATGGATGGTTGCCGGAGGGGATCGTGAGGGGCCGCCGAAGGCTGAGCAGCGGCCGGGGGAGTCGGCCTGGGTACAGTGGGGGACTGATGGTGGTGGCGTTTGGGAGCAGCCGGAGTTGGAGGGAAGTCGGAGAGCACAGGGGGAATGGGGAGGAGCAGTGGTGCGGCCGTCGGTCGGGTCTCGGTTGGTCGCCGGAAGAAGAGTGGGGAGGAGGAGATGCTCGGGGACGTGCCGTGGCGTAGAGGAGTCGGCCGAGCAGTCGGAGTGGCCCGTCGGAGACTGCTACGGGCTGCCGGAGGGAGTTGCTCGTGAGGGGGAAGCAGCCGCCGGGCTGATGGCCGCCGGGCACAGGAAGTGGTCGGCTGGGTGCACAGTAAGGGAGGGTGAACAGTGTTCCCCCCTATCTAATTTGAATTAAATTTCAATGAAAGAAGAAAGAAAAACAATAAGAAGAAGAAGGAAGGAAGAAGGAGCAGAAGAAAGGAAAGAGAAGAAGAAAAAGAAGGAGTTTACATACGTAGGAGAGAGGGAGGAGGCTTGTGGAGGTGGGGAGTCCTAGGTTTCTTGGGATTAGGGTTTGATGTAGACAAGACATTATATAGGGGAGAGGGTTTGATGAAGGGTGAGGATTTGACCCCTAGAATGAGGGGTCCAGATTAAACATGAAGGAAATTAATTCATGTAGGAATGAGGGTGAGGGCTAAAAATAATATTAGGTTCCCTCATTGTTTAACCAATTGGGTGTTGACACAAAAATGTAAACTTGCAATTTTGCCCCCTTAAATTTGGGAAATTGCACAAACACATAAAATGACGAAAATTGGTGGGCGATTTGGTGTCCGATGTTTTGTAGGGTTAGGGGGCACTATAAGTTTGGTATGGGCTTAAATAGCAGGGAACTGGAATAAAATTGGGATTTCAGAATCAGATAAATAGTATCCTCAATTTAAATAGAAATAAATGCAAGTTGTGTTCAACAATTAACTAGGAGTACATTGGGCCAAAATCAGGTCAGGTCATCAATACCAATAATGAAGTAGACTCAGAACAGGATATTACCCTAATTTGGGCCGCACGAAAAATAGGTCAAGATTGCCTCCAATTTTCGATTGGAACGCACAACGATACAAAATAGGAATTTATTAAATAACGTCCGCGATAATTTTTTTTGTGCAGCCAGAAATAATGTACAGAGAGCATAATTATGAGGTGCAAAAATAGCAGAATGGAAGGCGGGCATGTCTAGAGCAAGATTGTGAAATTTGTTGGAAGACAAAAGTCAGGATACTGCTCCAAATATCGAAGCAAGGAAAAGCGCAATAATTAATTAAAATACGGTAATTAATTACAATCTTCAATAATTAAATTCTAGATAAAATAATTAAATCCAAAATTCTAAAATTCGGACAGGTGTTCGTCTACTGGGCTTCTAGGTCAATTCTGCTAGCACAAACACAAATGAACATTGTATATAATTACTATATTTAATTACACACCTCGCATATTTATTTAAATTAATATACCTATCACGCAATTACTAAATTATAACTACAATAATATTAATTATTGAAAAAAGTCAAAAATACCCCTGTTTTCAGAATGTGGTAGTGACATAGAAAGTGTTGGTGAGTGTGGATACCAAAAGTACAACATATCAAAGAATGCCAATCAATAATAAATATACTGTTTGAAGAAAAATAGTTGCAACTTTCTACAATATTTTTAAAGTTTGGCATGCACAGAGTTATATGGAAAAAAATTAGTACAAGAATAATCGGCACAACAAAACTATAATTAGAAATCAGATCAAGAAATCATGGAAGCTTTGAGAAATTGTAAATCATACTTACCAGGAACATAGTACATCTTGGTGCACCATACGAGATTAGGTAATGAGAATATTAGTCATGTATACGATGGTTCGATGGGGGTTAGGTTTAGTTGGATTATCATATCATATCGGGGTAAATTTTACTTGGTTCACTAGTAATGTTTCATAAACTACTTAGTAATTTTGACAATTGAAAAATATATATAAGACAAAATCTCATAATTAAGAACATGACTTTCTCACATATTACTTCAATTTCAGCATTCACTAAAATGCTTAACTGATCACAAATAAACATGACAAGGACATAAAGCACAACCAAAATTTTAATACAGTGCATCTAGAATTGAATGATTACACATGAAAATGATAATATGCTAAATTAAACCAAAAATCATAACACAAGAACAAAATATCTAAGTTAATACAAGACACCTAGTATTGATCTACTTAACATCTTTTTAGATCGATAAATGTAGAGATCTGAATCGCAAACAATACGACCTCGATTCGGAAAAGAAATTGTAATCCGGATAAGAAGATCTTGATCTCGGTTCCAGGGGGTGGGGGGTTAAGAGGCGTCCGGGTTGTAAACCCCTGATAAGTCACAACAGAAATGACAAAAAAAGAAGAAGCTCTGCTCAATAGGAACAAGAGAGACAGACAAACAATTTTCGAACAATAGCCGGATCAAAAGTTCTAATACTAAAGAGGATAAAATTTGTGCTTAGATCCATTGAGAATGTAGCTAGGTTGCTAGAAACTTATTGCACCACAGTTTTTGCAAAGCCTTCAGAAAAAAATATGGTTTAAACTGGAACTAAGGATAAAACTTTTTCTATACATAGCCTTTTATTTATTTATTTTATTCTCTAGGAAGGACGTGCAACAAAAAATTGCCTCTCATAATAGCTAATTTAAATAATTCTATTATAGGATATCTACTTACAATATCTCATCATCGCTCCAGCCTGGCCGCGATATTCTTTCTATCTGTTTCATGAAAGGAAACAAGAGAGACAGAGATCAAAAGAAAATTAATTTTTGGACAATAGCCGGACCAAAAGTTCTATTACCAAAGAGGATGAAATTTGTTCTCGGATCCATTAAGAATGTAGCTAGGTTGCACGAAACTTCTTGCACCACAGTTTTTGCAAAGTCCTCAGAAAAATATGGTTCAAACTAGAACCAATGATAAATTTGAGGCTTCTTCAAACCTTTAATGGTGGTCTTCTTCTTAGGCATCCAACTAGAGGTCTTAATCATAGGCATGGATGGTATGGGATGCTTCTTGAGTACTTCCAGTTACTCCTTCCAATGGCTCATGGCGTGTCGAAGAAGAAAGAAGGAATATGGGTGAAAGAACATTTTTGAGGAGGCTATATAATGACTCATGACGGAAATGCTCTGCAACGACACACTCTATTATATAAGTGGACATGGATAGATATTTAACTAAACCCAATTCATAAATTCTGGGGTTGAAGAGAGATCTCAATGCAACGTCTAGTAGCTTTATTATTATCCTACAAATTTAAGTTTGAAGGTTCGCAACTCTCGTATACACATTTGGTATGTAACTTAAGAAAATTTCAATAAAATGCTTGATTTGGTATGGCAAATGTTAAGTGACTAGAAGAATTACTAGGAAGAAACACACTTTTGGCAGCCTTATAAAATAATGTTGTCAAAATTTTTGCCCAAAATTTGTAAGTCTTAAAATAGCCAGGACTATATAATTTTTTGAATATGCACATGACCAACAAAAGTTTGTTGCCCTAGTAAATTTTGTAGTACTCTTAACATTTGTCTTTTGTATAATTGGATCCCGTCGGCAGCAACTTTGTGACATTTATTTTGATTGGAAATGCTCACAGAATTACATATATATAAGAATCAAATGGTTTTCAAGGAATTCAAAGCAACAAAATGAATAAAGTATAAAAGATTAGCAATTAGTACAGTGGGCAAAAAATATACTTGAGCAAGTGAACATTGGAAGCTACTACCTACTGTTGATGCATCCTTCAAACAGATCCTATAGCTTCCATAGAGGTCAACTGGAGCAGAGCTGGCTAGCGTATGCAAACAAGAAAAGACTTAGGGGAGTTGGTCAAACTGGATTTTAGGAAAACATTGTAAGTCTGATTTTATAATCAGGATCACTGATTTAAAACAAAACACTCTAATTTTGAAATGCTTGCTATTGTAAGTATAATTCTAAACCTAAAGCACCATTGTGCATCTGAAAGCACCATTAAATGTACCATCTAGATTTGTGATACACATGTCAATCTAAATAGAAAAATAAAATCAATACTTCTACAATTAATAGCTTAAATTTTTATGCTAATATTTTATAGTAGAATCACAAACAATATTATCATTAATTATTAGCTAATAAATATTTAAAATTTGGATATAGCTAATATGATTTGATTTACATAGAGGAAGATAATTAGCATAAAAGTTTAGGTGTTTTGAACCGGTAGGCAACCTATAACCAGATAAGACTAAAATCGGGCATATTGATAATCTCTGCTTCTTTCCTCTACTCCACGGGAGCTTTAACTTGCTATAAGATATCATTGTTCTCCACAAATGCAGGATCGGGGGAGGGTCAACATACCCAACCATTCTTGTGACTCAAACACATGCAAGGGCCAAGAGTTACCTTCGTGCCGAATGACACCCCTTATGGGATATTATATTTTGATATCACCATGTTCGGCAAAAAATCAGAAGCAAAATAACAATAAAGCAGACACATGTCATCATATCTTCGTATTAAGTACTAAAAAATAAGTTGAAAACATGCTGGAAAACCAAGTGGAAAAAATACTAGGAAACACAGGATTATAGCTAATATAAAAGCATAAAAGGCACTCTCCGCAAATAAATATTTGCTTTTTAGGAAGCATGAACACTAGAAAAATGTGTGTTGTGTTGTGTCTGACAGGCATCAGATGTACACAACATGGACAATTCAAAATAGAATAGGACACACAAAAATAGATGTCCATGCACTGTGTCCTTAGCAAACCGTGTTATATCCATGTGTTCGCCATTAAATTCAAATTGAAGAGAACTTGATTTAATTAACAAAGGAAAAGAAAGTACGGAGAGGTCCTAAGAGACAATCTAAGTATAAATTTATTTTCTGGGAGGTGACGGTGGAGGGTTAGGAGTTTAGCAACTCTCTTTACTCCGTGGACGATCCGATGCAGGAGGAGAAAGATTATCTCTCTTGCTTGACTGTAGGTACACAGATAGTTAGCCCATAGAACGTTCAAGTTGCTCCTATTTATAGCCATCGTACTGATGGGCTATGGATACCGCATATGACTCTGTTTGGTGGCCACATAAGACTCCTTCGTCAGAATGCGGTTGCAACTATCTCCGCATGCCATGGACCGATTGCGACGTGGTCTTGGTTGAGATATGTTGTTGAAGAGATCTCAAGGTTGTTACCAACCCGTTGCGGGCGTGACTTGGTCAGCTGGATACGTAGTCAGCACCAACTGTGCGAAGATCTCTGCAGTTATAATGGGAAGATCTTGTGAGCTGGAGACCGCATAACAACTTGGTCGCATGATGGTGAGGCCGCATAGGTTTTTTAGCCGCATACGTTCTCTCGTTTGGGCCTTGGTTGAATGAACACTCTGGCTGCATGTTAGAGAGGCCGCATATGACGCTGCGGCCGCATATACGTCCGTTATGGCCTTGGTCAGATGGACACTCAGGCCGCATGGCGTCATGTCGCATGCTCGTCCAGGCCACAGACGTGCTCTCGTTTGGCTTTGGTCGAATGGACACTACAGCCGCAAGTTGACAAGGCCGCATATTGCCGAAGTGGCAAATAGGAGGACACATGGCGTGGCACGTCTATCGAGGCCATCAATGCAGATGTAACTTTCAGTCTTTTTGTATGCCGCCCCTTTCATGAATTTTGAAGCTGTCAAAATATTATGTCATTCATTGGAGACTGTATCAAGAGCTCATTATGAGGCCTCTAGCTTATTGGGTTCCCTGGCCGTATGTAGATTATTATGCGACTTTTTATCTAGCCATATAGATCATGTTTTATGCGGCATGGGTTTTATGTGGCATGTAGTTTTTTCATGCTTCTACAAGACCCCTTCAAAGTTTCCAAAATGACAAGTTTAGAATATTTTGAATAAGAATCATGGTCGAGCACTTTTGGCCGTATAAGGGCGATATGCCGCATAACCATGTTGCCGCATAGTAGACTCTGCCATGCAGTCAAATTAATAATCAGAGAATTTGGCCCAATCTTCGGGGAGATCTCTTAGCATTTTGTACCATCAGGGGATAAAGTAGTCCAACAACAAAGGAGTCACCATCATCCATGGCCGTTATGTGGATCGAGATGACTCAAAATCCGAACAGCTGTCGCCTCATGTTGCTACCTATATATATAGGGGGCAGAGGAGAGAGAAAATCCTTCTTCATATTTTCTCATTTCCTTCTCTTCTTCTTACTACTTCTGGACTGGCCCCCAAAGTTGCTTCCTTCGCCGCTGCCGCCACCGCTAAGGGTAAGGGGAAGTCCAAGAGCAAAGGGAAGGGTCGTGCCGCTGTGACGGACCCTCCACCGTTCCCCACCGACGTTTAGCCGTCGATCAAGGGTAGGTCTTGAATGAGGAAGATGAACTAATTTTGTAAACCGCAGAGACACATGTGCACAGTTGGACGCATGGATTCATCTATGCGCCAACTTCTCACTGCCGCATTGGTAGCCGCATAGGCGACCCTGCGATATGTAAAGTTATGTCGCCTAGTGACTTGTGTTGCATGGAAGACCATGGCGTATCAGCTATGGTGCCGCATAGTCGCAGGATTTGGTTTGGCCACATAGACCATCTAGCCGCATGAGCATACCCTTCTGAATATTTGAAGTTTTGATCATGCTCTTTACTTGCAGTGACTTTGCCCACTGCACCCTCTGGCGAAGTAGTCTTTGGTCACGGTATGCTGCCGTTGAATATGAACCTTAGGGACCTGACCACGGCCGTCAAGACCCAGATCAACAAAAACCTCCCTCCAGGACGTCAACAGAAGATTGTCGAGAAGTCGCCTGGCTTCTTGTTGAGCCAGATAAACTCGGGGCAGATCCCTACTAAAGATGGACCATACTTTTACAAGAAGCCGTACTTCTTGTTCGGGGTTGCAATGGAATCTTTTCAACCTGAGTTGGGGCCGACCAAGGAGAATTGGGCTTTCACCTTCCGTGGGACCGAGATGATGTTTCCTTCTTTTGTGTGTCACATGCCTTTGTCGGATCTGAAGGTGATGATGGGTCCGCACTGGATGGGCTAAAACTTGACCCCTGAGCCGTAAGGAGCTCTCCTTGGCCATGTTTGGGCTGGAAACAACAAGGGAGAGTTTTATAGCGCGAAGGAGTCATCCTCGTACTCCTTGATTGGATTAAAGCCAGACTTGATGGAAGTGATCTAGGACCGAACCTCAACATATATGCGGTGGACACTTTTCTTCATCGGGTCGCCAAGAAGGAAACTTACTCCCTGGGGCAGTTACGGGTTCTCAGATGGGCTCATTACAATGAGACCTGGTACCACTTGACCCTGTGGATCTTAAAGAAGTATGATCAAGCGCTCTAGGCTGCTGATTTATTTATTTTGTCGTAAGGGGTACGTGGCGCTGATAGAGTTATACAACCTTCATGCTGGGACTTTCTTCACGCTTGGTGGCGAGATAAGATTGGCTCTGTATGGGATGCACATCATCTCGAGGTTTCCCTGGGGCGATGAATCCTATGAAGTGTATACTATGGGTAATAAAAAACACGAGAAATTGGAAGCAGAGAACCGGAGATGCTGGCAGTGTACAAGGAACTGTTATGCCAATACGGGATCTGCCAACGTTCATCGAAGAAGACGAATAAATCCACCGAGGGGTACTCTTCTCATATTAAAACTTGGGCTCGTCATCTTTTCCTGGTATCCAAGGAGCCCACTAGAATTCGTGTTCGGGCACTGCAATCCAAACAGGAAGTGGTCAACTCCATCCGAGAGCTGAGGGAACAGGCCTCTCCCACGGAGGAAGACGTAGAGGGTTCCTCGGAGGAAGAGGAAGAACCCGTTAAGGAACTGGGTGACCTGTAGGGGGAGTTTAGTTACTTTCTCATAGACACCCATAAGCTATCGACCAAGGCTGTACTGGCGGGATACTTGATGATCTGGTTGCGTAACTACGTGGTCCCTGGAGGGTCTGGGATAATAGAGAGGATCAGTCGCACCCACATTCTTTCGGCTGTGAAGTTGGCTTTTGGCCACAAGTTAGCCCTTCTACCGTTTATGGTGCGTTCTATCCATCGGGGGCTCCGCAACTTTGCCCAGAAACTCAAGGACCATCCTAGTAAGGGACATTTCAACATAATTGAGCTCCCTTACCATTATCTGATAGGTTGGCTTCTCATTGCATCATGGGTCTCTGATGAGCCTGGAACTGAAGAGGACATGGTGGCTGTTGTTCCCTATATACACAAGTATCGGGAGGTAAAGTAGAAGTATGACATGGTTCCTGCCGATAGAAGGCAACTCTCATTCATGACTGACTGAGTTTCTTCACGTATGAGACAGAGTTTTCTGACGATGAAAGAAACGTCGCTTACTAAGACAACAGGGGGACACCCCACAACCTGTATGAGAGGCTCTTTCACTGGCTCTAGGCCATTCGTTCATCCCATATGGTATACCAGAACAAGGCTGCAAACTTCATAGAGCCTTACCTGCCCAGCCGATTTGCTCGCCTATTCGGCTACACCCAGCTTCTACTGGGTCACCCGAGTACTTCTCTCGGATATAATGGAACCTTGCTTGACGGAGCTCGATCCTGGACTTACTATATTACAACCGGCACTCAGGCTCAGTTTTGCCTACCCATTGCTGGTGTCGTGTCGAAGATGTTGTATACGGCCACGAAGTACTACTGCATGGCTAATGCTCCGCCAGCTGGCTTTGACTCGGAGAGGAGTTATATCTAAGGCACCATGTTGATGCCTCCGAAAGCGAGGGTGCGTCATACGCCCAAGAAAGGAAAGAGTTTTGACAGGCGTCTGCTCGTAGAGTTGGAGCAGTCAACTGGAGAAAAGAAGACGTCATCCTGTTCTGATGATCCTCTAGTTGTGCCGGGACCCAGCAAGCTCACTACTCCAAGAAGGCGAGGACTGATATGGTTCGAGAGACGAGACCAGCGATGAAGACTAAGCCAGTTGTAAAGGGGACCGCAAGCGGAGAGGTAGGACCCCTTGTACTAACGGTTCCTGTAGAAGGACCCAATTTAGGTGATATGGTGATATCCGTAAATCCTCTTAGTTTGATTCTTCCTTGTCCTCTTTATAAATATCTCTTCTCTGGTTTGTTTGACTATTTACAGGCGCAAGGAAAAAGGGACCGCCCTCGGCGAGCGGCTGCCTCGGTGGTTTTGTATAAAGAACCGGAAGAGGAGACCTCACCGGCGTCTGATGCAGGTATCTCAGAGCGGGTACCTGAGACCTCGGACACCCAGGGTATTGATGGGGGTGCCTCGAAGCCTGCACTTGTGTCTTCAGGGGCTCAGGAAGTGGATGCCACTTGGACGGACCAACCTTATACCCCTTTGGAGCATATATTCAAAGATGACATAGATGTCGTAGGGAGAGCTATGATGATGCTAGGCGAGCCGCAACCTACACCTTCCCCCACTGGTATGTTATTCCGCAACTTTACCAGAGATAAAATATTGTGGCTTCAGCTTTATATTCTCCGGACGAAGTTAATCGTTGGTTGTTCTGGTCATGCAGGCGCTATTTCTCCCTTACGGACAATGGACGTGGCCGTCGAAAAGGATATCCTGGTAGAAGGGGGTAGGTTAGCTTATCCGAAAGAGGTATGAATCCTTTCATTGCCCTTCTAGAGGTAAAGAGCACCTTGTAGAGTCTGTTGCGGGTCCTTCTAGTACAGTGGTTGTTACTCTCGATATTATTGCTGGGCACTTGGTTGTTGAGGCCTTTCCGGATTGTGGGATGGCAGGTCATTCTGAGGAGACTGTTTCCGATGTTCCCTATATTATAGTGGCGGGATCGTCATCTGAGGTCGCTGTACTACAATCTGAGTTTGGTGCACGAGCGGGTGCCGAAGCAGCGGCGCACCTATGTACTCTTGTCCTAAGTCGTACCTCCGACCTTGCTCAGCTATAGGGTGTCTGGGCTTTTGAGATGGCCATGAAGGAGTGGAACGCGAGATATCCCAATAGTTAATCTTTCGCTACTGCTTCACCTTTAAGGCCATCAAGTATTTTCGTGCAACCTGCTGCGCTTGTGGCTTCTTCCTCCTACCAGCCTCCCTTGACTCCAGCGACGCTGCAAGTGATTGACGAAAATGACCTGATCTTCCTTCGGAGCTTCAACATATTTCGGAGGCAGGGGGTCCAGAGTGTATTGGAGTGGAACAGTCCTTTCGATTATGTGAAGCACTTTGCCGAGATTTAGGCTAATTCCCTGACGAGCATCCCTGGTTTGGAAGAGACTTCGAACCACCTGGGCCAAAAGCTGGCGGAGGTAGAGCGATGCCTAATGGAGCTACAGAAACATCAACAAGCGGATATGGGGATACTGATATCCCATGAATATAATGAGTTCTCAACGGCGCTGGAGGAAAAAATGCCCTTTTTTCTTCGTCTAAGGAAGGTTTGCAACACGACATCCAAAAGTTGCAAGAGGAGTGTGATCGGGTGGGTACCCTTAGGGAGGATTACCTCACCATGAAGAAGGACCTGACCGAGGCAATCATACAACTCCAAGCCAAGCTTGATGTGTTGGAGAACAGCCTCCGGGAGGCCCAGTGGGAAGAGGGGGCCATCCGAACTGAGGCTAGCCGGGTAGCGAAGAACATGGCTGTTGTTGAGGTCATGGTGCAAAAGCTGGACGACTGATATGAGTCCTTTGTCCGCTAGGAGGATCCTGAGGTCCTGGCAACAGAAGTTGAGTGCCGGGCTAAAGTGCGCCTAGACAACCATATCGTCTGTCTCCAAAGGCAGATATTGGAGTTGTGCTCCGACCAGCAACAACAATAGTTTTAGGAATTCCCCTTTTGTCCTTTTCATCGTAGTTTGTCATAGTTTTATAGTTGGGACATTATTAGCCCTTTAAATGTAGTTTACCTTTTCTATTTCGTAAGAAGAAATAAAAAATTTCTTTGTTGTTGCAATTATCTGTTGTCTTGAGTTTGACAGAGTCCCAGCAAACCACGTCTTGGGTTGTGTGAGAGTGAACGATCGCATCTTGTAGAACGAGCCGTTATGACTCTAGGGTGATTTGTCGGTCTACCACTTATAAGTACCGGGTGTCTTTCAGACTCCTTCCACAGATTTACCTCTTGTGTGATGGCTTCCAAGGATGCTCCATAGGGAATCAAGGAAACCACTTCCCCTCCCGTGGACAGGGTTGCTTCAAGTCCCTATTCTGGCATGCCCGAGTCGCTTCTTATTGAGAATATGATAGGTACGTCCGCTGCCCTGGTGCCTAAGGCGGATATTTTCCAGGAACTCCTTGGCTCCTCGTCGGATGGATTACTTGTCACCATGAAGGGACAGGCAAATCAGACCAACGTAGATGCCTTCCGTCAGTTGTTCGCATCTTCGGACGCTTTTGTTCTTCATGCCCTTGCGATGTATATAAACAATCTGGAGAATTCTAACTCCTCTTAGATTTTGTGTTTTGCTCCTAGTTTCCTTTATGTAGAGGAAATAAAAACTTTTAATTTTGTTGCATTCCTGAGTGTGGACATTCTGGGTCTTGTACTAGAGGTAATATAGACATAGTACAACTCTGCAGTTGTTGTGGACATCCCACTGGGGGTTTTTTTTGGGACCTATTACCTTTTGCATAGTTGAGTGCAAGTAACAAGTTTGGGACAAGCCCTACCAGAGGTGATATGGACATAGAAGATTTTATGGACCCAATACTTTTTGTGCACCCAAGTGCAAGTAATAGGTTTGGGACATGCCCTGCCAGAGGTGATATGGACGTGGCAGGTTTTATGGACTTAACACCGCTAGTGTACTCCGGGTCAAGTATAGGTGATAAGTTTAGATTACGACCGATATCAGAGGTAATATGGACATGATAATCGATATTCAACACCCGGAAGGTCTTTTCAGAGGTAATATGGACATGGCACACTCAGTCAGGGAGAAATGCTGGGATAGTAGCTAAGAGGTAAAAATAGACATGAACCAAAGTCCCAATGACTCGCTAGGGAGTAGTTTACCAAGGGTGGTCTACCTGAGAGTGTAGATAGACCTGAGGGTTGCCCCACTGGGGAGATTTTTGAGGATCCATTACCTGTTGCGTACTCAGGACTCTTGAGTACAAATAATAGTTTTTATAATAATTTGTGTAGAAAGGTAAGTTTCGTACATAGGTACTTGTTGGGGATGGAAAATAAAATAAGAGTATACATCTTGGTTGCCTGGCTGAAGATGAGGGGAGTACAACTCTAACTTAGACTTAGTACTTTTTTAGGAGCTTGTCGTTGATAGGCAACATTAGCATGTCACCGTTGGATTTTGCTAGCCGTTAGGCACCATTGGATAATATGAACTCCACGATGAATAAGCCCTCCCATTTAGGCTAGAATTTTTTGACTGTCTTATGGGTCATAACCATCGATCTTCTTACTATCAAGAAGAGATTGCCCACTTGGAATGTTCTCTCCTTGACCTGCTTGTTGAAGGCTCCAGAGAGACGTGCTTGCTACAACTCAATGTGCTGCTGAGCTAAGAGTCATTTTTTGTCGAGTGCTTCCAACTCTTGTAGTCATCGACGATGGTTATCGTCCACGGTTAGCTTATTGGAGAGAGCTTCTGAGAGTGAAAGGATTTGGATCTCGAGGGGGAGGACCATTTCGCTTCCGTACACCAAAGAGAATAGCATACTTCCTATAGCTGTGTGGACCGTTGTACGGTAGGCCTAGAGAAATTCACCCAGCTTCTCGTTCCAGTCGCGCTTGTTAGATGATACAAACTTCTTGAGAAGCTTGATAATTATTTTGTTGAATACCTCAGCCAACCCATTTGATGCTGGGTTGTTGGCAGTCGATACCACATTCTGAATCCTATTTTTATTACAAAACGGGTAGAATGCATGACTTGCAAACTGTGCACCATTGTCATAAATGATCCTTTATGGCAAGCCGAAGCGGTATATGACATGATGCTTGACGAAGTTGATCATGTTGGATGTCTTGACTTTCGCGAGTGGTACTGCTCTCGCCCATTTTGAGAAGTAGTCAGTGATGGCAAAGATGAACCGGTACCCCTTAGATGAAGGTGGACTTATTGGTCCGATGATATCCATTTCCCATATTTTAAACGGCCCGGATGTTATTGTTGGATGCAGGAATTCAGATGGATGTTGGATAAAGTCTATGTTGATCTGGCATGCTAGGCACTTTCTCGCATAGTTAACCGCATCCACAATCATTATGGGCCAGTAATATCCCATTCCCCGGAGACGGTCCTGTAGCATAGGTCCGAGATAATGGCACCACAAACTTGTGAGCCTCGTGAAGGGCCTACTTTGCTTCTGCATTAGATAGGCAAAATAGTAGAATACCTTCATAAGAACGACGATACAATATTTTGGTGTCTATGTTGTAATAGAACCGAAGCAAACATCTTCTGATCGAAGTGGCTTCCTTTGCATTCTTGGGAGCATTCCATAGATCGCGTACTCGATGAATGGAAGCCTCCAATCCTGGACATCGGTATCTACTTCCGTCATGTAGCTTAAACACAGATAGAGTTTATTTTTGGGGCAGACCAACTCTTGACCGATCACCGTGATTAGCTGATGGGTATTGTCTAGAACTGCCAAGGAGGCAGCGAGGCCGGCCACGACGTCATCCTTGACGTTCTACAGCCGAGGGATGTGCTCAATAAAGAATTTCGCAAAGGTTGAGATAATGCCAAGTGTAGTTTGGTGGGAAGGAATTAGGTCTTCATTCCGGACTTTATATTTGCCTCAAACTTGGTTGACTATCAACTTGGAGTCACCGTATGCCTCTAAATAGTCTACCCCCACTTGTTTAGCAAGTTAGAGTCCAATAATGAGAGCGTTGTACTCCGCCACGTTGTTGGAGCATGGCTCCATGAGGGAATAAGCTCGACTAATGACCAGATTGTAGGGGAAGATTAATAATATCCTAACTCCAGCGACAATATTGTCTTTGGGCCCTGCTCTCGAAGCACCATCAAAGAACATATGCCAGATAGCTTCGCATGAAGTCACATTTGAGTCCACCACTTTGTTTTGAATCTCATCATAGAGTTTTGAGGTTTCTGGCACCGGATGTGCTGCCAGGAAGTCGGCCAGTTCTTGACCCTTGAAGGCTTTCTGAGGGACAAATACCATGCCGTATGGAGACAGTAGCATCGCCCAGGTAGCCAGGTGGGAATGTAGGGCCCCTGGTTTGGTCATGAGGACTCTGAGGGGATTTGCCCATGGGATTACATGAATGGTTTGCCCAGCCACGTAGTTTCGAGTCTTCAGGATAGCGAATACTAGAGCAAGTAGTTAAGTTTTATATATATATATATATATATATATATATATATATATATATATATATTGCTAGTAGTTAAGTTTTAGCTATATATATATATATATATATATATATATATTGCTAGTAGTTAAGTTTTAGCTAAAGTTAAGTATTATGTTGTGATACCAAGGTAATTGTTAGGTATTTTGGTTTATACTCAAGGTATTCGGTTTGCGTATCAAGAGAGGGTGTAGGTGGTGTGATATCGTATTGGCTCAAAGTTAAGGTATCCACTTTATTTTCGTTTAACTAGGGATAATATATATATATATATATATATATATATATATATATATATATATATATATATATATATATATATATATATATATATATATATATATATTATTGAATTTCTATATCTAATATTTAACGTATCTTATGATACGGTATATTATTGATATTCTAGTATTCTAATATAGCTAATATAGCCTAGATACATAGTGTATGAACCCAATATCCTAGAGATGGACTCATACAACCTAGAAATAGCTTAGTTTGACTAGTTTGACCTAGAGTTGATCTAGTTTGATTATTTTAACTTAGAACTGGCCTAATGACCTAGAAATGGACTAGTTTAACTTATATTTATTCTAACACCTTGTATTGATGTAATATTCCATATTTAGGTCTCTGAGGCACCATTCCGGACATCTTTGATATTGTTCATCGGAATCCAGGCGAGTATATTCTCTAATAGTTTCTCGTATATGATATCCTCTATGTTTTTTGCATTTAGAGTAGATATCCTTGATTTACTGATACTTGGTTTGACGGATTGGTATTTTCCAGATTCTGCCATGAGATGTTATTATTCCAGTAATTCTTGTGCATGTCCTGTGATTCCTGTGCATGAATGAGATATTGTTCCTGAGAAGGTTGCCCCCTGCTCCGTGATTCAAGTGTCGTAGCGTGTCATGGTTGGATCCACTATACCAGTCGGGGGCGGGGAGTGTTAGTGTAGATATGTGATCATACCCTCCCTGTGCAGTTCATGTATTTCATATGAGTGTTAATCATACACCTCACATATGATTAATCAGGCCATGTTCCTGTACAAATTCCTAAGCCGATCATATGTTGTCACTGGTACTCACTCACTTAGATAGTCATATCTATTTACTTTATATATTATGTTCATATCTCTTGTATGTATTTCCTTATTTCTGTATATTCCTTTCATATTCTATTCATCTTGTATATGCTTTCTATTTACTGATACATAGTTTTTATCATTTATTTGAACTACTGTTAGAGGTGTACTTTGCTCCAATCCTGATTGGATATATTTTTCCCAAATGACATTGAGGAGTGGTATCCTACTCATTACGGGCCTCAGGACATAGTTGTCTTAGAGTTAGAGACTGTGGCTCAGGAGAGACTCATCTCAGTTGAGACAGATGACACTTTACATATAGCTCAGTAGATAAGTTATTTTTGTACTGGATTTGTCTACAGCTTTGACTGTTAGTCTTATATTTTATTTGGTGACTCATTGGAAATTATTTTTGTCTTATGAGTTGTATCTTGACTATTCAGTTCCTTATCATATTCGTGCAATGTTCCATCTTATAGTTCTATGATTGAGTATTTATATTTTATTTGTGGCATTATATGTCTTGTTGATCATTATTGCTAGATAGCATAGTTTACCCAAACAGCATTCTACCGCCGATGTGCGACATAGGCTAGACATTGTTCACTACTCATGCCCCTATATCGGGTACGGGTCTTTGCAAGTTCATAGTGGTCCTAGGAGATAATCTAAGTAAAAATTTAATTTCTAGGGGTGACAATGGAGGGTTAGGAGTGTAGCAACTCTCTTTAATTCGTGGATGATCTGATGTAGGAGAAGGAAGCTCTTCTCTCTTGCTTGACTGTAGGTACGCAGATAGCCATCCCTTAGAACGTTCAAGTTGCTCCTATTTATATCCATCGTGCTGATGGGCTATGGATGCCGCATATGCCTATGTTTGGTGGCGGCATAAGGCTCCTTCAACAGAATGCGGTTGTAACTGTCGCTGCATGCCATGGGCCGATTGCCACATGGTCTTGGTTGAGATATGCTATTGAAGAGATCTCAGGGTTATTATTAACTCATTGTGGGCGTGACTTGGTCAGCTGGACACGTAGTCAGCACCAATTGTGCAAAAATCTCTACAGTTATAATAGAAATATATTGTGAGCTGGAGGCCGCATAACAACTTGGTCACATGATGGAAAGGCCGCATGGGTTTTGTAGCCGTATACGTGCTCTCGTTTAGGCCTTGGTCGAATGGACTCTCTGGCCGCATGTTAGCGAGGTCTTATAGGACGTTGAGGCCGCATATACGTCCTTTTTGGCCTTGGTCAGATGGACACTCAGGCCGCATAGCGTCATGGCCGCATGCTCGTCCAGGCCACATAAATTCTCTTATCTGGCTTTGGTCGAATGGACACTACAGCCGCAAGTTTACGAGGTTGCATATGGCCGAAGTCGCAGATAGGAGGACACGTGGTTTGGCACGTCTGTCGAGGCCATCAATGCAGATGTGACTTTCTGTCTTTTTTCATGCCGCCCCTTTGACGAATTTTAAAGATGTCAGAACTTTATGTCATACATTGGAGACTGTGTCAGGAGCTCATTATACGACCTCTTGTTCCTTGGTTGCTCTGGTCGCATGTAGATTATTATGCGGCTTTCTATCTTGCCGTATAGATCTTGTTTTATGTGGCATGAGTTCTATGCGGCCTGTAGTTTTTTTATGCTTCTACACCATGCAACATAGCTTGATTTAGATTAAGGAAAAGTTAGTGCAACCCTCACCAATTCCTTCTCATTAGTCCTTTAAACTAGAAATAGAAAATATAATTAAATTGAAGTGTGTAATTGCACATTATTCATTTAAACTAGAAATAGAAATAGGAAATATAATTGAATTAAAGTGTGTAATTGCACATTGTCTACTCTATTATTCTAACAAAAATTAAAATGATTCCAAGAATTACAAGCATAATGTATCATGTGAAGACCTACTATTTTACTCACTTTTGTGGTTCTTCTCAGAATGACAATTGAATGCTTGAAGATCTAAGCCCTAGAAATCCCTAGCCTAGAATTTGGGTCGAGAAGAGGAGGAAGAGCTGGTGCTTTTTCTTTCAAATATTTGACTGAAAATATTAGAATAGTCTCCAAATAATATATAAAGCTTTTTTTTAATTAAGTTAGGTTCCACGGTTATTACACTTTGAGGTAATACTATAAAATTCTTTTAGTGACATCTTATCAAATTCGATGGTCAACTATAATTTAGACAAATTTATCCCTCAACATCTATATATTCTTAACCCCTTCTTCCTCTATCCTCCCCTACTTCTAGCCTCCCTCCTCTCCACACCCCGTCTTTCCCCTCTGAATCACCCTCATATTGGTCTACACCAACCCGCCATGCCTCATCTACCCCCAAATGCCTTCGGTTATCCTAGAACCCCACATAAACAAAGTCCAGAAAGAATGGAAGAATGGTAGCTACAAAAACATATTTTCGTATTATTGTTTGCAAAATATTAATTAAAAAAAATTATTGTAACAAGTTCATGATAAATAAACTCATGATATTTAATTGCAAAGTGTGATATTTTTTAGTATTTAGCAACAGTCAGGGACGAAACCAGAAAGTAGTGTGGGGGGGGGGGGGCAATAAACCAACAAAATTAGAATATATTTTTAAAATGATCGTGGGCCAAAGAAAAAGAATAGTTTCTTGTGGGATTTGAATCTTAGCTAATAGAAAATTCATACCATACTAACCTCATAGGCTGCTACTCGTGTGTAAGTCAATAAATGATTATTCATATATCTTAATTTACTTCCTATAAATGCAGTACAATACTATTTTTTGGGGGTGTGTGTTTTCTGTCCCCAAGAAACAAGTACCACAAATGAAGCTCGAGGTGAATGACAAGACTCCATAAACCAACAAATAATACAACAACAAATAGTAAGGCATAAGGAAAATAAATAAGAAACAAGACTTGTGTGGTACCAACGCACGCATCTAGAGACAAAACAAAGAAAACTAAAATCAAACTGTTGAATATGAACTAACTATAGAGCAGGATAATGCGGCAAGCAGCGAGAGAGCATAATGACTACTCTGGAGATAGACTTCAACTCGGAAACCAAATAAGAACCGGAGTTGCAGATCATTTATCGAGCAGAACTTAGCCTCCAAACACCCATTGACAAATAAAACTAAAATACCAGCATAAAAGAAAAAATGCACAACCAACAGTACACGGCCAAACATCCCCATGGCTTGATACGAGTTATCTAGCTAGGATTATCAAAAAAACTTAATTAGTAAGGATGCAAGTTGAGGAATTTTGATACCACCTTCACTGCAAGTACCCGGATAGCCAAGGGGTCGAGTACGTTATGACATAAAACATATCATAACCAAGTAACATTTGGAACATAGCATATGGAATCATGACATCAAAGATAGCCGCAGCATATGAACTTGGTAGGTCTTGGAACCCATGCCAATCGGGGTTGTCCATGCTCATGGGCCCTTACTGATCGGAGTTTCCAGTAGCAAGAATATCCTCCCTTCCCAATGTACTATATAAATTTAGCTACTTAATTACCATAAAAGATTGTTTTTATTCTCAAGTCGTGGACACTAGACAATTGTCACTACCATATTTCTAGATAGAGGTAATTTTGTCATTACATATTATTTGTATTTAGTGATTATATTTTATATATTGTGTTATTTATTTATTAGTTAGTGGACTAGTCTATTTATTTGGACTTCACACTAGTGGACCCAATAGGACTAGTCATGACACAATGAACCCAACAATTAGGCTAGGCCCATTAGACTCATCCCTCTTCATTAATTAGGGGATTAGAATTTGCCTTCATTAGAATTAGAAGCTTCCTAATATAACCCTACTAATTAAATACCTCGTGACTAATTAGTAGGGGTGTTGTGGGTATTGCACATTGCTTGGGATCCAAGCATAGGGGGTCGCCCACTATAGGAGAGAGAGAATTCTCTCTCTCTCCTCTTCATTCATTCATTCCATTAGATCCCCAATTGTGTTCTTCCCCAATTTGGTTCACCCCTCCAATAATTTTACCTTAATTCACTCTCATTCCTTCCATTTTTATCATCTAAGGAGCATTAGAGCTTGGATTGCAAGAAGCACTTGGAGAAGGAGGTATTGGATAAGAGCTTGTGTCCTAATTATGTCCAATTGAATTTAATATTGGAAATCCATGTCGCAATAGTAATAATTTCCATTTTTTCTTTAATTTAGATTCTAATTCATGGATTTGATTATTAGGAACCCTTCCTTGGCTTAGGGATACCCATAGGAACAAGAACTAGGTTCATAGGACCCCTATTGTGAAAGTTACGTTAATTTTTGTACCCAATTTGGGGGAAATCCAAGATTGGTGCACCAAGTATTTGTTGATTGGTCAATTGGACTAAATTGATACTAAATTGGTTGTTTGTGGCTAGATACGTATCTACAATTCGATACGAGTAGGCCATATCATGATACGAATTAATATTTGGGTGTTTTTCTTTGACACTTGTGATACACATGTCATATTTTACTATAAGCACTAGTATAGCTATCATATTTTGTATTCCTTACTATTTATTTTTTTATAGTATTTATTATTTATTTGGAACTGCTGTTAGAGATGTGCTTCACTCCAATCCTGACTAGATATATTATTTAGATAATTTAGATGATTAGTATCCTACACACTATGGACCTCAGGACATAGTGGTGTAGAGTTGGGGACGATAGCTTAGGAAGAGCCGATATCAGTTAAGGAAGATGATCAGTTAGTTGCAGATAGATAGACTATTGTACTGGATACGTTTTTAGTTAGACATTTTGGCAGGTATTATATTTGAGAATTTGTGTGTTGTGCTTAGACTATTCGATTTGGATTTGGATTGCAGTTGTAGCTGTGATTCATTTCTTTTATTCCATATCGAGTTATATCTTCTTGTAGTTTTATTTGATTATCATTATTATATTGTCCTCCATTTGGAGTTGAGATATCTTGACAGGTATATATATATATATTATGTGAGATATTTAGATAGTATTATTGACCTAGACATCTTTCTACCATCGATGTTGTGGCTTAGGCTGGATGTACCTACGTACTCGTACCCTTACACCGAGTGCGGGTCGTAACAAGAATCTTCCTAGAATAATGTATACTGAGTATAGGTTATTCAAAAGTTATTATTGGTGAACGATTATATAACTCACAACATACGATACACTGACAATGTTCACACTTGATTTCCTATTGTCGAGAATAATTATTAAATACACAACAAAATAGGTTAATTTCATGGTATCAGTGAAAAATATGAACTCGTGTTACTATATAAGATACAACCGATATGGGGGATACAATTTCCTAAAAACTGGATAAAATACCAAAGATCATCATAAGAAGATAAAGTAACTGCATAAAATAGGGCTACACAAAATAGGGTATCAGAGCGGTATACCGAAGGTATACTAGGTTCGGTATACCGACAATATGCCATTCATGAAACCGCAGGTTGAAATCAACACAAACGATATACCATAGTATACCTGTCGTATGCCTCTTGTGCGTTCAGAGCGAAAGAAACGCTAAGAAATTAGGTTTTTCGTGGCCAAATACAGTCAAGATTTATTTTACCTATTGATATACTTATGAGTTCCAATGCTACGGGTGGGTCTCCTATAGCATTTATGACTAGGTTTACTAGTAAAAACTTTAAGTATCACAAGTGATACCTAATTCTTACTACGATATTACACGATATGACCTAGATACTTAGTTCTAGGTCAAACCATCAACAAAACCAAACAAGGCCATAAGTAAATGTTGAAAATAATGTACAAGAACACATTTTGGATAAAATTTAGTAACAAATACAAAGGAAAAAAAATATAAAAAATATGGTTTTTTTATTCGAGATAGATATACTTGCCTCGATGCCAAGCCACAAGCCCTAGTTTCTACTCCTCCTCCTTTAGACACCACACCTAAGGCCTCAAGGCCAACTCCTATGCTCAACTCAAGGGAAGTGAAGAAAGAGATGAAGAGAACTAAAAAAGAGGAAGAGAGAAATTAGAGGATTAAATAGAGGGGGGAATGAGAGAAATTAGATGATGCCACGTATTGAATCCATTACCCCCTAGGGCCAATCACTACCCGTAGGAGGAAACACAAGGGACCAATAGGTGAAGAGGTGGCCTAGTCATCTCCGCTAACTAGGAGGACTACATGCCGACGGTATACCGGTGGTATGTCATGGTATATAGATGGTATGCCGGTCTGATGGACCAACTTCCCATTTTGAGAAAATTCAAGGGCACACCGATTTATATACGAGACCTAATACGGGTTTATGGCAATGCCAAAGGATAATCTAGGGCCTAGGATAGTCTCCCATACGAAAACGATAACCCAATTTACGAAAATATGATAAACGAGATATCCAAAAAATATGAAATACAATATAAGGCTCAGTTTACGAGAAAATTTTAAATATCAAACATTCAGAAATATGAAATTCAAGAAAGAATGTGACACAAAGTATGCCATTAAAGTGCCACTTTGTGCCATTCGCACATGCCCGCGTCAGAGGACGTGTCCCAAGTAATGTGTTACAAAAATACGAATATTTCTTGGAGGTCTTGAACCTTGTACTCTAGTAAAATATTCTACCATACCAACCACATAGGCTACAACTCCATATGTGCATAAGTTAAAAAAATCTTTTAATTAAATACACACTTAGAGTTGCCACATTGATGTGGGACCAATTCTAGAAAATAATTTTAATAAACCCAAACAAACATAACCATAAATTTACAGTTCTCCTTCGTTTTCTTTATTCCATTTTTTCATCCATTCGAAGGGGTTTTATTCTCCCTCTCTCTCAAAGATGTCTTCTTCTTAATCTTCTCTCTCTCTCTCTCTCCCTCTCTCTCTCTCTCTCTCTCTTTATTGAGAATCAATGCTTTAAATTTAGTAGATTCCTAGGAGAATTATTTTTGTGGCTTTGTGCTTAAATGGATTTGAAATTTGGTATTGATTAATTATTGTTTAAATTTTGGATTTTGAATCAAATTCCAATTTATACTTTATGTTTTTTTTTTCAATTAACCTTACACCCTACATTTTTCACAAGTTGGTTGTCAAACTTATCATGTTGTTATTTCTTCCATTATCAATATTAAAATCCTTCTAGAAGTCTAATAATATTTATACAAAGATTAATAAATAAAAAATATTGAATGAGAAACTAAATATTAAAATTTGGTGGACATTTGATTAAAAACTGTAAAAGGTTCCAAGCTTGATATAAATGAATTATCGGAACATAAACTCAGCTTAAGTTTTTAATTGTTAAATGAAAGCATTCTTTAGGCGAGACGCAAGAAAGAGTCATAATAGGATCAAAGGGGGGAATTTTTGTCCTTCAAAAAATATGAAGTCAACATGTGAAGGAATTAATATTGTTGTTAACACTAGAAGTAGTTGTTCGATGAAAAAAGAACTTTAAGGGAGTTTTTGTTTCGCGTGAATAAAGTTTGGAGTTTGAGAGGAAAGAAGGAAAAAAGTAGGAGAAGCGAGAATATGAGAAAGGAGATTGCAAGGGCATGAAATCCTAGGTTGTATCTCATGTCTATTTATATTGACAATTTATTTCTTTAGCAATAAATCACGAACAAAATAATAGTCTATCTTGATATGCTTATTGTGCTCATGAAACACTGGGTTACTTGCGATAAATATTGTCAAATAATTGTCACAATACATCTCCATCAGAATAGGAATCATAAACCCTATTTCAGGAAGAAAAGACTGCACCCACATTATCTCAAAAGCTGTTTGAGCCATCGTACGGTACTCTGCCTTTGCACTAGAACGAGCCACAATATTCTGCTTCGTAGTTCCGCTTATTGCTTTCAAAATGCAATAAAGACTTTTTTGAAATCGCCGGTAGTTTTTTCCACCAAGAACCGGCTGCTTACCAATGAGCAGCGTTTAAGGAGGCAGCGAAGCGCTTACCAAGCGCGAAGGAAAGGGCCTTCGCCACTATTTTTTAGCTGCATGTTTTAGCTATATTTTCTTGGTCACTTTGCTCCGTCGCGAGCCTCTGACCACCCATCCATAGCCTATGTCGACGGTTACTACATCATGTTACAAGATTGCCACTCACAAATGTATAATAGACAGAAGTAGACCTTCTACTAATGCGGCTGCTTACCCAATCAACATCACCAAATTCCGCCACCGTAAGCAAATGGGAAGGTTTGTATAACAACCCATTTATAGGTGCACCCTTCAAGTACCATAGAATATGAAATATAGCCTCCTAATGTGGTTGTCGAGGGGCATGCATAAACTGGATAACTACTCCAACAACATAGGTGATGTCTAGTCATGTAACAGTAAGATATATAAGTTTGCCAACCAACCATCTATAATGTCCAACATCCTCAAATAACTCTCCCCTGTCAGCAATAAGCTTGTCATGATAATCCATAGGAGTTACAACTGGCCGACACACCAACATTTTTGTCTTTGAGAGAAAGTATAGAAAATGATTGCACTACGATAGATAAACACCCTTCTTAGATCGAGCAACCTAGATTCGAAAAAAATATCGAAGAAGACCCAAATCCTTATTATAAAACTGACGACTAAGGTAGGACTTCAAGTCTACAATCCCACCATGCCTAAATATAATAATATCATCAACATAAACGATAAATAGGATAATACTTGTTGAGAAAGAATGACAAAATACTGAATGGTCTAATATGTTGTGCCAAAATCCAACCAGAATGAGAATTGAACTGAACTTGTCAAACCATGCTGGAGGTTACTGTTTCAGCTTATATATAGAAGCATAAAAAGTATACTTCTTGAAGATGGTGCAGTTTTCTATAAATAAACTTAGTAGAAAATGAATGGAGCACTTTCATTCTGTTTCAAAGGATGGCGCACTTTCAAGTTGTTCTCGTCAACAAAGACAAGCGCACAAATTGCATTTCTACTTTTATCCCAAACATTAAATGCAATAAATCTGACAGTTGAACAGCAATCGAGGATGTCAGAATCCATCATTACAGCTGAGCTACGGCACACAGACCCAGGTTATCATTTAGTGGACAGTACGAATTAACTTCTACAAAAGTATGTCGCTGTGCCAAATTCTTCAAAAGTGCGCCATCAGGGCTACTTCTTCAAAATTGTACCATCATGGTTACTTCTTCAAAAGTGCGTCGTTGCGCCAATTTCAACAAAAGTCAGCGATCACGACCAACTTCTTCAAAAGTGTGCCATCATGGCTACTTCTCAAAAGTGCACTTGTATAGCCAATCATTCCAAAAGTGCGCCAGTCTCCAGACCACTTCTAAAGTGCGCTCCACATTCACGAGTTGAAGAGTAAGTCTGACCTTTCTCTTTCCGACGTTGTAATTCTTCCGTCAAACTTCTCAAGTTTGTTAAAACTTATGTCTAGAAGGTTTGCACGGTTGTTCTCCATCTTATCTGGATCTTGCTTTAATATTGTTAGTCCCGAGTATTAATCAAAGATGGAAGAATGCGTGGTCGAGATCAGAGGTTCACACAAAAGTTTTCTCTCTGACTATCCTCAATATCTAAGAAGAACTATAATATAATATTCTGATCACAACTTGCTACAAAACTTACAATAATCAGAAAACAACATATGTTTTTTCTTGCAATCGCAGTTGCAAACAGACAGAACAAATTACAACTCGCAGAAGAGAAGAGAAGAAGACACAACTCTTGTTGGGATGATGAAGATCATCGTTGCTCAAAGCAAAATTTGTCCCCACTCGAACTACTCCCAGAAACAAACAAGTTCTTGAAGAACTTCTGGAATGCTCGTGTTACCTCATATCTGGACTCGCATGATCTCCTTGGAGTCTAATGGCGGCCACCGCAGAACCTCTATTCGTATCTTTATTTTCGAAGTAATTTCTCAAATGGGCTAAGAAAAGAGTATTTATAGGCATATGGAGGAAACCCTAATCCTAATCATGATTGTCCATCAGTTACAAAAAGATTGGAATAAATTTAATTTATGTCCAAAAGGATTAGAATGAATTAAATTCAAATCTCATAAATATCGGATTAATTTAATTCATATCCTACAAGATTTGAATGAATTAAATTCAAATTCCACAAATATCGGATTTAAATAAATGACTCAATCTTTCCATAACTAATTAAATTCCGCAATCAGCGGACTCATGAGCCAATCATGCTGTCTGCGCATATGCGCGCAGCAGCGCGACGGCCTATGCGTGCATAGCATGCGCACCTAGCTGCGCATACACCCGCGCATGAGTGCATCAAATGGGCACAAGCACTACGCGCAGATGCTGATATATAAAGTGCGCCAACAAAGTGCGCCAACAAAGCACCACTTTGCGCACAAGTCCGAGTCCGAGTCAGAGTCGCATTTGGGGCTTAGCTCGTAATGGAATTTTCCAGGAGAATGAAAAAAAGCTTAAATGCTTTTGTGGAGTTAAATTGTTTTTTTCTCCTAATAAAATACTCCCACATGGCATCCACATGTATCCCACCACACTCCGTATGCACACCTCAACTCAAACAAAGCATTATATTGATATACTCACTTGATGGTGTAGTCAATGTAGGACTATCTTTACTAGTCTAAAGACAATAACACCAACAAGAACAACAGTTCCTTTCAAGCTGAATGCATAGGTTATGGTATGTATAGTCTCAAATATCATGAGTTCTATAAATGCAATCCAAGGAAGGTGCCACAAAGGAATCAGAGCCACAGGAAAGCACAAACCTGAAAATTATCTAATGACCATCCACCAAATAGAACCTTGGTACCAAATATAAACACCTTTACACATATTAGCATAAATCTTTACATCCGTGCAAGATTAAGGAATTGTTTGGTTCATAATAATAAATTTAAAAATCTAAATTTTGTGTACGCAGGTCAACCGTACGCATGTTTTTTTCATTCTTCATCTGTTAAGAATAATTAAATTTATAATTACATATTAATTTGATTTAAGATTAAAAAAATTGTTCTATATGGATACATATTTCTTTTCCTACTCATATCCGTTCATGGATACATTATCTCTTTATATATTCGTAGTTGTATAGCATAATTTTTTACTTCATCCATTAATAAAATTAATATTGTTGATTCATTTCATGGTATTAGAACCAACAGTGTTTCAATTCCAGGGACATTCAGAGTTTCTTTCAGATTATTGATTATCACCAGAAGTCAAATAGTCCATATTTTTCTGTCGGCCGCAGAAAGCTTCCGTTTCTTTCAGATTTTCTTGTCGACTCGTGCCGGCGCGTCTGTACCGAAGAACCCGTGCCAACACTGTCGTCGTCGATCTTGATGACTTGCTAGCAAAGGGCAGAATGTCTTGGTCTTCCGTTGCCTTTCAAGCTATTTTCAAGAGAAAGGATCCGCCGGTCGTTACTTCTAATAAAAAGAAGCTTGGTCAGCTTGTTGTCGAGCAGTACTTTTTGGATCTAAACCAAGCTTTATTTGCTGATATGAAAGCAAATACTCTTGGCTTTGATGACAACACTACTCCACAAGCACTAAAAGTCAATCCAAGTTTTGGTTAGTCTTGAAGAAAATCTCTACATCATTAATTTAAATGGTGGTCTTTTCTATATATATAAAAAAAAAATCTTGAGTCAAAAAACAAAAAAAAAAAACAAAATACGTTCTCTATATACCTATTACAAAAAGTATGGTTATTATGATTTTACTTGCTATACTCGTCAGCGGTCTGGTATAATGTGTTCTCGCTGCCACAATCCTGGTCACCTAGTGGATAATTATTTTCTGCTTCATCCACATTTAAGTACTCAATTCTTCAAGAGGATTGGTGTGCTGTCGTAGGCACCCAAAAATAAAACTTTACTCTTGAAATAATATGTAGTAGTGAGAGTATGGATCGTTCCCACGAAGAGTAATTAGTTTAATCTTTATGCTATGTGAAATAAGATGGAGGGAGAGTTTTGGATCAAATAAAATTAAAAAGAGCGAAAAACAATCAAAGTATTAAAACAATCAAAGAAAAAAATGTTGGTCTCAGTCAACATCCACCTTTGTAATCTTAAAATTGATCATTGATGCAAACATAAATTATCATACTTTGAATGTTTACCGTTGAAAGTATTTTCTATCTCTCTTAGGCTTAGATAATTAGAAACAAGCGATCTAATTAGCTTTAATTACTAAATAATCCAAGACAAGGGCTGAAGATTTAATCTAGTAATTTATTAAATAACCAAGAGATCGATGAAGCAAAAAACACAAGCACAATCGGTTGCATTTTATTTTATCAAAAGTTTTTCTCCTAAGATTTAATAAAACAAAGCAGTTCATTAAATCTTGGTTGCTTCACAAATTAGAAAAATCAAACAATTACGGATTTGATGTCTACTTTAGCAGTAGATCAAAATGGATAATAGACTAGTAGGCCTCCTAGTAATTAAACAAAATAATCATGAAAGTATGCATAGAAAAACATTCAATACTCAAACCATAAATCAAACATATAAAATAATTTAGATCTCACAAATTTATTGATTTCAACGTTTCTGTTTCCTTCGACCAACAAGACTTTTAGCTCCACACGTTCATAGAAACTTCAAATGAATATTGGAGAAGAAGAAGAGGAGTTGTGTGTTATTTTTTTCATTTCCTCCTGATCTCTACCCCTTTTATAGACTCTAAATTAGTTGTTTGAAGCTCACAATATCTTTCCACAAATCCTCTAAAAGTTACAACAACCCAAACAATAAAATAAAATCTTTGAACAAGTTGAAAAATGGTTAATTCAGCTCCACTTTTTGTGCACAACATAGTTGACTCAACTTCAAGCCTGATTTGGTCCATGATGCAGCCAGAATCTCTGAAACTCAAAATAATAAAATTGTACCTCTATCACTTAGCTTTCCGAATCAATTTGAATCAGCTCAATTGGACTTCGGATGAGCAAGTTATGACCATTTTGCTACAAGATGTCAGAATTGTCCAGAATTGATAATTAGCTCCATTTGTATTTAGTGACTCCAATTGCATCCTAAATCAAAATATAAAAATAATGAGTATCTTTAGACATCAAATGTCATAAAGGAGTATACATTAAAGAATAAAAATATAATATTTTATGTTCTCATCATATACCCCCACACTTAACCTTTGCTCGTCCTCGGACGAAACTCTAATTTATTTTTCCAAAAAGAAATCAAGGTTGCAATGTCATAAATAAAAAAATAACCAAGCTCTTCAAAACTCATAACATATCATGAACATATATTTTTAAACAACTTCTAATTACTTAGTAGGTATTTTTACTTAAAAATGGAGTAAACTAAATAGGTAGACCCACACGGGAATAAACACTCAACTCTCGTGTGTTTGAAGGTATATATTTCACTCAAATTCATCCAGAAAAAATGATCTACCATAAGCTTTCATATCTTCTTATTCTCCACCACTGGGATCACATGCATAACATAAATTATAAGGACTTTTTATGGGTTGTAACGTGGCTTAGGATTAAGGTGGGATATATTTGGGAGTGTAGCTCAAAAGCCATCAAAACTAGTGGAGCAAAAATGAATCAACTCAAGCTCAATATAAAACATGTAAAATCAATCACTCTATTTAACTTCTTCTTCAATTTGTCTTTTAAAGCATTTAAACAATGTAAAACAACTTCCACCATTTTTTTTTTACAAAAATGGAACTTAGAAAATTTGAGTCTGAAAATATGTTACAATTTGTTGGTTGTAACCAAACCACAAATTTAGACACCCCCACACTTATTTTTTTTCGTACACCCATACATATCATAATGATCAACAATGCTCCACTAGCTTTGCGACTTGGGTAAAGGTATAAATATTATAGGTTAAAAGCTTATAATGTGGGTATACCAAGAAAAAGGTAATAAAGCTCAAAGGGGTTCAACAAAAAGAAAATTAATTACAAGGTGGGCTATTTGGCTTATGTAACGCATAACAAAGATGGTCTTAATCATGTTCATGCATGAATGTGTCAATGTGACCTCGAAAAGAATCAAAGCAAGTTCTAAAGAAATAAATTAGTGGAAGAATATCTCTCATGAAAGAATAATGAGACTGATGTGTCAGTCTAAAGGCTCAAATTCTCACTAGCTTTTGTCTACTAAATTTAGATACTACCATTTTCAATAAAAATAACTAGAGTAATTAATTCTAAGTTGAAAAAAAACTACTTATTCAATCATGTTATGAATTTTTCAAATTTAGTTGAATCTTATGATATACACAACAAAAAATTATTAAAAACAAAAAAAACAAAATTCTTTTATTTAAAAAAAATTCTCTCTTTTTTTTTAGAAAAACACAAACTAAAACTGCTTAAAAAATTTAAATCTCCTCCCCCACACTTAAAACAGACATTGTCCCCAATGTATGGTTGAATGCAAAGAAAAGACAAAATAAAAAATAAAATGCGAGAATAAAAATAAAATTTTCTTGGGTTGCCTCCCAAGCAGCGCCTTTGTTTAATATTGTCGTTGGCTCGACTCTATGCCCACTTGATATAACTAGGCAGGGGTTTCACGTCTAGAATGTAGGCCTACAAAACAGAAGGTAAATGTCTTTTGTCATAAATTGGTAACAAAATATATGGAATGTTACCTGACTGTTGCCTTTTTGGAAGATCGTTCAACACTGCAACAGTTTTATGTAAGTTAGTACTCAAAGCTAACTCATGTTCTTTCTCAAAATTCTCACTGATGGCAACTTTTACTCCATCTTTTCCATCAAGTTTAAAAACTTCTTTTCCATTAGGTACTACTGTCACGACCCAATTCCGTAGAATCAATTGAGGCGTCCCCCGAATCGTGACCGCCGTACGGGCATGGAGTTGCGCCCGCACAAGGCTTTAATGATTTGCATAGCAAGCACATATTCAGAGTACGCAGATAAATTGAAACACAATTATGGAAAAGTTCTCTTTATTGATAATGAACATCTATAACAAACTCCTGAACGAGTCAGCTAATATACCGAACGACTTACAAAAGAGATGACTCAAAATGAGATAGCAGTCCTGTACATTACATCCCTTTATAAACTCAAAATGATAAAGACCTCCAGGTTGGAGGATAGCTTTGCCACGGAGCTGCATTTGTGTATGAAGAGTTGCAACTTCGGACTTCAAAAGGCTTCAGGGGGCGCGGTGAAGATGCGCCAACAGCTGGACTGGATCGGGTAGACGACTTCGGCTCCTCGCTCGGTTCGCCTTAGTGCGGAGAACCTGTTTCAACGAGGGTCAGCATATCGAAACATGCTGGTGAAGGCAAGCTAGCCTGACTATACCAATCAACATGTTATTTTAATGAAGCATGCATATTTGTGGGTTTCTATCTTGCCTTAGTTCATTTACAAGTAAGCACATATAGAATTTACTGAAATGAACGTGCCATCGTTCGGTTGATTTTACCTGACCGTCTGAATTACCTGCACAATACTTACCATGCCTTCCCTGCCACGAAGACACAAGTTAGTATGCAACAGGTTTAAATATACAAGATGATCACGGGCTTGGTTGCCATTTTGGACGGTAGTCTTTGACGTGAATGGTATGCAACGTAAGAACAAGAGGTGCTGCAAACTATTCCGCCGAACAAGAGACTAGAACAATATGTCTCGCCCGGACCGGATCGATGCCAGTGCCCCAGCATCGTCCGCGAGACTTGACCCTGTGCACAAGTTGTCCATGATCGAACAAGATACAAGTAACAAGTTATTGCAGTTGAGGCAACAAGAGTACAAGACAAGCAATTGTACAAGACAAGCAATAATTCACGTTTTATTCCCAAGCGAACAAGCATGCCATTAAGTATTCGTTCGTGCAGTTATTGACAAGCATATATACCAAGTCTATTCTCTTTTATCTTGATTTCTTTTATTATTACTTGGTATCATTTGATCGGGGCAAAGGAGATTGCAGATTATTAGATGTGAAGCTTGAAAGCAGGGCTAGCTAATCGGGTTGGTAGCCACTCACTTAGATTTTGGAAAGGAGAAGGAAAGAGGCGCTTCATGACTCCGCTCGCAAGCCGCCTACTGCTCGTTCACCTGCGCACGAACAGCTCGATTAATACTTCTTCCTCTCTTTCCAATCTCGGAATAGAAGTGCAAGTCAATGAACGAAATGAAAACCATCGAAACCGTTCAAGGAAAACAAGCAAATCCCAAAACCAACTCAAAGCACGAAAGCAACAAGCGACATCAAAAACCGAGGCAATAAAAGATAGCAGCGAGAGGTCCCTCCTGACTCTGCCGCTAAGCCGATCCTTGGGGCGCAGTCCACTGAATATGGGAATCGATTTCGAAGAAACAAATCCATAATGAGGACGAGTTCTTAATTCAATCTATCCCGATCGAACGATACCGTCTTGTGTTTCTTAGCCACGCTCTCCGCACCGGGAGAATGGGGCGCTACATCCTACCCAACTAATTGGAAGTTTTGTCCCGAAACTTAGGGTAGAACCTACCCATAGGGATTATTGCGTTCGGGATGGCGTTCATGACTCAAGGAACAATCATGAACAGAATGGTCTGATTCACCACAGGCTAGGCATAATCCAAGTTTCATACGACATTTGTCGATTGCATGCCCTGACTTTTTACAGAATTTACAGTAGGGCATTGTGTTCCCTTTGTGTGAACCACCGTCATTTCGTCGCTTTGCCGCGTTGTTTCCTCTCTCGTCGCTTTGGCGTTTGTGACTGGATGTATGCACAGCGCCGGCAGGAACGTGAGGATAGAGTGGTTCAAGCGACAGGGCGTGATTTATGACTTCACACATTGTACGATACTGATGAACGGCTACGTGCGAATGGATGGCAAGGCGTAGACCACCTTCAAACCTTCTAGCTCGACTCGCTGCATCAGGTAAATAGGCCCTAGCAAATTTGGAGAGTCGGTTGAATTCGACGGAGTACTCTTTAACTGTCATACTGCCATGCCTCAGTTACACGAACTCATTTTCTATTTGACGTTGTACTGGAGGGGGTACGAACTCCTCTTCAAATGCGGCACGAAAAGTCGTCCACGAGATCGCCTCCTCTCCGTGATCAAATTGGAGAGATCGTCGATGCACGTCCCACCAATCGTGCGCGTTGAGACGGAGCTGTAGTTGTGCGCAGGCGACGCGCTTCTCTTCGGAGATCTTTAGCAGAGCGAAGTGATCTTCAAGTTCGGCCAACCAATCTAGAGCTACGACCGGGTCCTTAGTTCCGTTTAATGGGGTATTGCAGACTTTCTTGAAGTGGCCAAAGTCGAAGGCAATCACATCCCTCGTCCTTGGAATTTGTGGCGTCTCTACTTCAAGCATGGGCTGTTCCACCGGAGTCGCTGGCATTGCCGCGGACTGGTTGGATGCCAAAGTCTGAATGATCTGCTGCAGGGTATCTACCTGCTTTTGTTGGACTGAGAATCGTGCTTCTATATTGTCTTGAAACTTGAGCTGACTCTTTTCCGCCCGATTCTCGGCCCGTTCATAGCGAGCCTCGTCCCTTTGTTGGTTTGCCTCCAACATCTGCAACATTCGTTGGACGGGATCGATGCTTGGCATGGCTCGCTGGCTCTCTGAACTTCCCGAAGTGTCCGAACTACTTTCTTGGCCTTGCGTTTCGTCCGGTGTTTGCGCTGCAGATTACGCTGGAGCCATTCCTTCAAAAGAAGGTAAATTACATTAGAATCATAATATATTATGGACTTATTGCATGAACGTATCTCATTTTGGCCTAGCGAGTTCAAGAGTTCGCACAGGAATTTGATCGTTTAAAGGAACTTTTCCAGCACGAAGTCTAAGGAACTTTGAATCTGTGCTCTGATACCACTATGTCACGACCCAATTCCGTAGAATCAATTGAGGCGTCCCCCGAATCATGACCGCCGTGCGGGCCTGGAGTTGCGTCCGTACAAGGCTTTAATGATTTGCATAGCAAGCACATATTCAGAGTACGCAGATAAATTGAAACACAATTATGGAAAAGTTCTCTTTATTGATAATGAACATCTATTACAAACTCCTGAACGAGTCAGCTAATATGCCGAACGGCTTACAAAAGAGATGACTCAAAATGAGATAGCAGTCCTGTACATTACATCTCTTTATAAACTCAAAATGATAAAGACCTCCAGGTTGGAGGATAGCTTTGCCATGGAGCTGCATTTGTGTATGAAGAGTTACAGCTTCGGACTTCAAAAGGCTTCAGGAGGCGCGGTGAAGATGCGCCAACAGCTGGATTGGATCGGGTAGACGACTTCGGCTCCTCGCTCGGTTCGTCTTAGTATGGAGAACCTTTTTCAACGAGGGTCAGCATATCGAAACATGCTGGTGAAGGCGAGCTAGCCTGACTATACCAATCAACATGTTGTTTTAATGAAGCATGCATATTTATGGGTTTCTATCTTGCCTTAGTTCATTTACAAGTAAGCACATATAGAATTTACTGAAATGAACGTGCCATCGTTCGGTGGATTTTACCTGACCGTCTGAATTACCTGCACAATACTTACCATGCCTTCCCTGCCACGAAGACACAAGTTAGTATGCAACAGGTTTAAATATACAAGATGATCACTGGCTTGGTTGCCATTTTGGACGGTAGTCTTTGACGTGAATGGTATGCAACGTAAGAACAAGAGGCGCTGCAAACCATTCCGTCGAACAAGAGACTAGAACAATATGTCTCGCCCGGACCGGATCGATGCCAGTGCCCCAGCATCGTCCGCGAGACTTGACCCTGTGCACAAGTTGTCCATGATCGAACAAGATACAAGTAACAAGTTATTGCAGTTGAGGCAACAAGAGTACAAGACAAGCAATTGTACAAGACAAGCAATAATTCACATTTTATTCCTAAGCGAACAAGCATGCCATTAAGTATTCGTTCGTGCAGTTATTGACAAGCATATATACCAAGTCTATTCTCTTTTATCTTGGTTTCTTTTATTATTACTTGGTATCATTTGATCGGGGCAAAGGAGATTGCAGATTATTAGATGTGAAGCTTGGAAGCAGGGATAGCTAATCGGGTTGGTAGCCACTCACTTAGATTTTGGAAGGGAGAAGGAAAGAGGCGCTTCATGACTCCGCTCGCAAGCCGCCTACTGCTCGTTCACCTACGCACGAACAGCTCGATTAATACTTCTTCCTCTCTTTCCAATCTCGGAATAGAAGTGCAAGTCAATAAACGAAAAGATTGAAAACCATCGAAACCGTTCAAGGAAAACAAGCAAATCCCAAAACCAACTCAAAGCACGAAAGCAACAAGCGACATCGAAAACCGAGGCAATAAAAGATAGCAGCGGAGAGGTCCCTCCTGACTCTGCTGCTAAGCTGATCCTTGGGGCGCAGTCCACTGAATATGGGAATCGATTCCGAAGAAACAAATCCATAACGAGGACGAGTTCTTAATTCAATCTATCCCGATCGAACGATACCGTCTTGTATTTCTTAGCCGCGCTCTCCGCACCGGGAGAACGGGGCGCTACAACTACATCGTCATTAGGAATGTTCGTGTCTGCAACGATATTTTTCTTTTTGTCTTCTTTTGACGATGCATGTGCTTCTTTTTCTGGAATGTCAACCTCTTTACCACTTCTCAAAATGATAGAACATGGAGTTTCTTTTGGATTTTCTATCGTTTGAGATGGTAATTTCTCTAAGCTTTGTGCCTCTAGCTTATTAATTGCAGTTGTCATTTGGCTCATTTGATTATTCAAACTTTTGATACTAGCCCTCGTCTCCTGTTGAAATTATAAATTATTAATGGCAATAGACTTAACAATATCTTCTAAAGACATACCAGAATTAAAAGTTTGGCTCGGTTGTAGGTATTGCTGCTTGTACTGCTGGTAACTTAGGCAATTTTGAGTTATGGGCTGATTTAATTGTGGACTCTCATAGGTGAAATTGGAATGATCTCTCCATCATAGGTTGTACGTGTCTGAATAGGGATCATACTTCATTGCTTGTAGTCCAGGAAAACCATATGCCGCATTCACTTGTTCATTGGACTCCTCTTGAAGAGTTGATATCGGTTGGATGCCCTGTTACTAGACAAATCTCACAAGCCTTTGTTATTTTCATGTTACCTACAACCATCTGACGAACAAGCGAAGTTAAACTAGAAATTTGTTGTTCTAGGAAAGAAATATTTACCTCATCAGTATGCCTAGATGGAAGATCTAGCCAAGTGCCAAATTGTTGAGAATTGTCTGCCATTTTCCTGTTATCGAACCTTTATTTTCCCTAATAATTTTTTTTATTTAATTGCAAGAACGAAATAGAGGTCACTAAAAGCATAAAAATTAACTAAAATTACTCCCCGGCTATGGCGCAAAAATTTGGTGTGCTGTCGTAGGCACCGAAAAATAAAATATTTACTCTTGAAATAATATGTAGTAGTGAGAGTAAGGATCATTCCCATGAAGAATAATTAGTTTGATCTTTATGCTATGTAAAATAAGATGGGGGGGAGAGTTTTGGATCAAATCAAATTAAAAAGAGCTAAAAATAATTAAAGTATTAAAATAATCAAAGGAAAAAAATGTTGGTCTCAGTCAACATCCACCATTGGAATCTTAAAATTGATCATTGATGCAAACATAAATTATCATTCTTTGAATATTCACCGTTGGAAGTATTTCATATCTCTCTTAGGCTTAGATAATTAGAAACAAGCAATCTAATTAGCTTTAATTACTAAATAATCCAAGACAAGCGCTGAAGATTTAATCTAGTAATTTATTAAAGAACCAAGAGATCGATGAAGCAAAACAACACAAGCACAAGCGGTTACATTTTATTTTGTCAAAAGTTTTTCTCCTATGATATAATAAAACAAAGCAGTTCATTAAATCTTGGTTGCTTCATAAATTAGAAAAATCAAACAATTACGGATTTGATGTTCAATTTAGCAGTAGATCGAAATGGATAATAGACTAGTAGGCCTCCTAGTAATTAAACAAAATAATCATGAAAGTAGGCATAGAAAAATATTCAATACTCAAAGCATAATCAAACATATGAAATAATTTAGATCTCACAAATTTATTGATTCTAAGGTTTCTATTTCCTTCGACCAACAAGACTTTTAGCTCCACACGTTCATGGAAACTTCAAATGAATATTGAAGAAGAAGAAGAAGAAGAGGAGTTGTGTGTTGTTTTTATCATTTTCTCCTGATCTCTACCTCTTTTATAGACTCTAAATTAGTTGTTTGAAGATCACAATATCTTTCCACAAATCCTCTAAGAGTTACAACAACCCAAACAATAAAATAAAATCTTTGAACAAGTTGGAAAATGGTTAATTCAGCTCCACTTTTCGTGCACAGCATAGTTGACTCAACTTCAAGCCAGATTTGGTCCATGATGATGCCAGAATCTAGGAAACTCAAAATAGCAAATTTGTACCTCTATCACTTAGCTTTCTAAATTAATTTGGATCAGCTCAATTGGACTTCGGATGAGCAAGTTATGACCATTTTTCTACAAGGTATCAGAACTGTCCAAAATTGATAATTAGCTCCATTTTGCATTTAGTGACTCCAATTGCATCCTAGATCAAAATATAAAATAATGAGTATCTTTAGACATCGAATGAGCATAAAGGAGTATACATTAAAGAATAAAAATATGATATTTTATGTTTTTATCAAGGATACAGACAAGAGAACCTATGGCCTTGGGATTCCAACTCCCAAGAGGTAAACTCTAACTTTCCTCTTAGTGGTTACTATTATATAGTGTAATTAGTAGTTTAGAACCTTCCTAGACCAAAAGGCTACCCGTGGGAGGAAGTTAGAGCTTGTTTGGTTGTGTTTGGAGACTTTGACATTAGGTTTTGTGTCAATTTTGGGTGAAATCCGAGATTAGCCCAATTTTGGTTGATGTCCTAGGTTAGACGGACCTAGGTAGACGTGCTTGGGTATCTTGGGGGTTAGTATGTGTCTTCGTTCGGATACGTGAAGTCGTGTCACGGAGAAATGGGCGTTTTGGATAATTTGGGGGTTTTCGTCGTCCTAGGTTCTATGTGCGTGCGTATTTTTGCCACAGACCTAGAATCGACGAGTTAACATTTTTTCTAGGATCTAGACATCGATTAGAACCCGTGGGTAAATTTTGGGCCGATTTCGAGTAGGTTTGGTGTGCGTTTTATGAGGTTTTGTGAACCGCACACCACGTGTTCGTCGAAATGACCGAACGGCCATTTCGACTTAGTTTCTTGGTTTCGGGCTCCTGCGCACGTTCGATTAGCTTCGGGGAGTGTGTGCTAGAGTTCTCGGGTTGTATTTTATATATTTATAGTTATTTATAGGTGTAGGGGTCGTTGGGCGTGCGTTGGTGTTGTGTGTGGTTGTTGTGTTTGTGTGTGTCTATATATATATATGTGTGTGTCTCTATATATATATAAGTGTGTTTATATATATGTATGTGAGTTTATATATATATGCATGTGTGTCTATATATATATAAATATGTGTTTGTATATATGTACGAGTGTGTTTGTATATATCTATATAAATATGTGTTTGTATATGTTTATATGAGTGTGTTATATGTGTTTGTGTGTGTGTGTATATATATATATATATATATATATATATATATATATATATATATATATATATATATATATATAGAGAGAGAGAGAGAGAGAGAGTATGTGTATATATATATGTAGAGTGTTTATATATATATATACATGTGTGTTAGTGTATATATGTGTGTGTCTGTGTGTGTGTCTGTATGTGTGGTCGTGTGTGTGTGGTGTGTCGAGGGGGAGGGAGTAGCATTATCAGTGGCAGTGAGCAGCGAGGGGGGGGGGAGCACCCTGCTGTAGCGAGGCAGAGTGTAGCAGCTGCAGCAACATGGTGGAAGCATGGCAGTGCAGCAACGAGGCAGCCATGTAGCAGCAGCAGCAGCCATGCTGTAGTGCTCAGCCAGCAAGCGCAGCAGCAGCAGCCTGATGCAGCAGTAGTAGCCCATCGGCAGTGGCTGCAGGCACAGCAGTGCCGTGGTAGGGATGCGGCAACGCCGCGGCAGCAGCGTACAGCAGCAGCAATTGTTGTAGTTGCAACAGCAATCCAGCAACAGCAGCGGTATTTGCACCAGCAGCAATCGCAGCGAGAGCAGCTTATAGCGTCAGCAGTAGCAGCAGGTAGTGAGAGGGAGAGAGAGATCTATATATATATGTATAATAGATAGATTGATAGATAGTACATGTATATATATATATATATATATATATATATATATATATATATATATCTAACTAACTAACTAACTAACTAACTATATATATATATATATATATATATATATATATATGAGTTTGGTTATATATATATATATGTGTATGTGTGGTTATATATATTATAGATATGTGGATATATATATGTTCATATGTGTTTATATATATACTAGCCTAGATAATTACCTAGGTGTATATTTATATACATAGATAGTTAGCTAGATGGGTAGTTAGTGAGGGATTAGAGGGATATCTCAATACCTTGAGATATCAAGGTATTGAGTATCGGAGCGGGGTTTTTGAGCAATTGCCTAAGAATAGATTTAGAATTGCTTTTATATGTATTGGTATATATAATTACGCGTGCTAGCATATGTGTTAGTAGGTTTTAGGCGGGGTGCGCAGCTTAGGTCGAGGTATCGGATACCGAGGGTATTCCGGTATCTCAAGGAGGCGAGTTTGAGGGTTTACTAGCTTAATGAGCTAGTTTTGACCTAGAATTTTAGGGGCACCCTAGTTTGACCTAGAATTGACCATAATTGTCCTTGTTAACCGTAAAAGTCAACGTTTGACCTAGTTTTGACCTAGAGTTAACTTTTTAGACCCCAGGTTGACTTTTTAACCCAAATTTCATCGGTTTGACCCGTTCGACCTAGAATAACTCTAGAACCTTATTTTTAGTTATTTTATATCAGTTTAACTCTATAGAACCCTGTTTAACCTTGCTTTTCATAATAGGTTCTTGCGACGCCAGTCCGGATCTCGATCATCATTAGTTGCTCAGGACGTCAAGCGAGTACCTATTTCTGATCATTTCTATTTTATGATAGCGTTTATATCACCTGTTCTAGAACTGTAATACTTGATTCTAACACATTGTTTTACGAGCTGGTACTAGTTGGATCTCGTCATGAGATGTTATCCCCCTTACCGTGTTCATCGGGTACTCTATCACGTGTATTTCATCATATGCTTCGGGTATTGATTCTTATGTGTTATCATGTGCTTCGTGTGCTCTTACCTTCATGTGCATGAGTTATTTATCATGTACGTAGCGTGTCTTGGTTGGATCCAAGAGTATTAGTCGGGGAGGGGAGTAGGAGTTGGTTATGTGATCAAAGCCAAACAGTATTCATGTGTATGTCGGTTATGCAACTCACGCATAACAAAGTTATCATAGATTATTCATATGCACCCTAGGCCGATCATATAACTAACTTGTGCTCAAGGCACTTAGCTAGTATTCCTATTTTTTCATATGCAGTTACTTCTCTACTACTTGTATTGTTCTCCAGTTTTACATTGCAGCTACTTTATCTGCTCCACCATGTATTTATTTTCCTATGCATCTTATATACTTTTCTATTGCTAGTCATATACACCTTACCATGCATTTGGAGTTGCTTTCAGAGTTATGTACTTCGCTGCAGTCCTGACTAGGCATATTTTTTCCAGAGGATACCGAGGATTTTTGCTAGACATTCTACGGGCCGGGCGTCGAGGAGTGTTGTGACCCGGAGACTGAGGAGGAGCCCGTCGAGGAGACGCTGTTAGCACCCTAGTTAGCTAGGTGAGTTTTCCTGGGTTGTTCCCAGTTGATATTCTGGATGACTGTATTTATTATTTTATTGCTTCTGTGATGTTGTAGATTTTAGACTTGGACTGTATAATTGATATTGTATTGCTCTCTTTGGTTCTTGTTTCTTTGTGATACCTTATCGTGCTTTTACTCTTCTCCTAGTTATTGTGATTGAGGCATATATATATTGCATGGTTGCACTCCTTTTGGAGAGGTTTTATTGATTGATCATTGTGAGATATAGATATTTTGACCTAGAACGGACCTTTACAACGTTCTACCGCCGATTATGCAGCGTAGGCTGGACGTACCCACGACTCATGCCCGATTTTTCGGGTGTGGGTCGTGACACATTTTTGGTGGCGGCCCATGCATGGTCTAGTATGCAAGGTCTAGTATTCAGGTCTAGTTTATAGGTCTACCTATAATAGGATATAGGCTGAGAGAGAGTGTGCTCAATCACAACTAGGACCCTTCCTGATCTTTTGCTATCTTTAATTTTTCTGAAATTGTTTCTTTTTTAATATTAATGTCATTCTTTGATGATATCGTATCTTGCGCCTTTGGTGACATGATCTCAGGTTCTGTTCTTCTTGATTCTATTCCAGCACTTGCTTTATTTGATTCTGGTGCTTCCCATAGGTTTGTATCTGTATCTTTTGTTGTTAGACACCATCTTGTTGCTGAACCTTTAGCTAGACTCTGCAAGATCATGACCGGGGGTGGCATCATCCTAGTCAGTGATATCTGCAAAGACCGGAGAGTTACCTTGGGAGGCCGGGAGTTGAGTGTGTGCCTACTCGTAATGCCACTTCCGAGCTACGATATTGTACTCGGGATGGATTGGTTGAGTATGCACTGTGCTAGTATAGATTAGCATGGAGGCAGAGTATTATTTAGTCCGCCGGGTGAGCCAGAGTTTGAGTTTGCCAGAGGAACAGCGGAGCAGAGCGAGGGAGTCTTCTGCGGAGCTCTGGTGGTAGAGCAGAGGTTGCCACATCCACTGATTGCGGAGTTCATGGATGTCTTTCCGGAGGAGTTGCCAGGGTTACCTTCGGACAGGGATGTGGAGTTCTCTATAGACTTGGTGCCAAGCGCGGAGTCGATATCCCAGCACGTCTATAGAGTCAGCAACAGTGAGTTGATAGAGTTGAAGAAGCAGGTGGATGATCTTCAGGACAAAGGATTTATCAGATCTAGTTCTTCTCCGTGGGGTGCTCTGGTACTTTTTGTGCCGAAGAAGGATGGGTCGATACGGATGTGTATCGACTACAGGGCTCTGAAAAACCTCACAATCAAGAACAAGTATCCGCTACCGCGTATTGATGATCTTTTTGACCAGTTGAGCGGAGCGAGGGTGTTTTCTAGGATTGATCTGAGGACAGGCTACCACCAGGTGAAGGTCAGGCGGGAGGATATTCCGAAGATAGTTTTTCGGACCAGGTATGGACAATATGAGTTCATGGTGATGCCATTTGGGTTGACTAATGCCCCAGCAGTGTTCATGAATCTGATGAACAAGGTGTTCCATCAGCATCTGGACAGGTTTGTAGTGGTGTTTATAGATGACATCTTGGTGTATTCAAAGACCCCAGAGGGGCACGAGGAGCATCTGAGGATAGTGCTGGAGACTCTCAAAAAGGAGAAGCTTTATGGAAAGATTTCAAAGTGTGAGTTCTTCCTTGACAAGGTTGAATTCCTTGGTCATGTGGTAATTGGAGAGGGGATCTCGGTGGATCCGAGAAAGATCATGGCAGTTGAGGCATGGAGTGCTCCGAGTTAAGTAGCCGAGGTCAGGAGTTTCCTGGGACTAGCAGGTTACTATAGGAGATTTGTTCAGGATTTTTCCCGGATTGCAGAGCCGTTATCTAGGCTGACCCGGAAGGACATAGAGTTTGTTTGGTCAGAGGAGTGCCAGATCGCCTTTGATGAGATAAAGAGGAGGTTGACGACAGCTCCAGTGTTGACGTTGCCATCAGGATCTGGAGGATTCACTATCTATAGTGATGCATCGGGGAATGGACTGGGTTGTGTGTTGCAGCAGAATGGGAGGATGATTTCCTATGCTTCTAGGCAATTACGTCCTCATGAGAAGAACTACCCTACCCACAATTTAGAGTTGGCAGCGGTCATCTTTGCTCTGAAGTTGTGGAAACACTATTTATACGGAGAGCGTGTGGAGATCTTCACGGACCACAAGAGCTTGAAGTATGTATTTACCCTAAAAGAGCTGAACATGAGGCAGAGGAGACGGTTGGAGTTGATGAAAGACTTCGACATATTATTGTAGTACCATCCAGGAAAGGCGAACGTAGTTGCCGATGCGCTGAGCAGGTATCCGGTAGCTATGTGCCTGACTACAGATCATTATCTTCTGACAGATCTAGAGAGATTGTGCATTAAGGTGATAGTGCCTGGAGTTGAGATACAGATGTTGGGACTGCAGATTCAGTCAGAGTTGGTAGATAGGATCAGGGCTACACAGTTTGAGGATGAGTCCCTGAGGAGCATCAGGGTGCAGGTTCAGATTGGATTATTAGATGACTTCACCATTGCTGATGATGGTTCATTGCGGCACGGTACCAGGTTGTGTGTGCCGAGTGGGTCGTTGCGCAAGGAGGTTCTTCAGGAGGCGCATCGATCCCAGTACTCTACGCATCCAGGTACCAACAAGATGTATAGAGATCTGAGAGAGTATGTGTGGTGGTACAGGATAAAGCGGGAGGTAGCACGCTTCGTATCCCGATGCTTAGTGTACCAGCAGGTGAAGGCGGAGAGGCAGTGGTCAGGAGGTTTGCTCCTGCCATTACCCATCCTGGAGTGGAAATTGGAGCATGTGACCATGGATTTTGTTTCTGGACTTCCCCGTTCTCCAGGAGGGAAGGATGCGATTTGGGTCATCGTAGACAGGTTGACCAAATCGGCCAACTTTCTACCATTTAAAGTGGGTATGTCTACAGAGAGACTAGTAGAGATGTATGTGCGCCAGATAGTCAGACTGCATGGAGTCCCTGTAAGCATAGTATCAGACCGGGATAGTCGCTTTACTTCGCATTTCTGGAGGAGTCTGAAGGCTAGCTTGGGCACCCAGCTCAAGTTTAGTAGTGCATATCATCCACAGACAGACGGTCAGTCAGAGAGGACCATTCAGACACTTGAGGACATGCTTTGCACTTGTGTTCTGGATTTCAGAGGCTCTAGGGAGGATCACTTGCACTTGGTAGAGTTTGCTTACAACAACAGCTACCAAGCCAGTATCGAGATGTCACCTTTCGAGGCATTGTATGGACGGAGGTGTCGCACTCCGTTATCATGGGATGATGTAGGCGAGAGAGCTTTGCTTGGCCCGGAGATGGTGGTTGATACAACGGAGAAGGTCAAGCTCATTACAGATAGACTTCGGGTGGCGCAGGACAGGCAGCGGCATTGGGCCGATAG